>JAGWEN010000060.1:0-395111 GCA_018703685.1 Orius laevigatus | reverse complement strand
AATTAAATATTATATCCCTTGTAATAATAAACACTATTCTGTTATCAAATTTAGGGGCATACTCAACATGTATATTATGGGGTCGAGCCTTACGCACTCCATAAGATCTTCATTTGACTGCTTAGAGTCTTGGGAAATGTATAAAATGGTGTGTTACGTTCCCACGTATTCGGTTTGTTTGCAACACTCTATTGTATATTTTCCAGAGTAAGTGGTTTTAGTTAAGATCATACTTCTACAGATCATTTCGTAGTTAGATTCTTCATTTTGCAAACGACAATAGTCGGGACACAACAAACCACGTTGATGAAAATGTGCGTTTTCCCCTTGGCGTGAGGCAGTTCACGAGGATCAGCCAATGATTCCGTGGACCATCCGAATGACCGTCAACTTTCTCTTACCAGAGAAGGTGTGGGGAATACGCTTTCTGAGTGGTTTCGTTGTAAATTATAAGTGATTAAAGAAAATTGAACTCCACGCATGATCATGTATCATGATTCAAGCATAATTTCATAGGCTCACTTCGGTCTTAATTGGACAACTTGTCCAGGTTTCTCTATGTGTAAACATCTCAAGAGTCTACCATAAACATAGTACATTTTAATATTAATTAATTATTATATTATTATTTTACTACTATTAATTGCCTATCTTAAATGCCTCTGAATTGCTAATTGCTTTTGCATGAATTCTTAATTATTAATTGATTATTTAACGAGTATGAGTATGCCCAGCTTGCAAGTGTATAGTGGATTTCCGAATATGTACCTACCTGTTGTTTACATTAACCCATAGATTAGGAGACAATGTTCCAGCTTTTTAAAAGGCTTTCTACTGTCGAGTAGGTACCTATGTACGAACAGGCTGTCCGCTGTGATCTTTTTTTATTTTAATGATTCTTATGAGGGGTGATGTTGTGAAAATTGGGATAGTGGTATTCAAAGAATAGAGAGATTTTACTGAGAAGCGAACCTATTTTCTTCATCGTTGTCATATTAACTTATTGTCATATTTAACTCTTTTATTACAGTGTTTGTTTGGGAAAGGTCCAGTTGGTTCTGTAGCTGGATCGACTATGTGCATAAATTCGAGGTTGTTCGTTCTAGGTTGTAGGAAATCAGCGAGTTTTGAAAAAGTTGTCACGTTGATTGCTGTTTGTGTTTGGGTTTCGAATATGGCTGTGGATGGGCCACAACTCATATTCTTTATGTTTTTTGTTTAAACACTCAAGTACTTTAGTTGTCCTTTGTTCATGTGAGAGAGTGCACTGTTAGTGTCCAACATTCGGTGAATTATATTTCGGTCGGATATTATATTTAAACTAAAATTTGGTATATTCCTGCTTGTATTGTGATGTTGGAGTTTTTTGTCTAATGAATAACAATAGAATTTATTATGAGTCGAAACATTGTTTTTACTGTATCTTGGATTATGTGTGTTAGGAATATTGTGGTTATCTATGTTTTAGTTAAACAAATTTAGATGGTAAGTTGGGTTGGGGTTTTTTTTCTATTATATTATGGTAAGTATTTGCAATGAAATTTTTACCACGATTAGTATTATATATAATGTGAACGAGTTTTGGGAGGAATTAAGTGATTTGTATTTAAAAAAATATTTATTATGGTAAATTTAGAGTAACAAGTCTGTGTGCATTATGGTACAATTGGTCTTGAAATCAATTTTTTTATGCTTGTTAGCAACTAATTTGCCTTGACAAGGTGACGTGTTTCGGCCTACTCTGTTGGATTCAGATGATTACTCATTTCTTTGCCTAGTGACCATGATGTGAAATGGGGAAAATATACATATATTGGACCTAAGTGTGCTTTCATCTTTGTGGCAAGTCACCCTCGTGATCGTGTGGAAAGTCCCCTAATAATCCACTTGAAACTGTCTTATGCAACTTTTCCACATCTAGCTATAAGACCTCCAAAGTGGAGTATAAAAACTTTGTCTGAAAGTCATATGAAATGTGTGTATGGGATAATTATCGTGTGGACTTTGTCTGGTGCACGCGCGAAGTCCTGTAGTTTTGCAGCCTAGGGTGGCCGTGTTATAATTTTAAGGGGGTGGATTAATGAATACGTATATTAGTTCACAACTCGGTTGTAGCATCAAAAAACTATGATTACTTGTTTGGTTATAGATGGATGGGGTGGTGTGGGATGTACATACAGTTACAATAAAAAAATCATCAATTTCTCAGTATTTTCATACACTAAATCAGCTATAATCGATTTACAATTAGAAAAACAAACATTAAGTAGATTTGATGATATGGATTTTGTGTGAGATGAAAAAAAAATTGTTTGCCTCGCCCTTGTGAGGGATATTTTCGCCTTCCACTTGTGGGACGCTGCTAATTTTTGTCGACTTCGTTTCTGTCAAGAAATTCTATTTCTAATTACGTTCTAAAAACAAAGGCAGGGAATAATATTGTGTAGAAGTGTCACAAATAATTTGCTTTGTTTGGGTACTAGAGTTTGTCCTTCATGGATCTCTGAGCCTTTTTACTTCTACTTTGGTCTGTTTGTATTGTTTTCTGGATTTCTTCGTTGGTTCGTTGTGCTCCCAATTTCCTGAAAGAGTAAATGATATTAAATGATCTTTGATTGGACATGATGCTCACACAAATCAATCTGTATCCCTGTTTTGTTGGCTTGGTTGTGGTAATATGTGGTTCGGCTTGAGTGTGTCGTCGGGGGTGGTTGGTCGTTTTGCTTTAGGCGTATTTTTGATTCTGAAAAAGGAAACAATGCAATAAAAACATTTTTCAGTTGAATTATATCTTTTTTTTTGTTATGTGCAAAAAGTATCCCCCCCCCAGTCACGAAGCGTTTTTGGTCTAAACAGGGTCGGTGTGTGGGATTTAGCTTCTTATCTCCTTTCCGATCACAGTAAATATTCCAGAGCCCCTTAGCTAACCATATAGGCCCTTGTCGGGAGTCGAAACATTCTTTTTATCTTTGTTCAAGGCCTCTCTTTCTCGTGTACTCTTAACTTTCGAATAGCTTCCCTTTCTAGTTATAATATTATAATGATTGGAAAATATCGAAAAAGTCGTACCCTTTTTGTAAGGAGATTGAGATTAAAATGAAGCGCTTAAGAATTTTAATTAAGAATGACAACGAATTTGAAAAGTTGAGTTGTCGCCTTAAGGTTATTAATGTTTTGACTATTCAATGCGGTGTTGGGGCTAGGCGCGACGCCGATCAGGGTAGTAGAAAGGCTAAAGCAAAGCCCCCTCTTTGGAAAAGAACGCGCTTACCCGATTTTACTGTTAAGTTTGTATTTTTTTTCTTCTTTTCACCTGTTGGTGGACCCTCTTTTCTTGTAAAATGCGCGCACTTTTCAGGTGTTTCATACTTTTATCATGATTGTTTATAAACGCTTCTTTTTTTCTTTTGTTCGAGAATCCTCAATGGTCAGATTTTTTGGGATATGATGTATAGTTTTTAAAACTCGAACTTTTTCTTTGTAGGTAGGGTGGCATGTTGGGGGAGGTTTGAGGAATTCTTCTTTTCATTTGTTTTTGTATCTTCGGGTGAGGAGTTATACCCTGGGGAGTGAAAAAATGTAGATATGTTTAAGTACTGGTCGGGTAGAATGCCTGAGTTTTTGTCGTTGTAGTTCGTCCGTTACCTCATTTTGTCTTGTTTTTGCTCGTACGATGGTATGTGGTGATCTCGCGGTTTCCATAATCCTTAGAGTTCTGTAACATGTTTTTTAAATTTGGAGCGATGGTGGTTTTTATCTGTTGCCAATAGATTAGAAATATTTGGTATTGTTGAGGAAAAATTACATTGGGTTTTCATTTTTATTCTTATGTTTTAGTATGGTTTTTAAGACTATTTAATGTGCGTGTGAGTATTTTACACTGAGTTAGTAAGGACGATATCGGTCGTGCACTTCTTTAGCTGTGTTTCCAGAAGTAATTTTTCGTCGTAATGAGTTTGAGAATTTGTTGAGCGTATCGAGTTTTTCCAAAGTCTTAGTGAGTGACTCGGCGTGATATGAGGGAAGAATTTGTTTGGGTCTTTTGTCTTCATCCTATCATTCATTTAGTTATTTGCTCTTATAACTATATATTTTTATATAGAAAGTTTGTGTATCAAACATTTTAAAAATAATTACGTACCCGTTCTAACTTGGAAGCAATTTGTGTGTGGGTTCCGATTTTGTTAAACCAATAACATGTTGATCGTTTTTTTATTTTTTGTTTTTAGGGTAAGCTTCGACGAGACAATTTACACAGAAACTTCTTTTTCCAAGAGGCGAGCGGAGAAGCTGGTTCGGCACTTTGATCACTTACTATCAGCGATGTGCACTAAAAAGAGGTAAAGAGAACAAAAATGCCTTCGAAAATTCCTTTGTTGTGAAAGTTTCTTGGTTTATGATTGCATTCAAGAAATCTATAAGTTTTTTTGTTAAATACCAAATAATACAAATATTGTAAAAAAAGCCTTTAGAAAGGATTGCCTGGGAACGCCTAGGTGTTAACCCTCTAGTCCTCTTATCCCGGGATTTAGGGGAAAAAGCCCTCACCTTTGACAGCACTGGCTTAGAATTGCCTTTAGATATTTGGGATTTTCCTCTTATTCTCTGGTAAGCTAGAACAGAAACGGAGAAGGACTTTGTTCCATTGTGTACTATATTGAATCGTTAAGGGTTGGGGGTTAGGAGGAAAAGGTTGTTTGTGGAAGATCAAATATAAAAGGATTTAATATCTGTACATTTGTTGTATTAGTTTTTGAAGAGGCGTATATCGATCTGTGTTACTAATCTGTCCGTGGTAGGTTGATCGTGTTCTGTTACTGTGCTGCTACGATGCACATAATATAAGCTCGCTATCCCCCCCTTGAGTGTCTTGTTTGCCATGTCCTGGGGTCGAAATGTGAGTGCTCGTCTACCTACAATGAGTCTCTTGTAAAATTAGTAAAAAAAGTGCCTTTTAGAAAGTTTAGATTGGGTAAATGGAGGTGTTGGGGCTTGGCGTAGAGTTTTGTAGTCCCGAAATGTTAAGCCCTATCCTGGTGTATGAATTGAGGTCGCTAAAAAGAACAGGTTAGGTAGGACTAGAGGCTGGTGTCCTTTTGTTCTGAAAAGGAACAGCCCTACAATTTCTATGTGGACTACCATTTTGTAGTCTCATTGCTCCTTACTATGTATACTAATTTCCTTATTACACAAGGCGAGGTCGGACTATCTTCACTTCGTGCTTGTTCTTGGTATATTATTTGGATTCTGTATCGTACTTACATATATAACATACTTTGTGCTTAAGCTACTTCTCTATCTATTCAAAGCCGTCTACATCAAATTCATGTACCTGGGCTCTATAGTATTGGTAACCTACAAATGATTTTGTTTTTTCAACGAAAAACGGTTACAAGCTGTGTATCTCGTAGCTTTGATTGTATGTGTGTCTCTATGTTTAATTTGTGTTAACTAGATAATATATGAATTCGCCTATGTGGTTTATAAGATTGCATCCATTCGTGTGTTATGTTAAACCTACCTTCTGTTGTCAAAATCTGAATTTCAGTGATAGACCATAAAGTGCAGTTTGAAAAACTCGATGAAGGCAATTATTTTCGCCTTGCCACTAAGAAAATTTTCCAACTAACGATGACTTTATTGATGTGGTGTTATGTTTGTTCATTTGACATTATGTTTTAGCTGATGATTGGATTCAAAAACCTCAAACCTGTGTTCCTTCAATAATAAGGTGTTGGTTGGAATATCTAATTTTATGTTGCGTGTTCTATTCTCTCACAGAAAAATAAGAAAAAAAAGAAAAAAAAAACACAAAAAATAAATGAAGCCCCTGGAGACCTCGTTGGGAGACCACCTCACTTAGCCTACTTTCCTTGCCCGGAAATATACGTTCTAAAAAATAAGATGTTGGGTGCTCAACTCGTTAACTTTGTTTTTGCATCCGCGGGTTAATCACAATCATCCTTACAATGAGAGAATGTTGATTGGTGTAGGATTGTGGCAGCTGGGTGGGAAAATGTCGTGGGGATCTGTGTTTAGCCGGAAGGTGATGTAAATCGCTTTAATTTTGGACTGCCTTTGAAGTGAGCCCATTTGTTGGGTACTTTCTCTTGTATTCTCAATGCAAATGTTTTATTTTGAATATAGTGTGGGGTAAACTATTCTTTAAACTCAACATTTTGACTCATTACTATGGTTGCAATGTTGTCGGGATTTCAAACTTTGTTGTGTGTTTTAATATCTTTCTGTCTTGTTTTTTGACTCTTTAGATATAATATCACATGATATTCGTAATGTTGGCTTATGATCAGGCGGTTAGAAGTTTAGCGCGTGGGTCGTGTTTCTAGATGATAAAAATAAAGTGGTGTTAATCTGAGCGTAAGAGTTTGGGTGGTAAGGAAGATAATTTAGATTAATTGCGTGATATTCGATTATTGTTATCCATTGCTGTTCTGTAGTGATGTTCGATGGTTTTTTTGGTATTTACCTTCGTGGGGTGGGTTTTTGTTTTGGCATGAATGGCCCCCGCGATGGGGCTGGCAGGGTGGCTCCTCGCTCTTACTTCATGTAGTGATGCCGTAAGCATTTTATTTAGTACCTCTAATTTATGTATGCGGATGGATCAAAACCTTTCTTTTTCTCCTTCTCTCGGCTCATGGTATTGACTCGGGATTCGTCGTGATATAAAATTTGGTGTATCTTAGCGCTTTTCCTTGACACAAATTGTTTTTGCCATTTCGGTGCTAAAGCTGGGTCGCTTTTAATAGTCTTCATCCGGATGTTCTTTTTGGGGCCTCTAATGCTATTGTTTTTTTATATAAAATTTTTTGTGTGCTTGTTATTTCTTGGGTTGTGGATTGTTGTAAATCGTTTTTCTGCTTTTGTCTTAGACTAGTTACTGCCGTGTTTTTATTGGCTTAAACAAACTTTGTGGTTAGAATTCCTGGGAGTTCTGTTTAATGTTTCTTTATTTTTACTGGTCCACTCGTTTGTATAGTGGTGGATTGTTTTTGTTGAATTGGTTGCTTGTTCGTCAGGTTTTTCTGTTTATAGGATAATTGTTGGTCTATAGTTTTCTAAGGCTTGTTCTTTGATCAATTGATTTGTTTCTTTGGGAATGATTGTTTTAATATTATCTTTTAACCTTTGGTAGTAAGATATGCGACTATATTATTTAAGACTTTGGGATGGGTGCGATAAAACATCTATGTAGGGTCATTCTTCTTGTCATTTTCTTTACTTATTTTTATACACACGTCCGAAGGATGGCTGAGGTTGTGCGCACTTCGAACATATTGTTTTGAGCGGTATATTCTGCCTTAAGTCTTATTTCAGGGGATGTTGCACTGAGCCGTCTCATTTCATCAATGGTTTGTGTTCTAGTGGAAAAGTCTTATATTTTATGAAATAGGGATACCGTTGACCTTCTTGACAATCTTCTCCTCACCCCATTGTACATTGTATTTAAAATTAAAAATAAAAATACTGGTGTTGTGTCTTTCTTTGTGTCTGATGAAATACTGTGCATCAGAAATTTCGCTGACGATTAATTTAAAAACTGGATTCGTATCTTAAAACTTACGTTAGAAATTGTCCATACAATTATTGAATTCCTGTGAATCAAACGTAATTTGGAGGGAGGCTGATATTTTTAAATTGATTGTTCTTGTGTGCTAATAACTTTCTAATACATTTTTTCTTCACCATTTGACTCTAATCAGCTTTCTTCCTCTAGTGTGTGAAAGATTTTTTTAACGAGTGATTTGGATTTGTGAATCCCATATTTCGTTTTGAATTGAATCAATTGGACACCTTTTTAGTGGTTCTTTTTTTTAGTTGTGTTTTGTGTCGATTTAATCCGCTAGGCTGATCTTCGGTTTGGTTCCCTTCTCAAAATTTATATCTTCTTCGGGTTGTTTTTTTTTTGCGTGATGCCTTTTGCTGGTCTTCTGTCTATTGTGATGTTGTTACATTTTGATTCTTTGCTTCGTTATCCCCTGGCGTTTTTTTTTGCTGTTTTTTCTTTGATGTCACGCGTCCTGATGGGGTGAGGTGTTTATTGTATCTGGGATTTCTCGTGTGTACTGGTAAAATATAATATTTATATTGAATTGTTGAGTTTAATTACTTTGTTTTTAGATTTTCTGCTGTTTTGTTAGTGTGATGTAGTTGTGTGAAATTTGGGTTATTTTCTCTCTGAGGGCTGGGTAGTGGTGCTGGGGAAATGCTAACTTCGTGTAGAGCGTTGTGATCTATGTAACTTGTGTGTTGCTGATTGAATTGAGAATTATTGATGGTATGTTCCCTCCTTGTTCTGTTTCTTTTGTTTTCTCTCTCTTCCTTAAACCGCTGCCAGGTGGGCGTTATTTAATTTGATTTTATTGTTTGATGGAAAGCGTAGTACTGTCGATGATGTTGGTAAGATTTTGTTATTTGCATAGGGGATGTCGTTGTTCCTCCTTTCCCATCCGGTCGTCGGTGAGAGTTAGTGTTTCTTTCGTGTTTGTGAGCGGGCATTAAGAACAATTTTGTATGTTTTCAGATCCATCCTCCTTCCGATTTAATCGTTTAAGGTAGAGATTTCTGCTAGTTTAGCCGGCCCCCACTCTTAATCTGTTCAAGAAGAAGGTGTTTAATCACTTTGAATTAGTTCATGGGGAAAGTTTGAATATTTTTTCCCTTTTCACATTATTGGACTGCGCCTTGTATAGCAGATGTTGTAGATATTTATTGCCACTTAATCGCCTCTGTGACGTCTTAATAAGAGTTGCTTGTAGCTCGGATATAAATAGCGTACTACCTTCTTCCACGATTGCCGTGTCCGCGGTGCACTGGGCATTCATTTTTTTCAGGCTCTCAGGCCTCTGGAGTTAAAGCTTTTCATTTCTGTATGTTATTAGTTGTAAAAGTTGGGAAACAAAATGTAATGCCTGCACTCCCGTAAGCCGGCCCCCGCCTCACCGCGTGCACTCCCGCACAGTTCCCCTCGTGGCTCGCGACTCCTTGTGCCCCTGTTCCTCGCATCTGGTCTCTATACCCCTTGTTCTCACCACGTATCCCCCTCCAGCCGTGGCTGTCACCCCCATCTTTTCCCCCACATTCTCCCTCCGACCGCTGCCCACCCGGCCTCCACCTTTACCAGGGCCCCTCTGCGCAGCTCCACCTGAACACGCTGTGCTTGTTGGCGACATGTCTTTTGTTCGGCGGCGCCCCAACACACCCCAACCACCCAGAGACCACCGGACTCCGACAGACCACCACCCCCCCCCCCACACCCACCCCCACGACCCCCTCAGACCAAGCGCCCTCCATTCCCAGAGCCGAGACATGTCTTTCCTAGGGATGAGTTTCACACACTGTAGGGAGCTCAACATGTGAACGACACACCATCTAGAACATGAAGACCACATTATAGTAAAAAATCCGACATCAGAAGTTGGATAGCAAGGCCAAAATTTTAAAGAATGATGCAATATTAAAATATTTATGATCATTAGAAATGTGATCTTTCGTCATAAGTATAAAATTTGGTACCTTAAGACTTGTTAAAACTTAAAATACGTTCAAGGAGAAGTTTTAGCTTTAAAAAAACTTTTATAAGGTTTATAGAGTACCTTAACTTCGTTGAAAAATCCGAGAGAAAAAGATTTGAAAAAAACCCATTGTTTTTATGACATGAGTAATCACGGAAGTGCTTTCAATAATGATACAATGAAAGTGTGGTAGAAGGTGAGAGGCTTTCAGGCACGGTCATGAAACTCGGCTACTTAATGCAATTCAGGAGTCGTAATGCGGTCGAGAGAGGAAAAAAAAAGAAAAAAACAAGAAAAACACCTCCCGAGAACATCAGTACGAACTTCCATCCCCAACATTTTTCAAACCGTCACGCGATCCAACGATGAATAATCGCTGAAGGGATAATTACTTGTTTGCGTTGAAGTTAAAGAATTCGAAAATGTTTTTTAAAAAAGACGAGAAATTAAAGCTGAAAGAGGTAAAGCGGATCTTAATCAGAGATTACGATAATTTATAGGGGTCTGGATTCCCCTCCTGCTTTCCAGAAACGTTTTCGAGTTTCCGATTCAATTACAGACATGTCAATGTTGTTCCCGGAGTTAGAGAGTTATGTCGCAGGATCGAGAGAAAACCCCCTTCTGCTTTTCGCTTTCGCCTTTCCCATCCAAACTGAGGACTTAGTACTTCACCCTATAAATAATGTAATTTAATTGAAAAAGTTGACTATTTGCAACGTTTAAACGATCCAATTGACGTTAAAAGGGACAAGGGAGGTCGTTCTCATGTAGAATATCGAATTCAAACACTTGGGAGAATTAAACAAAAAAAATTTTGAAACGAGGAACCGCATAACAGTTTGATGGGTCGTGAAATAACGTTCCCTTGACAAACGCGTATTGTCTCTTGAGACATTTATCTGTCAGCCCTTCCTCTCAATTTGACTTCAATTGAGACATAATGAACAATAAACGACAAGGGAATGTAACAATCTCTATTTCCAACTAGGAATATAAATCTTCAAAGATTTATGATGAACATCCAAAATTTGAACAATTTAGACAAGAAAAAAAAACGTTAAAAAATGTTTCAACAATAAAATGTAAACTTTAGGAAAGATAAACTAAAAAGGAAGATTTAAAAATAGTATAAAGAAATAATATTTATTCGTCCCACGTTAAAAATGAAGTTATTGGAAGACGTTGTAAAATGGGGTCAGAAGGAAAGATGTAAAATGGGTCGGGGGAGGTTTAGGGGGGCTGCGGTGAGGTTCATCCGGTGAAGTTGGATGGGGGGGACGGGTTTGGGCCGAGGGGAGCAGTTATGCTAAATAAGCGGAGGGAGGCTCGCGTTGACGTGGTCGCACTTATCCCCCTTTCCGCCATAAAGAGGACCCCTCCACAATTACACCCTCAGGGGACTTGAGCATAAAACTTCGCTATCATAAAACTCACCGACTATAACCAACGCCCCCACAACTTCACCCTATTCTTATCAAAACACAACCTTAAAAATAATAACCCCAACCCCAGAACGGACTACGAAAAACCCTGTTAAAATTTCAATAGGATTCTTTTCCCCCATTTGAGTTTCTACTTAAATTTTCTCTTTTTTGTTTTAAAAAAATGGAACCAGGGGCTGATCCAGGGGGAGGGGAGCGATCGGTGGATCGGTGGCCAAAAAAAATGAGGGGGGGGGAGGAGGAAAAGAAAGAAAGAACACAAAATCCCCAAAATTCACGTTAACGAGGAACATTTTATAAAAGAATTAACAAAGCAAAAAATTAACAAAAGGCAAAATTAACAAATTAAAACCAATTATTCGTCAAAAAAACTCGTCAATATGAACATTTTAAGAGCGACTTTTTCATCAAAAACTTCAAAATCAGGGTTTTAAGAGCCACATTTTCGTCAAAAACCTTAAAATCAAAATTTACAAAGCCAAATTTTTCCTCAAAAACCTCAAATTCAAGGTTTTAAGGGACATTTTTTCGTCATAAGCTTTAAAATTAAGGTTTAGGATACAATTATTTTTCGTCAAAAATCCTCAAAATCAACGTTTTAAGAGCTCATATTTTTGTTTGAAAAACCTCAAAATCAACGTTTTGGGAGACAGTTTTTCGTCAAAAACCTGAAAATCAACGTTTTAAGGTTCTCTTTCGTCAAAAACCTGAAAATTTACATTATTTGAGTACCAATCTTTCATCAAAAACCTCAAAATCAACGTTTTAAGAGATAATTATTTTTCGGCAAAAACCACAAACTTAACGTTTTAAGAGATAATTTTCGTTAAAAACTTCAAAATCAACGTTTTAAGAGACAATTTTTCGTCAAAAACTTCAAAATCACCGTTTCAAGAGCCTTTTAGAGATTAAGTTTAAAACTTTTTTTAGAGGGGGGGCTCTTATTTTTAGGGGTCCCCCCCCCCGGACAAATTTTTGGATCCGCCTCTGAATGGAACAAAATTATCATTTTTGACCGAACAAGGCACTTGAACGTAACATCTAAAAAAAAAAAAATTTAAATTCCAGCAATTTCGAACTTTTTTCCTCATTTATGTTTCAATTAAAACTAAAAACTCGTTGATGATTCAAGCCCCTAAAAAAATAAACAAACGAGTACTCCCAAGCTTTAATGGAGAGTCAACGGATACATCGAGATACACCAACACTCAATAAATAAATCCATTCGCTTCACAGGATCAAGTATAAAAAATTAAAAAATCGTTATTTCCCCTCCCTTCATGAAACGAATCAAGTTTTCAAACAAAAACTAAAATATCCACGGATATCAAAGAATAAGATAAATTGTTCCCAAAAGGGCCTTCGCTTAAAGCCTTTTCGGATATATTTATCGCTGAAAAAGGGTTTTTATTACAGAATTATTTATATAGGAAAGAGAAAAGAGAGAGTGGGCGGGCCCCAACTTTTCAACAATACTTGTGTAAAATTATAACAATATTATATTGCACAGCGAGGCAAAAAATAAGATAAAAGTTGTTTTATAAAATACTCAGTCGTCCAAGTGACCCCCACTTGACCCTTTTCTAATATTTCGGGAAGGTAATGCAAACCTTAATAAAAAGGATATTTCCTCTCTGGGAACGGATGGTTCACCTAAAAAACATGGAACTACAATATAAATGGAGAATTAAAATAGACTACCACTCCTATTAATGAAAATAACTGAATGTAAGTAACTGGAAAAAGGCAGAATTGCCAGGGCTTTTTAGAGCCAAAAATAGTTGATCGTAATAAATTGGGAAAATAAATCAGGAAAAGATAAATAAGATTCAAAAATTGGCTCCCGGACGGGAATCGAACCCTATTTTCCCAATTTATTACGATTGTAATCCTGAGGTGCGGTCACCTCGATAACGAATAATTAGATTGAAAAATAGTTGAATACATAGTGACTTCTCTATCCAGAATTAGTGATTATTACATTTATGTTGGGGATTTCTCAAAGGTGTTAAAATAAGTCTTTCGTTAACTGATTTTATTGCGACATTAAACAAAAACGTACACTTCGTAAAAAACTTTAAACTACTTTTAAATGAAAACGTCGTTCGTCTTTTTCACTTCTTTCGTCTTAATGCGTAGTTTGGTCTAGCCTGTTCTCGACTGGCGGGGATGCGCACGCAGACCGGGCCGCGCGCTCTTGTCTTCCCAGTTGTACCAACATTTATATAAAAAAAAAATCGGCGATTTTCAAACTGACAACCAAGCGTTTAACAAGATTTGTTACCAAAAAAAAGTTAAGGGATTCGTAGCAATTTAAGCTATGTACCCAAAGACTTTGAATAGCTAATAGTCATCCACTGGCAACCCTGAAAAAGCATCTAGGTAATTCTTTAGGATGGCCATTCCCAAGAAATAGTGCGGTCTTTTCAAATACTCGAATGTTTTCCGGTGGAACCAAAAGAGCAATGATGGTTCCAACGCAATAAAAAGACAATTTAAAATTGTAGATAACCTATAAGTTGATTAAGTTAGTGATTTAACCTCTGAAGTTTCAAACTAATCTGGAATGTACCATACCGCTTTCCTGTTTATTCTGTCTTAATCAAGGAATTCATTTGAGCAATTTAATTAAACCAAGAGGATGTTCTATTTTGTATTTTAATTACATTATCTAACGAGACACTATTCAAAATTTTAAAGATGGTTTTGTGATTTATTTAGTAATAAATTATGTTATAAATCGTCGTCCCTTAATTGCGTTAAACGCATTATTATTATTAATGGGGAAAATCCGTTGACTGAGAATGTAAATTGTTCTCACCTCGTGGACTCATAAGGTTGGTGTTATTGGTTGGGGGTTTATGGGTAGTCAGCTGTTAGTAGAGGGGCTGTTGTATATGGGGTGCCAACACTATTTACGGTCCAATAAAACAACCTTTTACACATAGCCATACACCATTGTCGGCCTCGACTCCCGCTCTTCTTTATTTGGACGAATAAATAAATTAAGGTAATCGCCTTTCCTTTCGTGATTCGAATCAAATTTGTGTTTTAATAATCGCTTTCGGTATTACCATATAAGGAGTTATTGACGATTTCTCCAAGTGGGTGGAGTAATACCTTCTATATATTACTTGTTCGGTCCATAGGGGGGCGGATATTGGAAACTAAACTGCCCCCCGACGCTCCGAGGCCCGAGGGTAGTTTGCAATAAATATGTGCAGACCTACGTGCCTTTCCCGAAGCACAGACCTCTTATCAAAATGTGAACCTCGAAACCCCCTTTTCTTACGCATTGAATCCTCCCCTTTCTGTGTATAAATCTCCAGAACTAAGCCTTTTTTTCTGAATCCTTCATGGGTTCAATTTGCAGTTAAAACACAATCTATAGGGAAACCTTGGATTTCGTTTTAGCGTGAAATGAGGAAATCAAGAAGAAAAAAAAGGTTTTACCAACGAATTCGTGGGCATTCTAGGAAAGAGGAGCACTTTCTGCAAGCAGGAGTCACAGATTCGATCCTCCTCGGCCCTGTTTTTCCAACGTACTACGTTATTCAATAAAAGATTTCAGTGATTTTTAGCTGTACACAGAATAATAAATCGGAATTAGTGTAGCTGAATGAAAAGATTTTAATCGGATGAGCCGATAGTGGGCCGCTTGGACAGAATTTAAGAGGTAAAGGCTGATGGAGACGGGAAAGAAGATAAGGGGGCGGAGACCGCGCTGTGTAATGGAGCAAAAGGCGATAGCGATGCCCCAACCCATCCCAGCACGGAGCCTAACGCCTGGCAACGAGTCAAATTATCACACCCAAGGGGCAGCTAATCACCGCCCCCGTTCTGACCGTACAAGAAACAAGTCGTTACTGACCCAAACCCCTCACTCCACGTTTCTTTAGAAACACCCTTCCAGGAGCAATTTCAAAGGCTTTAGAGGGATCCGAGGCAAAACAAAACGGGTATATTATGCCGCTCTTGATAGCACAAGTAGGTCCTTAAGTATAACAAACATAATAGGACGGAATAAGACAGAAGAAAATAGAGCTTACGAAAATAAACTGAATCGCATTAAATTACAAAGTTTTACCTGGGAGACAGCAAAAAAGAACCTTTTAAACATTCAAATGAGCTCCATACAAATATTTTCATTCCAAATTCTTTTTTAACAAAAACCGAAACTTCGAAATAAAATTTTAATAATGCTTGAGGTAAACACTGCCTTTCATTAATATTTAATTTTGTATTACCTTCCAAAAGAAAAATATTTCAAATTTTTATATTCAAAATTACCTTATTTCTTTTTAAGCGGATCCAATTAAAATGAGAGGGCACGCTCCACTAGTTCCATGTGCGGCCAAAACTACATTGTTCCTTTGTAAATAAAATAATGTGAAGAAACATATGATTTATAAAAATAAATCATTAATAAAATGTAATGTTTGAAGAAACACTTATATTTTGTATTACATTTGGTGTCAGAAGTTCCCACTTCTGACACCAATGTATCTTCCCACCGCTGCCACCAATGTAAAGAATTTAGCGTATTTATTGAATGATGGCCGAACTATATATGACTTATCAGCTGATGTTATATTTTCCTAACAATAATAAAAAGAGGATCTTTTTTGAAAAACAAAATAAAGATTTTATTTATCAAAGTTGTTTTTTAAAAAGAAACTTTTTAAGTAGTAAGTCTTTGAATGATTCAGAAGACAGAGAGCAAGTTGGTCGTTTAAAACTACTGTTTTGGAAGTTAGGACACTTTCAAGTTGGGGCAAGATTGCTCCTCGCTTCACTGATTTTGGAACTCCAAGTATTTCCGATCGAAATTGGATTCCGAATGTTCGAGTTGAATTTTTTTCCCTTCTCCCGTCCTCATTCTTCCAAAGAAAATTAATTAGAGATTGAGAGGAATTGATGCTTTATTCCGAGTCAAAACCATCCTTTCAGGGCCCCCGGATGTGAGAAGAGATTCGCACAGATTGCTTTTCAGAAAAGGCCTTGATTTATATTTTCCAAACGTATAAAGCAACCCGACTCTCTAGAAACCAATTATATTTTTAGCTCGTATTTTGAAAAGTCTATGAAATAAAGGAGTAAAAAGGATTCTCCATGTTATTTATGACTTGATTAGATTTCAAAGAAATCTGAATAATCTTAGCTATCCTTTTGATTCCTTGAATTCTAATTCAAAATAATCAAGGAATGTAATAACTCAAGAATCTTAGAAAGGGACGTATTAAATTTTTGAAAGGTTTGAACTCGTAAAACATGCAAGAAAAATAACTCCACACGACACAACCTCAATTCGTATATAAAACCGACGGTGGTACGATCTAGCGAGAAAAGCTGAAGTTCGCAAAAAGCTTTTTCCCATTAATGAGATTGATGTCTGAAGTAGCGAACAAGAGAATCGTTGACATTAAACGTTTAAAAACAACGTAAAACACTTTATGAACATTAACGGAGGCTAGACGGGAAAGAAAATATCATTAAAATTTTATCAGCTATGTGAATACCATTTCCGAAGCCATTATGGTATAACGTGCCCACTTAACGAGGTGAAATTTACAATTCATATTTCGAAATACGCCGAGGTTATCCGTTTGCGGGGAGGAATTATTATCGTGGGTTATTACAAAACTTTATTTACGTATATTTCAAGAAGGGTCGGACTCGCATTTAGTCTAAATTGGACCCAAGTCGACACTTTCTGAAATAGAAAACCGTTCCGGGTTTTCTCTTGTTCGTGTAATTGTTGCTCTCCTGTTCTTAAGGAGAACCCTACTTCACAACCGGCTCTCCCTTGTTACGGCCTCGACCACCTGCGACATTTCCAACATTTTCGACACATTTACCCTTTTATTGCTTCCCATTTTCACAGGCGTGAAACTAGGAATAATTTTTAAAAATGTGCCTTAAAATTGCTTAAAATTTAAGAAGGTATTTTGAAAGGGGACTTTACGGGCCATTTACCTCTTTCTCTTGGTTGGCCAACCCTAGCGAAACTCTATGCTTTGAAAAAATGGAGTGGAACAGAAAGATAACTTGGCAGCTCGCACCGTCTTCTAACTACGATGTAATGAGAATTCTTTTTTTCCCCTTTTGAAAAGAATTTTTTGTTTTTAACTATTCAATAAAAGATTCAGTAAAAACCACATTCGGGTCCGCACGGTCTCGATGAGGGAGGCATAAAGTATACGAAAGGGGTTTATGGGAGTGGAAGATGAATAGATTCAAAGCATCTCATCTGGAAGTACATAAAACAGCAGTTATGTCATGTCGGATGACAGGGCGGGGTCTCCCTGTATAAATGCTAATAGCTGTTCTGTGTCTCGGCAAGACAAGCACAAGTGTCCCGGGGAGTGGAAAACGAGTCGACTCCTTTCTATCCTCAGGGGACAGAATATACTTTCCTTTCCTTCCAAAGC
Source organism: Orius laevigatus (assembly GCA_018703685.1). Lineage (NCBI taxonomy): Eukaryota > Metazoa > Arthropoda > Insecta > Hemiptera > Anthocoridae > Orius > Orius laevigatus. The sequence continues at coordinate 377,705 of JAGWEN010000060.1, read as the reverse complement.
TTCTTTTCATTAAACTCGACTTTCCTATACTTCTTTTTTTATATTAATTTATACTGCTTTAATTAAAAACTACTTTCAATTATTCAAGAATATAGTGAACAATTACGAATCGAGAATGAGTAAGGGTTGATTTAAAGTCAGTTGGAGGCGCTTTTAGTATTTTCTAAGGTGTGCCTACTTCAAAACCCCCTCAGTCCCGTAAGACACTAATTTCCGTCTACCTCTTCTCTGAAAACGCCTTTTCCCTCTCCAATCAGCAATGCTAATAGCTCTTTCATTGCTTAAAAACAACTTCAGACACTCAGGCGGGGGCGGAGGTTCTTGAAACTTGAAATAATATTAATGCCTTAGAAAGAATCTTGGACTTTTTTTTTTCTTTTCTTTTTTATCCGAAGAAAGGATGAGAGAGAACCAGTCAAATCCAATTTACTGCCCTGATGAGTTTAATTCGACTCAACTACTATTACAATTCCTGCTCTCCCGTCTTAAATGATCCCCCACCTTCATTGCCAACAACTTTTCTTTCCCCTGGTTTTTTTTATCTTCGAAATTTTCTAATCCAAATTAAGTTAACAGCTCCAACTTTTGAATTTCGCTATACAAAACTCGATCGTGCGTGTGGAATATAAAGGAGTTTAGTATGCAAATCGTTTTAATGAACTGTCTATAAAGTATAATATGTAAGCACTAAAACTAGTAGGGCATATTCGGAGGACAAAATTAACAAACTTTCCGAAGGGAATGAAGGCCTAAGTTAGACTATTGCGATAAATATCAACTCATAAGTCGGGGAGAAGCAATTTTAGAATCCAGGAATCCAGAGAAGTAGAATTATTCACTAACTAACCGCAAACGGAAATTGCTAGACCGGAAGTTTGATGGTCTGAGTCGACTTATGTGGTGATAAAACTTCAGGTTTATGATTTTAAAAAAAATTTTAATTTTGTTCAAGGTGAGAGGAAATAAAAGAAGAATTTCCATAAAAAAAGATACGAGTTGTAATCCGCGGGAAATGTGTGCAAGTTGTGTTTATTGCAGTTTGATGGTTCTTTTCCAATTATCCTTCTCGAAGGACTGAAGATCAGGAGTCGGTGATAAAAGCTGATAGGGAGGAATCGCTAAGAAGGAAAAGGAGCCTATGAAGTAGAGGAGGAAAGCTCTTAAGAGTAGAGGGAGGGAGTGAGTTTGAACTTAAATAGAAACCCTGTTTAGAATACAAGTGAAGGAAGAAGGGGGCGAGGATGAAGGCTAAGCCGGAATACAGTGAAGCTCTTTGGAGAACGTGATGTCTCGTTTTACACTTGGCCGGACCCTGAGGAGAGCTTAGCCCAAACACCCACCAGGAGTAATCCCCTTTACATTCTATCCCCCACCTCTTCCTTCCCAAAAACGTCCCGCCCAATATACTTTAACAGCGTCCAAGTTAATGCAGCACATCGATCCAATTTATAAACGGAAAAGATTTAATAGTTCCGGCTAAAAGTTTTTTTTAAAAAGGCCCATAAACCAAGTGTTGAAATTTCAATTGTTGAAACGTCGCTGGAGCGAATGAGTGGAGACACGTCCGACTCATATTTCCAGAGTGAAAGAGAGCCAAAACCCAGTTCGGTCTCTAAATGATTTACGGACGAAAAGTCTCCCCACTTACCGGACAAAACAATAAACATTGGAGAGGGAACGAGGCCCCGTGAAAACCACTCAAATCATTGAGGTGGGGTGCCATTGTCATGGATCGTATATAACCTGTGTGTCGGCTCGGGCGAGTGATTCATCTGACCGCGCCCCAACCCGCGTCACTAAGATGAATGTTTCATTTACAGGATTTTAATATTTTTCGCGGAAAAAGGGGTGAAAGGGCCGACCTCTCAACTCTAGATGAAATTACACAATTACAAATCATCTGTTTTACTCCCCCATCTTCTCTTTTCACGTTTTAATGGATATCTTTTATCTTTTCAAGACTAATTAGATTGAGGATCTCCTTTATTCCGTGACTAAACCGGATTACCTAATTAGACTCGGAGCGCGGGATGCAAATCCATTTTGCACCTCTCAAGTCTCAACTCAATCTCTTTCCTTTTCCAAATTGGAAATACAAGCCATTCTTCATCCTATAAGCTGACAGCATAGCCACTCTGATCAACGCCTTCTAGAGGTTAAGGGGTATATTCATGTTTCTAAACTGGTGGTGTTCCAAACTCAGGGGAGAGGCAATGAGAGATCCTTTAGCGAGGTACCATTTGGTCAAACTCTTCATATTTGACACCATTTGACCTGCCCATTAGCATCCCGGACGTTAAATCGAAAAGACAGGTTGGATTCGAATCATCGAGTGAACAACGAACCCTACACTAATCCACTGTCATCAATTTGATTTTTGATGAGTTCGGAGGAGGCGACAAGAATCAATTTGAAGCCTACTGAGTGACGTAACCGGAAGTTGATCGAATTCAAAGGGAATCGGATGACTCGAAAGGGCTCGGATTTTAATAAATTTTTATTTTGAGTTTTTTACTTATTCAAATCGGATTCATTTGAAGTTGATATCGAAGGGGAGAAAGAATTCTCAAGGATGTCGCGGCGGGGATGATGGGAAGGATGTACGTCAGCGGAAGGACCGGTAATCGGATTTATAATACCGAGGGATCTGAAAATATGGAATACACTTCCATCACAGACGACACTCGGTGATAGAAAAAAAAGATAATCCCTTTCCTAATAAAACTTTCTTCTGTAAAAGCCCACATGTCATTCTTTCTTATTACTTTTATGTTTCTTTTCATCTTGATTTTATAATGAAAAAAGTTTTCCCCGTTGATTTTTCTGAGAAATTATAGGAGTTGGTTGACAAGTTGAGAAATCTAGGATTCCAATTCCGATATCGGCCAGACGGACAATAGTATCTACGCCCTCGAAAAGTTTATGCTGACGCCTCAAGCGTTGACCTATATCGGAGGAGTCAGCAATAAATGCTCCCTCTTTTCCTTCTATGCGACCAAGTCCCCCTTTATACCCCCCACCCCTTTCAAAGCTTATAACGAACGAATTCACTTCATCGTACCCGAGGCCCGCTTCTGAATCAGCGCTTTCAATTAAGTTCTCCAGATATTCCCTCCCGCATCTTAAACCGAGGAGACGTCACAACTTTTGACTTTACTGCATATTATTGAAAAATTAATTGCGAAAACTTGTCCGCCCTGAATCTGACGTCTCAATCCATTACCGAGGGGGAAAATCTACAATTTTTAACTTTAAATTAGCCAAAAAACGGTTTTTTTATCGTTCCCTTTAAGAAAAAAAAGTATTACATTCTATATCACGTTACTGTGAAAGAAGAGGGGATCCTTTGTACGGTAAACAATATCGCTGAGTGATGATAAGAGACGGGTATTGATATAAACCCAGTTATTTGACCAAAGGCTCTCTAGAGCTGCACTAAGCTTTTATTAAATTCCCAGCCTCTTGAGAAGAAAGGGCGCTCCTCTTCTACGTTAGCATAACAAGCCCTACTTGAGCTTTCCTCTTTTTTTCGGTCTCCTTTTAAGCTCAAAACGTTAACAAATTAAAAATTTTAAGCTTTATAAAGAAAAGTTTCCGACTTCTAGGAAGCATAAATCAAGCGTTCTCGAGCTCATCTCCTGATAACGGTTGATCTCTTCTCAAACCCATGTCCGATAGTGTATAATACGTAATAAATCATACAGGACAATATATGTCAAGAGTGATAAATCAGAGAGTAGGAGGTGGAAGAAGGGTTTTCCCACTTGGTATTCCGCGAGGTGGACTCCAGGCCTTCGTAATTGTACGGGTCTATAAGAGGTGGGACCAAACCCGGGGGGTTCATTGCTATTCAACCCTTATGGCCGAGTATTTGTCAAAGCTGTTCCCATGAGGAACATATTGTTATCTGGACTCTTCTTTGCCCACCCCCAGAGGCTAACCGCCTCTAGTTATTGCCACGACCTCTCTCTCTTCCCAACCAATCTAAAAATAACACTTTTTTTACACCCAAGACAGTTTACAGCTTTGAATAAAAACGACCACAAAAAGTGAAGAAACTTATAGCAGAAATAAAAAAAAAAGCTACCTAAAAAATAATGCTTAGGTACTCAAAAAGTGACTCATAAAGATGTCAGCTTTTCTTATAAAGGACAATAAATGAATTTATTTGAAGCAATTTTCTTTTTGAGAAAAAACCATTTTCGTTGACTTTAGCTCGACAAAATAGCGGAAAATTTTTAAGTGCCATCGCGATTAATTCAAAAACAAATGCTTCTTTTTTTGGGCATGAAATGAGCCGTTTTATATTCTGTCCGTTGATGTCATTAGATCTGTTTCATGGGAGCATTTTCCCAAGGTCTTGGTCATTAATCGGGCAGCTCTTCAAGGAGTAAGCTTAGGATTCATGGTCCGTGTAATTTATGGTGATTCACTATCAGTGAAGAGAAAGGGTGAACTAAACTTCCCTTTTTTTTCCCTTCTCTCTCCTTTATTATTATTCTTTCTCCCTCCAACCACTTCAAGGGAATTCCAATTGCATAGCAAAGCGTACGGACGTGCCCTATATGTGACCGGGGGTGAGAGAACAAATGAGACAGAAAATGAAAGAGCTACTCTTCTCCGCACGTGAGCCAGCGAAAGCGCACGTGAACGTCACGTGAGTAATGGAAGTCCGCAAAGCAAGCTTTATTTCTTTCGTTTTTCCCTTTTTTCTATTCCGTTTAGAACAAAAAACCTCTCTTATTGCCAACTATTTGTAAATGTTTCTCGTCACCCTGCATTCCAAGATGACATTTATTGGACTCCGCACCTTTATAGTGAAATGTGTTAAATATAAAAGAAAGAACAAAAATAGGCAATATCAACGGATTTATTCCAGGTCAAGGATTTCCAGGGTAGTCTATATTAGTCATACATGAGGTAGAGCACAAGAGCCCGAGGTAATCTGAGCCACTGTGTTTGATACATGGGGAACCACTGGTGTCACCCACAATTTGTGGCTCCGTACACTATCTAAGGCATAACTCAATCCGACCCCACCCACACAGTAATCAGTCGTACCTCTGACTCCCTACGTTTCACCCCTCCATGCTGTAATTAAACACAGGGAAATGTTAATTCTGAAGGCCCCATTTTGTAGGAGAATTCTATTCAAAGATAAAATTGTTTTTCTAATAACCTTTATGATCAATTATTAACATAATATTAAAAGCCAACAAAAAGACACATTCAATTTAAAAGTTTTTAAGTTTTTCTACTTCACAGGACAATCTGTAGCTCTTATGGTGTGCTTATACGATTCGTTATCATTTATGTCATTTCTTGGTATAATAAAGCTCCATATTGTGTAGACACAACTTTGGCCGATAAAATGAGCCATAACGAAACTTTTTGATCGCCCTGAAAAGTCCATTTCAAAATCAAAACAGTCAAAATGAGTTTAAATTCAAAGCGTTTATATGCATAATGCATGAAAAAAACAATTAAGAAATTTTTTAAAGAAATTAACTTTTTTTTATGAATATTTCATTCATTTAAACTTTCAAGACAAGTTTTCACCCGATACCGCAACTTACTTTTTATTCGTTGCCCAACATAACTCATTTTACACGATTTTAATGCAAAGAAGGTCTATAAAGTTAGTTTAATGATATGCAAGGGGCTGTTTAATTCTCAAGGGGAGAAACACCAAGGAAAAAAAAACGTATTTCCCCATCTTTTCAGGTTGAGCATCGGAAGAGGGTGGGCTTACGCGAGGCGACCTTACTGAATACAAAATCTTTTCGGGTCATCCGTCAAAAAAGCATGGATTACCTCGTTCCTCTTGATTTTCTAAAAGGTTGAGTTTAATCTTAAAAGGAGGTTTATAATGGTCCTTGGAAGGGTTCGGACATTTATAACATTACACACGGCTAGTTTGCTTCCCAGTGGACCGCAGCTATAATGGCTTTGGAGCGGTTTCACTCCAGTAGTCCTCTCCAGGCTCAGCCTTTAGCAACACATATCGACGCCTACAAATTATACCCATGGGCCTAATACCTATCGACCACCTAACTCAATAACCGCTATAGAGCGCGCTAAAATATCAACAATTTTTATAAAATTGTAAAATGTTTAGAATTTTTATACAATCTGGTTTTGTTGAAAAATAAAAATAGAATGAATTATTATCATTGCTGTTTTTGTGTCGTAAAATAAGCCAATCAATAAAAGACCCTGTCTTATGCTGGTTTTATTAATAAATGTCTTTTATTTTCTCCGGGGGAAAAATCTGAGATAGGTTTCAAAGGAAGATGAAAAGCCAATTGGGCTCCACGCTTGAATTCGGAATCTAGGGGACGAGAGGGGGGGGGGTCCCTGGTTGATGGCGGTTCTGCGCTTTTCATGTGGGGAGGGCGGCGGGCGGGTTGACGGGGTTTTGTAATTTCACCCCCGCACGTCCCTTCGCAGACAATCTCCCCTTTCTCCCGAACCCCCTTCCGACCTCACCACCACACCTTTACCCATACACAGCTCAACAGAACGAGCATTCGCATGAAAAATGGTTTTCCATTGATTGTGCGAGCGCCTCCGACAACAATCCTGCCCCACTGACAGGAGGCTACGGGTAATTGGTTTTGTGCGAATGTTTTTTAGAAGGTTCTTGTTTTATTTATTCGCCTTTTTTTTTAATTTTTTTTTCATTAAATTTTTTTCGTTACTTTAACATCATTTATTTTTGAAACTAATTCGAACACGAGGAAATTGGAATAATGAGGCTGAACTAAAATCCAACTAAACCAATTATCCTGAAATTCGATTTTGAAATATTGAGGATTACTGTAATCTTCTTTTTAATTTTTCACCATTCACATTTAAATTCCACTTGAATTTAAATATCTTTTAAAAAGAGGCGATTCTCGCTTAAAATTGAAACTTTAATTAATTTGAACGTTTAATTAAAGGTTTTCCCTTTTTTCCCTTCGGGCCTAAATTTGGATTGTATATTTTGGAACGGACAAAACTTTTTAATTACCCGTTTTATTCCGGGTAAAGGGCGTCGCATCGGGGAAAAACAAGTGCTGCCCTTTTTGGTGTAGGGGCGGGTGGAAAAATGAGAGCATTAGCGGCAGTTAAAGCTACCCTGGTACAACGCCCGGAAACGGCTTTATATCTGCTTTCTCTAATGAAAATACTACAAGAGTACCCGGTCTGAGTAGGAAAAAATGCTAATCAACTGGAAGATAAAACGGAAAAACTTTTTTTTTTTTCCCCAAGCCCAGATTATTTTTTCATTTCTATTCAGATCTGTTCTAAATCACCTACTCGGTTTTGCATAAATTTTTAATTTCCTTTTCTTCATTAGGAGGTCATTTTGATTATAAAAATCACATAGAAAAGGTTTAATTAAAAAAGAGAAATTTAACAGATCGTAAACTATGAAGTTTTGAAAGTTAGACATGTCAAAGAATAATCTTTCGGGTTCTATCTGATTGTGGAAAAGTTAGATCATTATTATCAAAAGTTAACAGTAGCGAAGAATATTTCATCCACAAAGTAGAAGCCCTTGTTGTAAAAATATAGCTTAACCACATTAGAACGTCGGGGTGGAAGGAAAGGAGAGAAGTTGCGGGAGAGCCGTGGTTCTTGGACCATGAAGATAAAGGCAACAACGTTTTCTCTTTCTCTACTCGCTCTTAATGCACAGAGGGCCCCCCTTATAATTCATACGTTTAAAGTGCACCTCCTCGCCCACAGTCCCCTTTTTATCTATCTCGACATTTTACCACCGCACTCCCAGGCCAAACGTCACAACTTTAGACCCAACCCCTATGTGATTTATATACCCCAGACGAGCGAACAAAAAATTCTAGCCAGAAAGAGGTCGCATTCTCGAATTTTTTTAAGCGGACCTTTCCTTTAGACCTCTGTATTTAAAAAAATAGTCTCATACGAGAATTGGAGCGAAAAAGGGGCCTAAGGAACCGTGAAATATTAATAATATCAAGGTTCTCGGATACTTTTGAACTTGTGGTATAACTCGAACCACCCTTCCTTACCACCAAAGACTTTTTATTGCCGCGATACAGAAAGGGCCAAGTTTTTCTTTCATATAAGCTTGACATGGGAGACTTTTTTATTTGAGAGAAAACTTTTCTAACATAATGTGAGAAAGGCGCTTGATTATACACTAACACAACAAAACGGTCGTGAAGGTCCAATTGCAAAAATAACTCAATCTAAGGAACTTTGTCATAAAAAGAATTTTAAAATTCAACCGAAAAGTTTAAAGGGGAAAAAATAATTGTAAACCAATTCGCCTTGGGAATATAAAACAACCAGCTAAAAATGAGTAAAATGGAAAGGACGAGATGAAATAAAAGAATAAACGTGTTTTTTCTTTTTTTTATCCCAGAGTAGAGAGGCTTTCAATGTAACAAAGTTAGGAAGAGAAGTTTATTCATCAAAGGTGCCAGGAGGATTAAAAGATGGTCGAGTCCATCTCATGTTATATTCATCGCCAGTACTACCCAAACAGTTTTTCTTTTTCATGTTTCTTTCAATCAGAATTAAATTTAAAATAAAAAATTCATTTTTCAGACGTAAAATTGAAGAAAAAAGGAGAGAGGAAAAAAAAATTCTTAAGGAAAGGGGAGTTGGAGTTAATCCGGAGAATAGAATGCAATAATAATAAAGAGACGGTTTGCGCGCGGACTCATTAGGCAAGTGTCCCAAGTTAACACATTAACTTAATCAGGCTCTGGAAGAGAATTAGCAGTAATAGAGACTAAGGTGCGGCCGGGGGCCATCTCGTTAGTGGGACATTAGTGGGGAGGAAGGCTCAAGCCACAAAATGCCCTCCGGCAGGTTTTCATCGCCCCCGAGGCTTCTTATCGTCACCCACGTTTAATTAATTACCGATTAAAATGGACTGAGAAGAAACCTTCTTTTTTTCCATTATTCATTTAGGGAGTAAAGCCCTTTTCCCTTTTAACCGGAACTTTTTTCATAAATCCTAAATTGGCTTTTGAATGAAAGCAACAATCACTTTCATGCGAGCAATTTCAATATCAATTAAATTCTTTGACTCTGTCACCGAAAAAGATACGTAGCATAAAAAGTTGTGTTAACAAAGTTATTGTATCACAAAATGGAGGTGGAGGGTCAAGAAGGTAGTGGAGGTGATGAGAGAATGGGGTATGTGGAGGGGGAGGTTAGAGAAGCGATTAGATGAGAGCTGCCGAATATTTGAGAACTACGAGTTATGGTTTCCCTCCTCTTTAGCACGTTAAATTGGTGAAAACTTAAAAGAGAAGCTTATGTTACATAGAACTTAGTCATAAACAACTAAATTAATTAAAAAAGGTAAAACAATCTTTTTCTTTATAGACTGTTCATGCTTGATTAGGAAATAAAAGAAAATTTTAAACGAGAAAGTTGTTTGGGATAGTAGAGAAACTCCAGGAGGTGCTACTTGATCCTTAACTTCCGACGTCATGACCTTTCCCTAATGAAACTGCTTCGAGAGCATTGCCAGGAGGTCGAGGGAGGTTTAACCTGTTTGCCTTTATGATCATTGTGTTTGTCCAAGAAGCCTTATCAGCCTCCTCTTTTGACCCTTCAACCTCCACCATCCTATTTACCGACGAAAAAGTCGTGATTAGTTTACAAATTGAAGAGAATCGTGAAGTAGATTATTCGGATCTTTCGGTCGCCTTGGAGAAATCTCGGCGTAAGTTTTAATGGTGTTGCCAACTCAGAACTCATTCCTTAATTCCTAATCTTACCTTCGCAACTCCCATCTACGCTTAGCACAAAGTACACTATCCGAGGGGTTTTGTTGTGACGAACAAAACTTACAATAAACTTTCTAAGTAGAGGATTTTCTGGAGTTAGCAAAGCAATTATTTTGGCTCTCAAAAGAAAATTTGAGAAGATAAAAAAAGTTAATTGGTGGTGTTTTTTCTTGTTAAGATTGGTAAACGTTCCCTTAACTTTTCCTATACATCATCTCAGGGTTAAGACAAAAACAAGCAACCTACGATTTCTGGAGACCTTTGCTTATTGTCCTAAAGGGCATTTCTCATAAGAAACTCTTGATAACGCAGTTAAACGCGCTCTATTATAAACTTGAGAGACATTTAAACTTTTCGACCTAAAACAGGTTTTTTTATGAAGGGGAAATTCAAATCTTAAAACTTTTATCGGAAAGGTCATCAGTGGAAGAACAAACAAAAATGATAGATTGTTAGTTTAGAGGGGAGATTCGGAAGGAGCCAATCGGGAGGGGCCTTGTTAGAACTGAACCGTATATCACGAATAATGGCAGTTTTTCCCGCCAGGTATAAACAATTCATATTTTCCCTTCTACTTTTTCTCTTTTCCGCTTTCTTTTCACAGACAATTTATTATAGTCTTTCCGGGTAGGATATAAATAAATTTATTTTTATATCGCGTCTTACATCAAACTATTACTTTCACTTCAACGTCAGTCATCAATACATTCGCAGCAAATAATTGAACTTTATGAAATATCCCCTTTTAAAAACGATTTTTGCAATAAACTTCCCCTCTTGACGTTCGCATAAACAAACACGGAGTGGAAATTTAAGGCAATCGGGTTCATATTTCAGTAAACATGAAATCCTCTTAGGTATATATAAGCCGAGACGCTTTAAATTACAAATTAACACAAACTGCATATGTAAAGGATAACGTATAAAATGTAAATAGCTTTTAAAAGGATTTGTGCGTAGAGATTTTAGGATTTTTTTATCCTTTCTCTTTTTTAACTTTAAAAAAGTGTACAAGATGGAAAAGCCGCTTAGAATGTAAAGTGATTCAGCTGAATCCGGCAAACCCTCCTACCCTGTCCTCAACATAATATCTTCCAACTGCCCCACCGATTTTAATCACAGATAAAGCTTGTCAGGAGACGTAAATGGAAAATCTGCGTATTAAACTTTAAAAATAACTTTCGATATTAACTTCAAAAACGTCGGTTATTTTATTAATTGGATTTTTTTTTCGATTTTTTGTTAAAAGTAAGCGGTTTTGGGATGAATGGTTCATACAGGAAGCCCGAAAAAATTCACACAAGCAAAAGAGAGGATTACAAACAAGTTTTTCACCAGATTAATTGGAATATTAGAATAAAAGATAGGGTTTATACATGAGTATCGAAGTCCAGCCATGCGATTGAAGTGGTAGCTTGTTATTACACAAAAGAGAAAAAGGGTGGCTCTAGAATGTGACGAATCCAAGGGCCCATACAATTTCATCGTTTTGACATCGTTGTGGAAGGGGGGAATGGAAGGGAAACGAACGTTTTCCGGACCCCTGGAATTCTGGATCGACCCCCATGAAAACTGATCCCAAACAGTGATTCCGTTGATGGGCTATTGTTAGGATTAACCGGCTTGAATGTGAACTCATCACTTCAAGTGTGAGAGCCCAGGGATTACAATGTTCACTTCACTTTTTCAAAGGTTTTAAAAGGGATTAACTTTTTTATGACTAAAATTTTTTTTTACTTCCCTATTCGCGAATCAGGAAAAACATTGTTTTTAGCAATTTTTTAAACTTAAGGCAGGCAAAATAGACTCTTAGGCTGTAACCTATACCAATAAGACAGCTAAATAGAGATACTAAGAGAATTAGCAAACAAAAGTATAAGAGGTTCAATTCAAAAAATTACATTTCGTTTCCTCAGCTCCCTGAGATCCGACCGACTCGAAATTTTAAGGGCTTTATCTCATTACCCTAGAGAACACCTGTGCCAAATTTCAAACCAATCGATCTCCAGAAAGCTGTCCATAAAGAAAATTTTAAATGTTACAAAGAGGAAACATTTTTTCCTGAAAAAAGGATAAACAAAGCGTTTTATTAAGTACTATAAGAATTAAAATAATAATAATTGGGAGAAAAGGTAACATTAGGTCGTCGACAAAGGCTGAATGGTAAACAGAGGGGTAAAAAGAAGCAATTTTTAAATATGCTGCGATGACAGATAAATCCCTTGACGTGAATAATGAGACAAAAATACGTTTTTCGTCCTTGGGTCACGTTCTGTATAACCTAATTTCCTGAAACCTCCACCTCTCTCTACAGATAGGAAATATCGTTAAACAAATAACTGGATTACTCGAATCTAACTTTGTTCATAACCGTAAATTCCGAAGGAGGAGGGGTCCCATTTGAGTTGAATAAGTGGCCAGCGTCGGACATTGAGGTCGGACTTTATCGCTACATTCAGGGCATCGTGGATGGAGAATAGAGCAAGTTGAGGCTCATGGATGGGGGTATCCAAGTCACTAACCGTTTACGACGGACGATTCAATCAGTGGTGAGGTCAACCCTGGAGATAAGGAGCCGACGTGGATTAAGGAGGTGATCCGGACTCCTTTATCCTCGGGCTAGACATATTAATTAAAAGAGCAACATTATCCCAAACAGCCTTTGTCCTCTTAACAACCTCGGCATACCCTCGGAAAATTAGAAGATCACGTTTAATCTTGTTTTACTGCGGGTTAATAAGGGCCTACAAGAAAATCCACTTTCTGCCTTGTTAAATCAAGATAAAACGTTGGGTTAAGTCTTTAAACTTGTTATTATTTCAATAGAAAGTTTTATAACCGATATCATCATAAATCACGTACGTGATTGTGTATGAAGTGATATCTGGCATACTAATTGAATTATTAATACCGCTGAGAGACTATTCCACATTTGATCCTGAATCCATTCCGTAGTTTACGACGGGCGTGGCCATTTAGGGAACCCTAGATAAAGGCGGACATTGTTTGGCTCAAGCCTCCACAAACGTTCGCATTAACAAGCCCGAGAGCAAATGCGCATTATGGCACTGTTCTCCCTCTCCGTAATAACTTTCACGCGACATGACAGCCCTGAGTCCCATATAGTGGTGATTGATGAGCTATTGACACATTCCATCAGGGAAATTGAGTGGCAATTTCAAGGGATGCCAACCTTTTTCCAAGATATGACCCTAGGGAAACTGATTTATTATTACCCATTATGCGACGCCATAAAGAATTTTTTTTTACGTTCAACGAGAGAATTCAAGAGTTTAACAATCCTTCCAAATTTTATACACGTTCAACAAAATAAGGCGAAAACTGATAAAAAAGGGTTTTCCAAATATTGAATCTTGGGATACATGTCGAAAAATTATTGTTTCATCTCAAGATTCGGGTTTGTAGGGTCAGGACGTTTTACAACATCTGTTCACGTCCCGGATCCCTTCTATATATAAATAATGTAGGGTCATAAAAAAATTTCCTTCTCCCGTTTTATAAATAATTAAAATCGTGATAGATGACCGCGATACGTAAAATTTTAAGGTGTAAAACTATGCACTTTTATAAAAGAAAGGCCTTTTTATAAGAGGGAAGAAGCTTTGATCTGAAGAGGCCTTAAACACCCTACTCCAGAAAGCTTTAAGATTCCTCTACAACTGGGATTACTTGAGAAGAGGAAGCTATTGTTGTTTAAGACCCTTCCTCGCCTTACCCGTAAACTATCCCGCAGCCTAAATTCCACTTTCAACCGAAACGTGCGTTAATTAAAAAAGGGGGAAGGGAATTCCTCGAAAGTTTATACAAGTTTATTTAATTAAACCATCAGATTAATTTATAAAGCAAGCTAAAAGTTTTCCACGAAAAAATTATGTCCTTCCTCTATTGTCATTGGAGAGTAGGAGGGTTAATGGAGAACGGAGCCACTCTACACTATTTGTGGGCAAAGCGTGTGGGTTTAATTAAGTTGTCCGCTTTCCTATGTATGTGTGCGGTCACGTCTTGGACAATTGCTCAAGAGCAAGTCACGTCACGTAACGGGATGACCGAACCACCCTCCGGCCAATATCCGAAGCGAAAGGGGCTTATCGTCTAAGATACACTGTGCAACGGATCGGAAACTTTTAGGTCGTTCAAACGCTTTAGCTTTTTATCGGAAAAAACATAACTTCATACTTTTTTTTAGCAAAGCTTTTAGCAAATAAGAAAATAATATTTTTCTTCAAACGATATTGGGGAGTAGAACAAATCATCTTACCTGGAAAAATTAATATCCATAGAAATCATTGCATTAGCTTCCAAATGTTCCAAATAAATAATTTCAGTCCAGTCAATATATACATTGAACATAGAAAAAATTGGGGACTTTTTGAACCTTCTACAGTTTGTTCGGGGCTAAGGTGGGATGACTCTCTTAATTTTTCCAACTCGAGAAACCTGTGCTAACCTCAGGAGGGGCGAAAAACCAAGCTGATTTTCGGTTTTTTGCCTATAAGTCCTAAACTAAGCGTTTTATGACAAAACACACTCTATTCAATATTGTAGGGGATAAAATTTTCAACAATTTATGATTTAATAAATTTTCCCGTAACCTTACTGCTTATCGAGATACGCCCTATCTAAGTTTGAGAATTTCAAAAAACAGATGGTTTAGGCCCTCTAACAGATGGTTTTGGCCCTCTAATAGGTTCAATTAGTTCAATTTGGCGTCTGATGGGTCAGTTCCTAGGGCCTAAACCATCTGTTTTTTGAAATTCTCAAACTTAGATAGGGCGTATCTCGATAAGCAGTAAGCTTACGGGAAAATTTATTAAATTATAAATTGTTGAAAATTCTATCCCCTACAATATTGAATAGAGTATGTTTTGTCATAAAACGCTTAGTTCAGGACTTATAGGCAAAAAACCGAAAATCAGCTTGGTTTTTCGCCCCTCCTGAGGTTAGCACAGGTTTCTCGAGTTGGAAAAATTAAGAGAGTCATCCCACCTTAGCCCGGAACAAACTGTAAAAGTTTCAATAAGTCCCCAATTTCTTCCATTTTTTGCTCTGGCGCCTGGACTATTTAGATTATTAGGTTAAGAAAGCTTTTTCCAAGTCTGAAGATAGTTGAGTAAAAAATTGAACGTTTCTTGTGGAAGTAAAAAGCAAGTTTAATTCAGATGGGAAATACAGGGAGAGTTTTTTTTGTTATCAGAGGACAGGAGTGAGGAATGCAAACTAAGCTGCTAAGTTCACAGAGGGGCTCGCCCAAATTGGTTCCCTTATCGCACCTTTTTTTTTAAATTGGTTCCTCCGAGTTCATCCTCGCAGATAAGAGAACGTATCCCATCAAGCCATAATTTACGGGTAAACGTCAAAATTTATTGCCGATCCACCACCAGCAATAAATCCGTCCTCGTTTTTTCAACGAGAATAATTTTTTTGTTTAAACTTGAGGGATTTTAAATTTTAAATTTAGAAGAAAAACGTAAGTTTTAAACAAAAATACGTCATGGGCAGAAACCGATGAAGGAAGGAACGATAGAATGGATTTGGAATGGGGTGAGGGGTTTCCCCCTTTTGTTTTTAAGGGAGCTTCTTTTGTTGGAGCCCTACAAAGCGGCTTCTCTAATCAATAGCCTAGATCAGAGCTTTTCCTTTTCCACGGTTCAAAACTGTAAAACGAAAACGCCTCGGATACTCTTTGTATTTAATTCCCTTTCATGTTTTCAAGAAAAATGAGGCAACAAATCGCTTGGAATTCTCAACGCTTAAAACATTGTTTTGAATCCTACAGAAATTCGTGCACAATAAGAATATAGATAAACTTCTAATTTTAAGCCGCTAATTATTTTTACAGGCGTTTTCGTGAGTTGTGTACCCAAGGTCTGTGATTAGTTATCATCAATCAAGCCAAAATCGAATACATTACTCTTTCCCCTTTTTTTTTTATCTTCTACTTCTTCCGTTAAAGGCAAATAAATCGAGTGAGAGTGAGATAAGGAGCACGCCAAGTTTGATGTATAATAAAACAAAGTTGAGGTCGAGTTTCGTAAAGTCACAAACGTCAGAGGGTGGAAGAGGGCAAAAAAAAAGCTTTTTGGCTTTTTCCGCGGGCAAAGATTTACATATGAAAAATTCATATACATTTATGACATCAAAGAAGATAGATTTTTAAAAATATACACCAAGTTACACCCTTTCGGGCTGGACAGATATGGGTAAACGGTTAAAAGTTTTATCCCTGACATTCACTTTAGTAGGGTATAGAGTAAGCTATATGTCACGGCATTAGACGCACAAAGACACTGAATGTCAGCAACCCATCTTTCTTCCGTTTTTAAGTTAAAAAGTGGATTATTTTACAAAAGTTAGGAACAAAAAAGTTCAACTACACTAGTCTAGAATAACATTGGTAAATGATTGGCTAAAGAACGCATGTAAGCAGGTGATGCCAACCTAAGGATATCGGAGAAGATAGTTGAAATAAAAGAAAACTGTAATATCCTGAACTGAAATAAACTAAGGGTGTTAAATGGGGTAAAAATCAATATAAAAGGGGATAGAACTATTAGAAAGGTTTTAAATACAATGGTGAGATTGGGCAATTTCGACCTAGAACAAATCAATATGAATGAGTATAAAAGTCACGTTCTTGAGCATTGCGGACCTTGGGTTAAGTCCTCGCATGGCACTACGAATGATTTATCGAACCATCTTCAATTGCAGTTTTCGAAAAGAATGAAAAACCGATAAAAGCGTTATTTATTATAATTTTATAATTAAACGAAAACATTGTTTAGGCATCATCAAATAAAGGATGAATGATGATGAACTGCCATTATTTGCGGAATAGTTATTAACCATAATGGACTTCATGAATTATCTTCTGCCATTTATCTCGAATTTCATTTAAGGTAAAGGATCCCGGAGGATGGAGGGTTAGAAATATTCATAAGCTTCAGAAAATAAGGGTAGGGAAGGGGTTTAAGCTAGAAGCCGATCGAGAGACGAGGAGGGAAAAAAACTTGAATTTTTTCCTTTTAATCTTCTCGAAGGAAAATGGGAAATTTAAATTCTCCAACGTTTAAAAGATAAGGGTTGAAAAATAGACGGGGAGAGTCAGTATTAGAGGACTAGATACAAAGGGTGGGTAGAGCTCTAGTAATTTATTTGCTCATTTCCCTAGAAACGGATATGCAAATTGTACAAGGGGGGAAGCCGAGCGTATATACCCCAAGATATTAAACTTTAATGTATTAACTCGTGATGAATTGCAAATTCGCGGTTGCGGCATTGCGTTAATGCTTTTCTCCGCGGGAACCATCTCTTTAAGTCTTCAATGGGCCAAATGTCCATTCAAAATTTTATTAGAGAAGACCTAGCATGTATTTTCTGCAAAAGCATCCATCAGACTGTACTTTTTTCATAAATAAATACATAAAAAAGGCGACAGTAAGACTCACCACCTCCAGGTTATAAATGAGCTTCCGAATCAGCCCATTTCCGAAATGGAAATGTAATCAGAGTCTGACCCAATTGGCAAGTGGCCTGTAGGGAGATCCGCTCTCATACGGGGCCCCCTCCTCCAGAACACTGTTTTCACCCTATTAAATCCCTATTCCCTCTCCATGATTTTTCCCTCTTGAAAAAAAAGCCAAAAAGTCAAAATTTTGACATCCAAAAGTTTATAGGTAGGACGTTTCGAGTTGATAGAGAATACTAATATTGAATATCATGCATGAGCTAAATACCAGTTGAACATCCATGGACTGATGATAACGGGCACCACGTTGCATAAAACATGAACAACGAGCAAATAGGTAGGAGAGTAATGCGAGAGAATCCATATGCATATGTAATAGGGCAAGGGGGGTCGCGTCCGTTCAGGATTTCCTTATCTACAGTCGACCTTTCAAGCCATTAGGACATCGGAGACCCAAACCCCCATCGTTATAAACCCCAACAGAAAATTCCCTACCTAATATTTATACGTAGTTGATCTTCAGGATTAAACTTTTAAAAACATAATCAGAAATGAGTGAATCAAGCAACAGTTTGGGTTAAGGACAAAACCGAACTTCATAGTTATTGCTTATTATTAGTACACCACACCTGCTACCAGTTCGTAATGGTAGCTGTTATATCTCATTTAAAATTGAATATTCATTATTTATAATATACTGAAGTGATAGTTCCAGACCGGTGTTTTAAATACCATTGAGGGCTAGGATATCAAACTGATAATCTTGTGATAGCATGTTGATACGATACAGGCAAGGAAGGGGGTTATTGTGTCAGTGGAGAGATCTGTAGAGATCTGGATTTTTGAGAAAGTTGGAATTATTTCCTACTCCATACCAGCGGTTTTGTCTTTTTAATGATATTTTGGGTCACGGCCCCTAAAGCGATTTTTAAATTAACAATCGCGTTTTTATTTTAAATGTAAATTAGTTCCTCATTTCAGGGCAGTTTAAACGCTTTAATTTTTATAATCCATTTACGCAGGTAGCGTCGCCTTTGTTTTTAATTTAGGACCGAAATTGGTCGTCTATTAAAAGGCCGAAGAAAAGGATGGAACGGAATTAATATAAAGATTAGTCAGGGAGGTCCTGTTGACGGTATAAATACTGTATAAATTATGCCATAAACTTTTCTCATTATGAAGGGCGCCTCCGTGGCCTTGGGGCAACGAGGGCGAATAACTTTTTTTCCTTAACAGAAGTCCCTAAAAAAAAAGCCCCAAGCGCTTTTTCGGTACTTTGCAGTTGTCTTATTTTTCTAGAAAACTTTTGGGTCTTAGAACAAAAGTGATCGAATCTCAGGCAATAAAAGTCAAAAGTTTATTTTATCCAAAACTTTTTTTATTACCTATTTATTATTTTTTAATGAACCTTCTCAAATGATCTCATCTCTAATGAGGGGAAACTTGGCTAAAATGTGGAAAGAGACATCTCATAGATGATGGATGATCCGAAAGCATTTCCTTCTATTAACCTTGTGTCAACCGAGCAATTGTCTACGTACCATTAGTTTAAAATGTTTTAATTAATGAAATTTCCCTTTTTCCTAACGATGGTTGCTAGGTGGAACCTTTCAGAACCGCCCACAAATTGCTAATACGGTCAAACTGTTGCCTATCATTCGACCACGTTTAATCAACCTAATCCTTCTAATTTCCACCATTACCACGCTCCGATTGAACGAAAGTTGGAATCTAAATTCCATCAAATACAATTTGTCATTAACATTTTTTTGAAAATTGCTTCACTTAAATATTGATTTATTCCTCCCCCTTATTTCGACATTTTTCCTTTTTCTCCTCATTTCGAGATTTAAAAGTAATTCTTTTTATACCCTTCTTGAAACTCTCTTTTTCTTGTGAATTATGTATATTTATTAAATAAATTATTCATTTGCTTAGTTTTCTGATGAAATTAAAATGTAACTCAACCCCCAGGAGGATTATACTTTGTTTATTAATTAATGCACCCATGGAAGAAAAAGCACAAAAAAGATTTAAACTGGATTGTTTTTTGTTGTTTTCCCAGTAGATTGATAGAATTCAATTTCTCTTTCGGAAAGGGGACGAACGTTTTTTCAAAGGTAGCTTGGACTATTCCTCAAGTGTCTTTTGGGATTCTAAAACTATCCGATTACAATCTTGGATTCTAAAAGGGTTTGAGCCATTCGTAAAACGTAAGTCAATTTATTCATCAGAGAGAGAACGAAAGTTTCTTTTTTTCAACTTATTTCTGTGATTTAAAAATGGAAGGTATGTTTGATTTCATGGAGGGGTAGAAAGTGGTCTCCATTTAGAAAACGAAGTCTACAAGTCGATGGTAAAAGGAGGGTTTTGATCTTGTTAAATGTGTCCGATTTGTAAGTCCGGAATGGGATAGGAGGAGCAAACTCAGCCTTTTCAAAGGATAGAACCCCATTTCTAAGCTAAGTAGAACATCCTTTCAACATTCAACTTTTTGACCTTTATAAAATGTCCTTAATTGTCAGTTTTTCTATTAAATTGTCAGTAAACAAATTTCCCAGGAGGCTTCACACTTGGCCGGCTTGATGCAGCTGATTTACTTTGTTTACTTTGTTTGACCAAAGGCCCCTGGAGCGGCTGCAATCCCCTTGATAACTCCAACAACAGTCTTATCTGTAATTAACTTAAAACATCGCTACACAACCGTGTTCCTAATTTAGAAGCGCCCCTCTATTCCACCCTCCCGCCATACCTCTTGTTTCGAGCTAATTACTAACCTGATTACATTTTCGAGATAAATAAAGGCGTACAAAACTACGTATGAAAACAAGGGTTCTTTATCTTTCCCCGTTTCCTCCTCTCAAAAAGTTTTAAACATTCAGGTTTCTTTAAAATACCTTGATTTTTATAACTTTCGGGTTCATACTCGAAAGTTACTAATGAGTCACATTTCATTACAAAAGTTTTGTCTTGATTAATGTCAGTTTGAGTTGACCCAAACTCTTGGCGGGCGGAGGGGTTCCGTCGACCCCTCCCTTAATCAGGGGCCTCCGTCCTGGAGACTTGGATTAATTTGTGTTTTCCCAGTGCACGTCCCTGCGGTACGGTTTGCGGTGAAGTGTGCAATCATGTCCCCCCAACCTTCCGGTCCCCTTTTCTCAATATCCCTTTTCTAACAATACTCACGTTTTTGTTTTGATATCACAAAAGCCGAGCAAAAAATTGAAAAGTCATCGTTACCCCAAATAACCTAAAGCCCATTACCTTCCAAAACCTCATTACCCCATGATTACACCAATACACCTCCATTTTGACCCAACGACCTCTCCAGGAACGTTAAAAGAAAAAATTCCCTTTTTATGAGAAAAAAAATTGAATTATAAATTCTTATATTTAAAAAGCGCATTAGTTTTCAGAATTTCTAAAAGACTGACGTTCCATTAATAGCGATGCGTCTGATCAAAGAGGTTAAAAAAATGAGGTCAAAAGGTTATCACACTCCGCCCTTTAAACAATTTGCGTTTATATTACAGGAGAGGGCGAAGAAACATTATTTTCCTTGAAGAGAAAAAAAAATGGATTCTAGGAAACTTAATTTATCAACGGGGAAAACCCCGGTATCAAAATCGTAAAATAGCAGATATGGTAGAACTTGGTGGTTTTAAAAAGCCGTATATCGATAGTTAGCAGACTTTCCTGGCACTAATTAAAGCACCAGGGAGCTATTTAACGCGCTCTCTCACTGTAATTTTATTTGACTGTTACCGTTATCCAGACGGCTTAATGGTTGGCTTTCCAATAGCCGTTAATTCCAAATAGGCAATTAGATTCTACTCTATTCGGAAAAAGTATAATTCCGACCCTTTATCAAGGAAAAGATTATATTGTTCCATAAGATTTAAATTCTAAATCAAAGTTTGGGTTTGAAAACGAGATTGGAGGTGAGAAGACAATGTATCACCGAGTTAAGGAAACGGGCTAGAGTGCTATTGCATGTTTCGAAACAATATACGGAGGATCGCGTTTGAATCTCATCCGATGGGATGAACTCTAAAGGATGGGCACATTAAATTAATTAAAAGCACAAATGATAACGGAAAAAATTATAAAAAAAGGTCTGATTATTAACTATCTGGCTTTGGATTGTTTAAAAAAGTAAACGTGGTCTGTCAGAGGCAGGGCGTTTTGTATAATTTCGATATTTTATCATAACTCACTGGATGACAACAACAGAGATTTCCAGGAGGATTAACAACGGATTCATGAATCTCAGGTGGGGGAGGACTGAATGAAAAGCGGAGCTTCCGCTCAATTATCCGACGTTCTACATTCGACTGCATTCAATTTTGTACTCTATTGAATTTAATATCTAACATTCGATCGATAATGATATAAACCCAAATGATCGTTTTAAATGAGAATTTGAAAACCGAGGCGGAATCTACCATATCTTGATAGGAGCATTCCTCTGAATCATATTCAAGAGTTCAGAATTGTTTGGCGTATTCAGCCGAAAATAGATTTCTTACCTTGGATTTCCGCGGAAAGCAGCGTGATGAAGAGCGTTGAATCCGTTGTTGTTCGTCACTTTAATGTCTGCATTGTGATCCAACAAAAGAGTCACCATTTCATCATATTTTTTCGAAATGGCATCATGAAGAGGTGTGTCACCCACCGAATCCTGAAAAAAAAATTATTCAATATTTGATATTTCAAGGCATATATTCATAGACCCTTAAAAAATCCAAAATGGCTAATCTCAACCTTGATTTTAAGCGAGGGAACAAGAATTACCATGGATTAACGGATCCGAAACACGCGAAGGAGATGCATAAAAAAGATAAAATGTACCTCCGTGTAAAAATCCGATATCATCTTTAACAGTTTTACTTAACTTTGAATAAACATTATAACTTATTTGTACTAACGATTTGCACATGGAAGAGCCTACGCGATAAAAATCGCTTTTTTGCGTGTTCATTAATTTAAAAATAATTAAATTTGTTCTCTTTTTGTAAAAATGTGCGGCAACATCAAAAGGAGTTTAAATTTAATTAAAATTAATGAAATGTTAACGAATGGAAAGTAATTTATAAAACAAACTCTGAGGGGGAGGGGAGAAAAAAAACCTTTTATCACGTGAACTGATCCATTTGCGGTGATCCCTTAAGTTTAATGAACGGGAAAACAGTTTAGACGAACACTATTTGGGTCGGCCTCAACCTTCGTTATGTGACTTAATACACGACGGTCATTTGTTTACCTGATGCATGACCTTTCACGGTTACCCAATATACGTTCTCGAATGTTGAAACATGTAGAGCAAATTGAAAACCAACATTTTTAAATAGGCTTATTTTATTTTAAATTTTTTTGCCATTCTCAAAAAGAAAGTCATTGCATTACTCTTAAGGCTGTTCTAAACCTAACACTTTCAACAGTGTAAAAAGCTAAAAACGGCATTGTTGAATCAGATTAGCGGAGTGGTTGAATTTCAATGTTTAAGTAAATTTTAGTTGGAAAAATTACCGTCAGGTGGTAGCACCTGAAAACCGGTTTTTTAAATTTCGATTTCCTGTGTTTTCTCCGAAACTACTGAACCGATTTTGGATTTCTCAGTCTTATTCGTTCTAGGAAAAATTAAGAATTTTCATCATGTCTCTAAAATTCGTGAGCATAGGATATAAAAGGCTCTTTCAGAAAATATTTTTCAAAAAAATAAAAAACGCACATGAATTTTAAAAAAAATTATTAAAAAATATTTATTAGATCCGGAGAAAAAGCCGGAATAGTGAATCCACGTGGTTTAGCGCAGCCTTAAATCCTTTATTTTAAGGGGATCATAGGGTCAAAATGGCTCTTGGTCTTTACCGGACATGACTTTGTCACTGGCTTTCTTAGGGGTTGCATGGTAGGGTGGGGGAGAAGATCAAAGAAATTCACCCACTGTGAATTCTGGACTGTGAATTCTCAACTTAGGTGTGAATTCACAAATTAACTGGTTTTGTTTTGAAATTTTCTTTATAAGGGTTATCAAGGTAAAACAAGTGAATATTTTAAAATGGCTATTTTCTTGGTAAGGAAAAGGGGAAAAATAATATTAAATCATATTAGAAATTCATTTAAGTATCTTCCACAAAAGGGAGTACATAAATGTTGGCTTAAATTATAAACTAATGGATTCGAGGAGGTCGGAGGGTACACCTAAAGTAGAAGATATTTACAAGAAAGGAGTATACAGGGTGAGGTTGGTTGTAACACTTGCCGGTGTTTCCGTTCTCCCCCGACGTTGCATTTTACAGGAACACCCGACATAAATATAATTTCCCAGTGCCCGTGGGGCGTAAGTAAGTTAGAGTTTAAGGAAAACTTTTAGCCCGCTGGTCTCTCTTAAGCCTTTTGTCGCTTTATTTAAAGATTTCACCTTTTTTTGGCCCAACGAAATGCAATATTTTATACTCTTGGAGAGATGAAAAATTTAAGAAAATGGTTTTTTACTTTTTGTGTAGCAAAGGCGTTTTTGCGAGAATATCGAGGGTTGTTAAAGGTTGGAGGGGTCGATTACATATTCATGGGTTCGAAAAAGGGCACTTTTTATGCCGTCCGAGGTTTAGAGAAGTCGCAAGATAAGATGGTATATTGCCTTCTTTGGCCCTGTGATGGAGAATCGTCCCTTATTTATTTACTTAAACTTGACACGAAACTAAGGATCTTGCAACACTTTTATCAACTCCTCGGTCCATTAACGTAATGAACAAGTTTTAAAAGGGTAGATTTAGGGAAAAGGAGACGTGGAAAAACCTGAGAAACAAATATAAAGGGGAAGGTAGAAAAAGGGGTCCGAGAAACTTTTTGTTGTCACTGGAATTGTTCAATATAATTAGTGTTGGAGGGAGTTTCTTATTGGGCTCCAACCTGACCTCCTATATTGGATATCCACAAGACCGACCATCTGCCGCACAGGAAAACTCTTACAAGCTTTTCTTTAACGCCTCTTTCACTCTCGGGGACTCTACCCGCCTTCCTCACCTAATATCTTGGCATAAAAGAAAACTTCTCCCGTATTTTTTTTCCCCTTCTATCTTAAACAAAGCTTTCATTAAACGTGAACTCCATTTTCTGTTTCCATTCTCTCGAGCTTTCCGGCTTAATATTAACTCAAAGGCACACATTTTCAATGGGACGGGTTTAATCTTTGTTCTTCCCTCCTAATTTCATCAAAATTAAATTATGGAAAATTTATCTCTCGGTTTTTTTTCTTTTCCTACCCACTCTTTCGACCTATTTCTTCGACTTTATTATTGAAGGAGCCTCCATTTGAAGATATTTTTTTCCACCACTATGTGCCTAAACTTTAAGATGCAATTTAAAATTATAGAGCTCCTTCTATTGCTGCTATTTTCTCGAATATGTTCTGTCTGTATTAATGGATGAAGGAGCACGTTTAGCCCTAGGACGAATGATACACTGACGGGTTGATACGTGTCAAATCCCGAGATACAAAGAGGAGAATTTCACGGTTTAATTACAACGCAGTTTAGACGGATTTTACCTTTTTCGCTGTCGTGGCGCCACGAAGATGAAAAAAGAGACAAAAAGGGAAAAGAGCTTTTCTGACATTCTCTAAAAAAAGGAGTTATTTTCTCGCGACGCAGCTTAATTTAAATTACTTCCAAGCAAGTAGAGCATAAAAGGAGTTCAATTAAGAGTCTGAAGACAAATGTCTTTATCGTTAGTTTCTAATTATGCATAGAAATTCCAGGGAGGTCGTTTAAGAATTATTTTTGGGTGAAATACTCAGTTTAGATTAAAAACGAAGTACTCGCTAGTAATTAACTAACTTGATTATTTTTAAAATTATATACTAACTTTGTTTATTTAAGGCTCAGAAAAAGAAAGAAGCCATCCACTTTATACGAAAATTTAAAAAAAGATTTTTGACCTTTAAAAGTACTTATGGATATTTTAAAATTAGACATAAATTATTCATGATTGAAAAAAAAATCAAAGAAAAGTACCTGACTCAATTTTTTCCTTGGGATTTCTAAAGGAAAAGAGAGATGAAGAGGAGTGAAATGAACCCCCTCGCCCTTCCCATCCTTTTTCGGGCTAAAAGTGAGGACCGTAGGAGTGTAATCCTCAAATAGCCGAGTTTATTAGGTGCGGGTAGGATTGGACAGCTCCCTTAGGGTTTGCATGGAAAGAGGAGCCCCCCTTTCCCATCTCTTCATCCGACCCCCTCCCAACGACCATCGCCGTTATCAGGTTGTGAAAACTTGGCCAATTCCAAGGCATGAACACCCCTACCCGGCCCAAGGCGCAAAGTAACAAACTTGACTTGATAACAACCGACTTAAAAGGGAGCACACGTCTCCTTTATCAACTTTTAGTTGCGTTCTCAACCCTCAGGGAATAAAAGAATACACAATGGGTAACTTAGAAACGAATTGAATAAAAAATATACAAATAATTTCTATTCTTGGTCCTTTTATTCAAAACAGTTAAAATTGTGCTCATGTAGTTCCCGCACTTATCCCAGGGGAGTGAGGCAAAGGACTCCAGAAAAGTACTAAGTAGAAGAAAATGGCGTACTTTCTTATTTTCAATAATTCATATTTTTTTAAATTTTTATTATGTCGACAAGTTTTTATAATAAAAGCAGCATAGATAAAGCTTCTTTTTTTCTTTAGTTAATTTTCTTTCATCCATGGCTCGAGTCTCGAGAGGTTTGTATAATGCAAGTAAAGAAGAAAGCTTCCGTTTCTGATGAAAGGTCAAATAGCTTTAGATTTTTTTTTTCTAGTTCTCGAAGGAAAAAGCTAAGCTTGGGATTACCTATTTTTAAAAATTCATTGGAAGAAGTGTTTTTAAAATTAAATGTCACCATAAATTTTTCGAACAATAAAATGGCTTTTGAAACAAAAAGAAATTACTATTCAGAATCAAAGTTTTAACATTGTGTTTGGCCTGAAGTTAGGGAGGAATGGAACAAACATGTTTACCACATCGGCCAAAGGCTGTCAAGAGAGCTCACGGGCTGTTTGTCACACGGACAAATGTGACAATGTTATTTACTAGAATGATAGAGAAGAGCACACCAAAAAAATAGAAAGAAAATCGTGGAAGATCTCTTATTGTAGGAACCACCAAAAATAATAATAAAAAATTTAACTTTGTTTTAAACAAATCCTAGAATAGAATCGAATTATAAAATAATTAACTATACATTACGTCTGGAAAATAAAAAGAAAAAGTTAGCCAATTGTGGAGGCTTGATTCCTTAGGATTATTTCCTTCCTTGGCTTTTCCCGGACTTTCTTAGATTAAAATTTATTAACAGAGCAAAAATAATATAATTAAATAAACGAATTCGGTGATTGGTAAGGGAGATCAATAACGAGTTGGAAAACAAAATTAAAACGAAAATTAAGAAAATGGAGGAGGAAAAAGAAAATCTCAAGTTATAAAAGATAACGGATGTAGGCAATCTCTGAGCGGAGCTTCCAAAAGTGGAAAAACAACCTAAGGGCATAAGACGAAAACAAAATTAATCTCGAGTGAAAAATTGTTCTTTTCAAGACGAGGCACTTACCTCTAATCACAGTCCCGGGGACATACACTCAAGAGGAAGGAACCGAAAAGAAATCTAATATTAGGAAAAAGTAAGAAATCATATTTTCGACCGATGACCTTTTCGAAAGTATTAAGGATATTAGAAAACGATAACGAAAAAATCAAGGTTTAAAAAAATTAATTTGACAAAATGTAACAACTAATAATGATAAAATGAATTTTCGATATTGAAGCCTTCAGAAATTGGTGGTGATTTTAAAGAAAAAGGTATTGAGGTTTGAAGAGAAGGGGGATAAGGCGATATAGCGAAGAAGCTGATTGGAGAAGTTATTCGGATCACGTAGGAAGCCCCAGCTACTAACTTATCATCAATCCGGCCTCACCAACTCACTTGGTAATTGTATTGAAGACATCCCGAGGATTAACCAAAGGCAGACAAATCCGGAGGACAAAAGAAAGGGGAAGTTGTTCTTTTTCATTTGCTCTTTTTTTTCCATATAAATACTTTGCTTCCGGCGGTTTTTTTTTTATTTCAACAGTACTGCTCATTATGTAGTCTGAACGAGTAGGGCCGTTTGGAAAGAAAACGAAATGGTATTTCATTTCACATGTAGCGTCCCTTTCGTGTAAACATTTTTTTAGGTTAAAAAAGAAAAACATTTTTTAAAAATTCACAAAAAAACTTTTCCCAAAAAAAATTTTCATTTATTAATTAATACTTTTTTCATTAATTAAATTTATACCTAAACGTTAATTCGAATGGAGGGGAAAGTGATTCTGTCCAATTATCACGGTTAAAATCTACAACGGGTGCCTTTGCTAATTTGAAAAGCCCTTGGGAGCTTCCCAGAACTCGAAGCAGCTAATTCCGTCGACGGGGCTTTAGCCTTGTCACATCCGAGGGACCTTTAATACTATTTTCCTTATCCGTACTCCCCCTTTTTGGCCCTCCGGAGCACGTCCTTTCCCTTCCTGCATTATTTCCCCCCTTTTTCCATCTCCCTTGGCAAAATTTACTCGAAACGCTCGTTTTTCAACTTTGGTATTTGAGAAACGTTGATTACAACATAAATGAGATGGAATACTCGAAAATGGAAATTCAGAACGTTACATTGGTAAACAAAAAGGCTTTTAAACAAAGGGGATGAAATTAGCGAAAATCGTGATCAGTAAATAATCGTACATGAAGGGCAAAAAGCCATTTTGATTTTATACTCAAAGTATGATCAAAGAGGACGTGACAGGAAATCTAATTATCAGCTCTTATGTTGGTTCTTGTTGTACTGAGGTAAATTTGATAATTACGTGACTGCATTGTTACTGAAGAGGAGGCCTGTTATTGACGGCCTCCGCCCTTCCTTTTCGCCTCTCCGCCTCAGAGAGAGATTTAGAGCTTCGTAACTTTAGATAAACTTTTTAAAGGAAAGTACTAAATTATGTTTGTATTCTCGGTATAATTTATGGAGCAATCGGCGGGGGGAGGCCTGAGTTGTGGGCTTACAATATCAAATTATCTTCCCTCTGGAGTAAACTGTCAACAAACAAGATACTCGGAAATAAAAATTTATTAAACCGTAAAGAAAAGGCGCGTTTAAAGGTTTTAAAAAACGACGCAAGACTCGTAACTTTTTCCCTCATTACAAAACTGCAGAGGTCCCCCGTACGAAGGAAAAGGTGATGAATAAAAATGAGTGTCACGAACAGCTCGAAATTGTTGAGCTGGGAATAACGTAAAAGTTGTCTGCCATCTCGATTATATAAAGGAAGCGAGTCCAGTCAGCAACTCCGTCTCTGAATACTGAACTCACATTCAGCCCCACCGCCCTATCTTGAAAAGGGATCATTACACCACCCTCCGCATTTCCTTTACCTATTTTGGATCACAAAAGGTATGTGTGTGGTTCCAATTGCCTTTCTAATATCCTTGAATATATTCAAATTCCAAATTAGCATATTTTACCCCATATTTTAAAATCTTGGCTAATCTCCTGGATTAAAAAAAAACCTTTTTATGGCAATTAACTCTGTTAAAACAGGCACACTTAGTAGCTTATAACTTTTTTAATATTATTCAATTTAAGGTGTAATATCCGAGGTATATAAACTACTAAAAAAAGTTCAATCAAGTAAATAAATCAAGAGCTATTGATTAACTTAAAAATAAAATTATTTGGAAAAGTTGTTTAATTTTTAAGCCTCATGAAATGAGCTTATTAAGAGCTAATCAAGTGAAAATTGGAGATAAAAATTAAAAATAGGGGGTAAAAAAATGTCTGGATAGGATATTTCGCATAATATACCGCTTTGATGTCACTCCCCGGGGCGAAAAGCTCAGGCTATAATATTTAAGGCGAATTCCACTTGTCTCTGTCTCATTTGGCCTTATAAAGGATCCCGGTGGCACATCTTAAGGAATAATTGAGATTCCCGAGGGATAGTGAAGGGCGGGGGATCTAAAAAAAGGTCGGAATGTTTTAGCAATCTCTGGTGAAACTCAACTTCAATTAATTCTCTTCACTTCCTTCCATTTCCCATTCATAGGGACGGAATCTCAGCCTCTTGTACACTACCCGGTTTTCCCAGCCCCGTTTTCCAACCTCTTTACGGCATGCGAAATCCCAAGCATTCCAAATTCATTCCTTTCCGCCGGTCGTATATTTTACGATAGTACAATCGTACCAGAAAGAATTTAAAATAAAATCATTTTCCCCTTATTTCCTTCTTTTGAATAAATGCTAGGGACAAAAAGTTTAGGAAATTCATTACTTTGAGCTCTATGTTTAATCATGGCTGGTATATTGTGGAGAAAACGTCAAAAATCAGAGCTTGAAGGCCCATAAAAGTTAAAATATGGAAAACGACTATGAAAATGTGAAGCAATTTGTTTAACCAATAAAACATTAAGATAATATAAGGCAAAAAATCCTTCCTAAACTTTAAATTCTTGAAGACCATTAATTTGAATTTTTTTAAGGCATTGCTAAGGATGAAGGGTGTCTTTCTCGGAGGTAATTTGTTACAGGTGTTTATAAGTTTCTAAAAATTAAAGGATAAGAAAAAGAGAATAAGAAAGAAAAGGGAATTTGACGAGAAAAGGCTCGACTATTTGTCACGGGTGATTTATTAGAGTTGAGCAAATGAGAGGACTGCCACTGACGGGAAATCACAATTATACCAATAAAGAATACTCACTCAAGGCCCTCCGCTCTTTTCCCGCCCACCGAGAAGCCCGCGGGCGGGGGGGAGCAAAGTTAGAAGAGGAGGTGGCAAGTAAGAAAATATCGCGTGCAGTAAAAAAGTAATCTGTGAAGTTGGCCCGCTTTTCCCCTCTCTCGACAATGGGGAAAACTTTGTTTTGAACTTAAAAGCATAAAAGTTTAATCCTCGGAGCTCGCGCCGGTCAGGGCACCTTGGAAAAGTTTGACCCCTCCACTCCCCCTCCCCTCTTCTAGACAGATAAAAGAGAGATTAAATCCCCTCCCCTCTTAATGGGTGAATGGTAAAAGTCCCCCGACCGAAAATCGTGGCCAGACTACATTCTAAAAAATAAAAAAGCAAAGAGCCAAAACACCCACTCGTAATTCTAAAATCAATATATTTTTATCCTTTTTTATTTTTTTTAAAGCTACGTTTTCTATAGAACGGATCTGCTGGTTTCGAAACACTAAATCCCCAAACGCATATAAAAAGATGGATCCGACTTTTTTTTCTTTTCTGCACTTTTTCTCATTGCAAAAGGCTCACATAGGAGAATATAAAACACAGCAGGGAAGAGCCGTGGGGGAATGGGTAGTATTCAAATTCAGGGTTTCCTTTCATTCCGCCCTTTTGGAATTAGAGAATGAGTTCCCCTTCTCGACGGCAATCAAATTGGACAGCACTCTGAAGTCACATTTTTCCCGATCTTCCTTTTATTTTAAAAACATTGAAAATGTGTATTTCGGAATCGAGTATTAAACTTTTTTAATTATAAAAAATATATAAGCCTAAAAATACTTTCACAGAGCGTTTTTCGTGAAAAAGTATAAAACTTAATTAAATATATGAAGGGCCAGTGGGAAAAAAGGTGAAAGTGACCAAAAATTGATTTCGAGAAAAATATATCCTTTTGTAATATTTGTAACATTCATCTAGTTTCCCCCTAACTCCGAATCTTTTCATGCATTTCGGACGATTCTCATCTATCCCCCCCCCCGTTATTCTACCAGATGATAGTGCTCCTTCATAGACCCTAGATAGCGCTCAAAATCGGCGAAAAAGTGACTTTTTCCCCCTTGCCCTTCAGATGATGATTTGAGTATGAGTTCTGGAGAGACAAAGTTGGTATAAGGAGGGTGGTATAGGTGAATAAGAAAAGAATGAAAATGAGGGATATTTGGGGAATCATTAAAAATTTAAACCCATACCTCTATAAAGAATCAACCATTTTGCAACACCCAGCGGTCTTGCAGGTTAGTATAACTATGGGGCACTATACTTATGCGGGTCAGCGAACGACTCAGCAAAAATCGTATTTTATACAGCGACGGGATATTTTACGATAAAACAAAAGAAGTTTAAAAAAGGTAAAGTTGAATTTCTTAAGCTATTTTGTAATTAAACAAATCCTCGGATTAAATACGCTCGAATTAAATTGCTCTTCTAAACCTAATACTAGATTCTGCGAAAACGATATTTTAATGCGAATTCAAATAAAAATTTATTTAAAAAAAATTATTATTTTACAATAACAGTTTGGTTAAATAATATCGATATAAATGGACGACATCGAACAAAACCAATTTTTTCTATTTTATTCAAATTGTTACTATTGGGAATGTATTCAATAAAATGCAAAGTGGGGCGGAAAGGTAATGTTTCTGCTTTTTTATGTCGCTTCTGCTGACCGGAAAGCAAAAAAAAACCTCGTACGGACGTAGGTTGGACTTTTCTTCAGTTTAATCCGAAAAAGTCTCCCCTCCCCCCGGTTTTTTCCAACTCAAGAGGTCACTCTTTCGCTAATCAACCTCCCCCCTCCCAGATTCTTCTAATTCACTGGCTCTTCTGATCTCTTTTTTTAAAAAGCGAGGGAGAGGATTAATTAAGTAAAGGCCCTTTTATCTCGACTGTTTGCAGATATTTTTTTCCCTCCAGAAGATATAGCTTGTTTAAAGTAGACAAAAGCCAATGAAAGTACCAAGGACAATAATAAGAATACAAAAGTTTAAAAGAGAGATATTAATTAGTTGTGAAGTGTAACACATAACGAAATTATTGGTTAAAATATATTGGATAATAAACGCTTAGAACTGAACAGTCAAAATTTCAATAATTACGAAAAGTCATAAAAATGAGAAAATGAAGTCTTTAAATAAATGTAATAGGAGGGGCGTAACATAAATGGAAATCCATTACTGCAAAACGTGAGTACAGTGCCAATAACGCTCATGACATAAAAAGGGGAAAATAAAATAGCGTTATGTATTTGGAAGACTGCTGTTAAAGTAGTCGTAAAGAAAACTGAGGGAGGGTACTGCCCACGTGCAAATACTGATTTATCCCATACGTTCTGAAGGGAAAACTCCATTATAGATTATCGTATTGTTAGATACACTGGCTTGAGGCAGACTCGCCGATCTATTTGCCCCAGATATTGCCAATAAAGTCCCTCCTTAACTGCTTTCGGGACGCAAGTAGGTTTAACTGCATGGTCAATGTGCCTATAAAACTCGCCCTATGAATTACATGAGCAAATAAAAAGGGGGAAAAAAGGTCCCCCAAGAATCACTCTGGTCCGATTGCACATTTAAGATTTCACAAGTTTGAAATTGCCATAGAAAGTTTATAATGAACTTGTAATGACTTGTATTACTCATGTCATACAACTTGTCCCGTCTTATGAGATACGCAACTTAATATAACTTGCGACAACTTGTTGTTATCCGGTTTAAATTTAAATTATTTAATTATTTAAATAGCGATTGGGGGAAAGATCTTATTTTAGATTCCTTTTTAAGGGATGGCTGTCAGATAAGACGTCAGTGACAAATGTATCGACATGTAAGCCTCTGTAGATCGACATGTGATTACCGACCCTTAAGAAGGGTTCGACGTCGATGTCGTTAACAGGGATTTGAATCCCAATCATTTAAGAGAGAAAAAATTTTGTTCAACATTTATTTAGGGCTGATTAAATGTCCTTCAACGAAAGAAATTTCCGTTCCTGTTAAGTTACCTTCTTAATAAGTTTCTCCAGTTTTTCTCCTCCCTTTATGCTTTTTCCTCGGAAAGAGATGGGTTTAGGCTCTCCAGCTAATACAGCGAGATAACTCGTATAAAATAAGCGTTACTTATCTTACCCAGGGCGGCTTCCTTTCTAGTTATTACCACGGTAATTGGTCCTCCCTTTTCTTTTATTTCCCCCCTTTTTTTAAAGTTAATTACAGTCGTTCTGTCTTTTAAAAAAATCGTGTTTTATTTTCATTTTTTAAATTAAAATAAAATAGAAGGAAAAAATCGGATTTTTAAAAATGGAAATTCTATCTGTTACCTATGAAAAGAAGACCAGGAAAAAAGTAGGGGTTTTATTATAAAAGCCAGACTCGTTTAGGAAAAGCTTATTAGCCTGTAGTCGTTTCAAGTTTTACTACCCTACCTGCTGGAAACTCTTATAAATTTATATTTTCATCCTAACACTTCACAGGTTTTACGCAGAGACAAATCAACATGAAAACATCTACTTTACTCCGTTTTTATATCAGCGCTGTAAAACAAAGGTGAGGCATAAAGCAAACAAGTTTTTCCTTCATTAAACCCAAAATTCGTTCAAATTATTGAAATGTGTTTCTTTCAGGCATAAAATTTAAAATAACAATCAAGACTGGGGCGAAAGTAATTGATTAGGGTGCGTGCCTCGGAAAGCAGGAAAGCGATTTAAACACATCCTTCGTTAACTTAGAATTAGTTTTAAAGTCACGTCTCTTTGATTAACATTTGCTAATTCATTGTTTAAAAATAAACAAATCGTTAAAAGGATCCAAAAGATTTTAACAATATTTATAGTTGATCTAATTTGTCTGAGTGATATCGACAAAGGGGTCATCTTGCTTTAAGAATAGTACGAGCGGAGTAACAAAGGATTAGAGCAGAAGTGAACTGCAGAATACTAAATCAGTGGAAAGGGAGGAGGGAAAAGCGAGAAGGACCTTCAGGGCTCTCCTATTCGCAAACGCGATTCTCTCTCCGCCTTCATTTGATTTAGATACAACGGTTTATGGCTAAGAAAAGGGAGCCTTCTCATTGTTATAAGACCTGGCAACGCTCCCTTTTCTCTCCCAAAGAAAAGCCGGATTTCACTTTATAATTAAGATTTTAAATCAATTTTTTAAACTTTTTCCTCCTCAGGGAAGATAATTAAGTTAACTTGAAATCCTTCAAGTATAATAAACACTGATATTTTTTGGTGGCTTCATAGATGCACTGAATGTGGAATTTAAATTTTATAAATTATTCATTTTCAATAACGTTGCGTTTTCAAAATTAATCCACTTCATAGTTTAAATTCATTTTCACCGGGAGAGTAAGAGAGATGAGTTCAAGAAATTAATTAGCCAAATGGAACTAACAATAGAGCTATAGAATGCTTTAATATAATTAACCTGAATAGGTATATGTTACAAGTCTGTTAAAACAATAGTTGATAGTACGCATATTAACAGAGGGAATTTTCCGTGTACGAGAAATTTAATAAAATCTAAAGTTTTTTAATTTTCACAAAAGTCGTTTATTTAGGTGGGGTAAAAAACCGCTGTGTTGGCACGTCGAAGAGACTTTCCGAAGGCATTAAAAAATGAAATATCCCCTTAATTTGGGGGTTCGGAAATGAGGTCTCCGGGAGAAATACAGCGAGCGAGGAAGAAGGGGCTTGAGAGCATTAGTGAGTTAAAGAGCCATCTAATGGTAATATAAATTAGACCGGATCAGCTTTAAGCACCAGACCCGAACCCGTGTTAAAAAAATTCCCTGAGATAAATTCTTTTTGAAATAATTATCCAAAAGTCGATTTTATCGAGAAAATGTTGAACAATTTTAGAGTATCACGAATATATGGGAGTTGTGGTCAGTACACGTTTGTCGATACACAGACCTTAATGAGAACACCAGTGCAACTTTACATAAGCTTACGTCTAACCAAAGAACACATACAGTTTAGCAAACATGAATACTTAATCAAAAGCAAATATGAACTTTGGCTTCTCTGTCTCATTTTAAAACAAGACCTAATAGTTTATTTTCAAAAGAATGATTAACTTGGAAGGTTGTAGGCCTGTTACAAACGGGTAGGTTGAGAATTGTGTGGAGAGCACTTTGTCCGTCGACGTCACAATGAAATCCCTTAATAAATCCAAGGAAGGCCTTTCAGACTTTCACCCCGCCCCTCTTTTCCGTCGTGTACGTGCTCCTCCACCGTCACATTTTTCAACCAAGGTGCCCCCCTTTCCAGGCATCCTTTTCGCTTTAAAAGCGAGCAGCCTACCCTTCAAGTCCTACATCCAACGCGCCATCTACGACTATTATTACACTTCCAGTTGTTTATCACCCCCAACCCTTAACATCAAAAAGCGCTCCGCGAAGTTTCTCCTCAAGGAAAAAAGCTTTTTAATCTATAATTTTTCTTTTTATGGATTTCCACACTTTGTTATTTCACTAGTTTTCCAACCTTGAAACTTCTTAACTTTTACTTCATATTTTTTGCGTTATAGCAACATTTTTACTAAGTTTTGGATAAAAAAAATTTTTTATAAAGTTTATATTAAAGAAAATTGTAAGAAACGATGTTTACTATCGGACTGCATACCAATGCAATTTCCTACCTATGGAAACCGGTCTACGAGGCAAAAAGGCTCTGAGGCCAGAAGTGGAGAAGGGGATGCATCTACGGATATGACATTTCCGCAGCAATTTATAGCCAAGGAGTCGACGGGGAGACGGCGGGGGACACGGTAAGGGTTTATTCTGGAAAATTGACTCTTTCCAGGGTAAATTCACCGGATGAAAAATACGATAATGTAGAAAAGGTTACGTTTTTCTAAAAACGTAATTTTTTTTCTTCAATACAAAATACGTCGTATATTTTATTAAAAACGACACTTCCTCAAGATGAATTTTGATAGATGAGTTAATTTAGAGGAAGAGGC
Organism: Orius laevigatus; assembly: GCA_018703685.1. Lineage (NCBI taxonomy): Eukaryota > Metazoa > Arthropoda > Insecta > Hemiptera > Anthocoridae > Orius > Orius laevigatus. The sequence goes on along the minus strand of JAGWEN010000060.1, from coordinate 341,694 downwards.
AGATTGAGGGGGAAAGGAGGGACAAATTGAAGCTGGACCAATCGAGTGTCGAAAGTGAAAAGAAAGCGATCCCGGGGTAGGAAAAGAGAGAAGACATCGAGGCAATCATCCGAAGATCGGGTTAGTTGACCAGCAAATTTCAAACGACAGATACGGACAAAATCGACGTTTTAATCAATTTGAATGTACCACAAAAATAATTTTCCAAAACTGCTCTATAAGCTCACGAAAACTTCACACAGTAGTTTTAAAATTAGTTTATTTAGTTTATGTATTTGTAAATACGTTATTCAAAGTGATGACAGAACGTCAAAGTCGGACAGAGTAGCTACAATATTCGAATTAAATTTTGCTTTGATCATTGTGCAGAAGATGTAGGTAATCCGAATGCAAATGTCCCATAATGTTCAATAACGTAACCTAGATATTGAAGTGTTTAAGCTTATCATTTATGGGCGATGAAATTTAATATAAAATGAGAAACTAAATTGAGCATAAAGCACCATTGGGAAATCTTCGAAATCAGACAGAACGAAATTTTCAATGTAAATATGATCCCAGAGCTTGTTAAAGACAGACGGTTTGTTTGAAGAGTGGTGGGACGGGAGGTGAATTTTAGCCTCCATGATATGCTGAGTATGTTACCCCTCGGGGAGATGATTGGCAGCGGCAGTCATGTCATAAGACCTTATTAGATCCGCCTTCATTGTCAATTCCGGGAGCGGACGTCTTGGGACCTCAAACTCCTCTTCCCCCTTAAACTCACCCAGTTTTAGCTTCGTCATCTCTCATCCTCCTAACCGGTCCCTCCTTCCATACTTTTCACGCCTTCAAACACCGGCTATTCCCGTAAAACTCATCTTCGAATAACAACATAAAGCTTTGTGAGGTAAAACTATGAAAATTTTATGTTTGAATAACAAAAAGTTATATTTTTTTTATATTTATAACTTCTTTTTAGGCTCACTAAGCACGCCAACGAAGACAACTAAAAGCTTTTTATATTCATAACTTCAAATCGTCAATAAAGAGGTTTAGAATTTTTTTAAAAAATGAAAAGTTAAAAAAATTGGTTTTTTACAATCATAACCGGGATGCAAAAAAAGAAAGAAAAATAGAGGGATAGAAAAGCTATAGCGATATAGAGTAATTGGCATTGAAGGGTTTTTACCAGAGGGAGAGACACACGCTTATTGCAAATCCACGGCATTACCCCCCTTCGCTCTCTCCTATAACACCGGAGGCACCCTCGCCATTCTAAATGGCCATTTAAATAAGCTCCCTCCCTCGGCAACCGCGCCGCTTTCGGTGCCATTAATGCTTGGACCCAGGGATAAATAAAACAACGAAAACCAACCCACGCTCCTTTCGCCCCGTCGAATTATTTAAATCAGACTCATCCTCACGAGCCTATATTGACTTAACTGATAAGGATTTGCGTCCAGAATCAATTTTTCTTCCTTAACGATTCAATTTAATCAATAAAATTAGAAATCAATTAATTCCTATTTTATTTAAAATGTCTATTTTAAACCATGTGTACATAATATTTTAAAGCATGATGCCTATGCAATGGAAAAAAAGCGTTTTTGGTATGAAGGCTATTATAAGTAGACCATCCATCATTTTAGGAACACGCAGACACGATAGCGACTCAGCCATTTAAAGTGTCGATTATACGAGGAAACTGCAAAGATTGACGTTTATCTTAAAATCGGAAACCGAAACCCAATATTTATTTTATACAAAATATTAAACTTTTTCACGCTATAAATAACGGTATTTTTATACAGAAAAAAACATTTTACACACGTGCACAGATCTGTCTAAAGAGAATTAGGTTCGTGCAGTTGTCGCGTTATAAATGGAAGTAGTTTCTGCTGAGTTACGAGATAAAATGTTCTCCGCTAAATAATAGCAGTGTTATAAATTTTTACACGGTTTAAATAGAATTGTATAACTTTTCATAAGTTGAGAGGAGAACTTTCAGAAAAAGATTATTATTTAAAATTGTGTGCAAATAATTTTATTCTTTTGCCCACATACCCACCTTCAATCATTCGTCTAAGAACCAAATCGATTCGTAAGAATCCTCGATATCCAGAAAAGCCTAGACATTGCGAAGCATAAAAGGAGGTCGTATTATGATAATCTATGCGTGGAGGTAAGTCTAAAAGGAGGCGATTTGCATAAGGCCTAAAACGTGCTATTAATTAGAACATGTAAGGAAGGATGCATTGTCTAGGGACGTCACCAGTCCCGGTACCCTACATCATAGTTCACTCTACGCAACAGTTCATCCGCCCTCGTAATTTAGTTACCGGGAGGAGCGGGGTAGGGCGGACACATAGCAGGAAATTACACAATTGTTCAAACCCTCGGATAAACTCATGCGAGAGAGTGGCGTTAAGTGCTAACGAATGTTTGTTTAAAGATTTCGCTCCAGCGTTCCTCAACAAATGTGACTGGCAAATACTAGAAAAAAACCTTTAATTATTTTATCTTCGTTAACCAGGGTCTTGTTGACTTTTAATTAGCCCAAATGAAACTAACGAACATTAAAACTTTTGGGGCTGCATAGTGGAACGGGAAAAGAAGGGGGCTTTACGGTCATTTAGTAAAGTGTACAATTATCACGGAATTGTAGCATGAGCAATTAAGTGAGAAGGTTAAAGTGTTAAAGCGTTAATTTAAAAGGGTCGGGGGGGAGTTGTAAAAGTTACGTGCAAAAAGTTGAGGATAGAGCGTCACGATGGGAGTTGACTAAGTGGTAGAATCAGAGAGTGGACATGCAACGACTCTCATTACCCTTGAGAACAACTAAATCTTTTCTTAATAATTTTCGTACACAAAAACCCTACAACGGATAAGAGATCTAAAGAAGCTGAAAAAATCGGTTATAAATTTCCCTTCAACTTTGGTACGCGAGGAGATTATACGACTGTCGACTTGGGGCATACTGGCTGATAATACCGCAATAAATCAAAGTTGACACATTCCCATGGCGGTTTGTTTTTCCATCGAGTTTGCCGTTGGCACGGATGAAATCCGCGGAATCCCTGCAGAGGACCCCACTGTGGGAACTCGAGGTTACAAAAACCGCAACCCATCTGGTCCTCATTAATTACTTCCCGACCATCGCCCCCCAATATCTAGTGTAATTAATTGCCTCGCATAACTCCGTCCTCCCTTATTTCCCAACTTCCTTCACTCTCCGCCCTCCCTAGACGCAGCCAACTTTCTTTGTCAATCCAACCCCATTCTCTTCGAGATATTGTCCCGAGTCATGCATGACTTGAATTCTCCATTTATTGGTATCAATCTCAATATCCTTGCATTCATATTGCCAATATTGATCTTTTAAGATTAAAAACGGTAACGTTTTTTAACTATCCAATAATTTTTTTTTTTTTTAAAGTCTGGTTTAAATGTCACTGTCAAGTTCAGGCTCAATTTTTGTAGGAAAAAATGCGCCAAGTAAAATAGGTTGTTAACAAACTTCACAGAGGAAACAGTTATGTCGTGAATTCTTTTCTTTTTTTCCTATTACCGAGGTGGAAGGTGGAGTAAAAGAGGAAACTCATTAAAGCCCTCCTCGGTTTCAGTTCTAGACGACTGAGGTATTTTCTAAAGATTTTCATTTCCTTCGGAGTCATCGTGATGAGGGGGGCGGAAAGGGGAGGGTGAAAAAGGGGAGGTGGTGGTGGAAAGAACCTTTAATGAATGTCCCTGGGCAGAGACCGAAAAACGGACGGATTTTCTCACCTCGTCCTCTCCTCCGGTCCTCCCAGACGTCCCCGACGTTTTTCCGTTTGGTTGGGTTTTTCATTTAAAAACCGCTACCCCCCGACCATAAACCAACAGATCTCTCAGGGCAACACGGGAACGTAACGAGAAATATCTTCCCATGCCCTTTTTCCGATTTTATTTCCGCACCGTCCGGCTTTAATAAAGGTTTTTCCCATTTATAGAAAAATGACTTTACCCCAATCCAAGTTTCAACATTTTTTTTATATATATTTAAATCTCATGTATTGCAGCCATGTATTGATAGAAGTAGGAACTTTAGTTTTATTGGGACATAGAGCTCTATTTAGGAAGATTGCGCTAGTACTAACGGGCACGGTATTTTTAGCGGATTTCCGTAGGAAAGTAGGCTATTGAGGTGGTCGTCACGGAGGCTCCCAGGCCAGAGGCTTATATATTCGTGATCAGGAAGCTCTGGGGATCACAAAAATATAGGATGTTCCTTTCATGTTTATTTATATATTATATATTATATATTATAATATATATATATATATATATATATATATATATATAATATATATATATAGTATATATATATATATATATATAATATATGTACATGTTCATCGCATAACTGGAGCAATTTTGGCATGAGGTTGATGGAAACTCTGTATTTAGGGCCTAAAAAAATTGAGAAGGAAACCTATTGAAAATGGCTTGAATCGAGCAAGCGAGTTCTGGTACTTCGCTTAGGGCATAAAGGGCATTTTCGTGATTTTCTCGCGAACCTGAAGGTTTGAGATGGTTGAAAATCGTGACGGGAAGGTCCTAGGGGCCGAGGATCATAGTTAATAGCAGTGTCAATCTCAACAAAATCGGTTTATCTGGACTTGTCTCAGGGCCTAAATGAATTCGTGATTGTTCTTGTAACCTTAGGTTTGAGATGTTGAAAATCGTGATGGGAAGTCTGATGATCCGCAGACACGCGTATTAAGAACGTTCAACTCACGGAAGATGTTTCTGGACCCACGTTAAGGGCCTAAATGGATATTCGCGTATGATTTCTTCGATATCCGGAAAGTTTGAGATGGTTGGAAATGGTGACGAAATATATATGCCGAGGACCATAGTAGAAGACAGTTCTGGAACGCTAAGCGTTCTGAGACACTCCTGAGGGAAGTAAATGGAACTTCGTCGCTCTCAGAAATACGAGCAGGAGCTGGTCGAATTGATCAAGATTATCAGGCGGGCTGCATCAGAACTGAGAATCATCATTTGACAACGAGATCAAGCCGCTATCGAGGTAGAAGCTACTTCTTAGGCATTGATGAACATTAATTGTTAGCAATGTGAACTTTTGGCGTGTGAAGAATCAACGTGCGTTTGAGGTGATAATGTAACTTGATATACTTAGCCGAAGGCTATGAAAAAATTTTCTTTCGCTGTGATTTCTAGAGGACATTGAAGCTATTGTGGTCGGTGTCGATGGAGGCTCGGCTCAGAGACCCATGTCATTTCATTATTGTACTGTGGGTTGGGGGTGGGGGATAAACCAGGTCTCAAGATAGGCTTAGGAAGGCTTTCTCGCGGAGGAAATCCCTGCTAACTTTCTCGAGGCTTGCCCTCGAGGCTTTTTTTAAAATCGAAGAATCGGTCTAAAAAAGTTCTAAAGCTGTCTAAAAAGTATTCTACAGCAATTCTAAATGGTCTAGAAAAGTTCTAAAATTGTTGAAAACGTTCAAAAGGGTCGAATATGGTTTAAAACTTTTTGAAATGGTCTAAAAACGTCCTAAAATTGTATAAAACCTATTGTAAAAAGTAAAAACGTTCTTAGATTGTCTAAAAAATGGATTTTACCACCCAAGGTCTACAACTTCGAACTTCATTCACTCACTCATCCACTCAAAAATTTTCCATACCGCAACTTCTTTTCACAAGGGGCTGAATTAAATCCTTGCACTACATTTGTAATTTCGTCCCTCCTCTCTATAAAAGGAAAAGGAGTATTAACGGCTCTCTTTTCGCAAAGACCTCTTTTATGCAATGAAAAGGGCTTCTCTTCTTATTCTAAAGGTTTGAATGGAAGAAAAAGGTGAAGCTAATTAGGTCCGAGTTGACATATTTCAAACAGCGATAGAAAGCACTCGATTGGTACCATAGTGGTTGAGGGAGAAGAAAAAGAAGGAATGAAAAGGGATTGACTTCTATACAAAGCATTTTCCTCTTCAACCGATAGTAACTTGATTGCTTTGTAACTGGTTTCCGATAAAATATTTCAACATTTTTTTTTTTATTCTTTGAAAATTTTTAGAACGCTAAATGGTCTCATTAGGAGGTTGGTATTGTCGCTAATGGTTCACAGAAGAGGGGAACAGTGGGATACAAGCTTCTCACACGATCACCATTAGAGGAAATGTCATCATCATTAGAGACCCCTGTGTGTGACTCCGCAAACTGCCGACTCACTTGACACTTAATTAAATTTCAAACTAAAGATCCATCAGGATTCGAGGTAAAAAAGTACACAACTTTTTTTCACAGCAAAATTCAACAAAAAAAATTTAAGACAAAATTTTAATAAGCCAGTGTTGGTTTTCTTGTGAATTACACCATTAATTCACACTTCCCTTCCACCCCATCTTGCATTCACAGTTATTAACTGGGCCTCATTAAATTAATTACTGCAGATAGCGAGAGAACGGAGGCGGTGGTGGCTGGCCAATTAATCAAGTTTAAGCCCCATTACATGTGCAAATCCACCCCTTCTACTCCTCATGCCTCTGACGCCCTGTATTTCTAACCCCTATTGCCCTTTTTTTTTACATCCTAGAATTGCCTAATGTACTTAAAGTCCTGAAACGATCCTGTAAAAAAATTATTCTAGAGAGGGATCAAGAGTAAAAAATCCAGGGGATAAAACAATCTGCATTTATTTAACTTAATTCCTTAATACTCTGTAATTGTTACAATTTCAAAGTAACCTAGCCACTCCATGATCAATACCATGAACCTCAAACCAAGAATCTTTGAACGACAAAAATTGAGTAAAACTTTCTTATATTTTTGTTTTGTATTATTTTTCCCCTTAAAATCAACAAAAATCTCAATTTTTTTTTTACTTTTCAGCAAAGGAAGAGGCTAGGGGGGTCGTTACTTCTATGGACACTCCAGGCGCTCCGGGTGTTAGGAGGTATATAAGCTTGGGTCCGGACTTGTAAAATAAAGAATCAATATGACTAATCCATGAAATCATCAACGGATTGATGGAAAGGACAATGATTGATTTCTTTGTTTAAATGGTTTTTTGTTGATGATTTGATGGATTTATCGTATTGATTCTTTATTTTACACATAAATCCAGGCCCTAGTGGCCGCAGGTAGACTAACATAATGGGAAGACACAAGGCGAAGCACCAAAATTGACGATTCCGAAGTTCCACTAAAGCTCGGATACTCTGGGATGAATTTGAAACCATGCCTGCCTAATCTCATGAATCTTCCCCCGGACTTAGGACCAAGCTAGGAGCCTTTTGACCAAAAACCAGTGGTAACAGTCCCACATTTGCAGTAAAAATGGGACTTACAAGATTTTCAAGAGTGCCATAGTCCACACTACTAATTCACTTATAAATACGTGCTTCAGCATCAGTGTAAAACTGATGGCTTAATGCCTCCCAGGCTACACAACAACAAAAGTGAACTAACCTGCAAACTAGGATGGCAGCCGAGCTTTAAAAGACCTTTGACAACTCCAATGTAGCCTTTATTGACTCCGATATGAAGAGGAGTTTGTGTCCGATTATTTCGAACATTCAAATCTGCTCCAGCTTTTGCCAGAAGTTCTATGACACCAGGTTCGTTTCCAAAGGCGGCATGGTGTATGGCTCTGTCCCCATCTTTATCCTAGAAAAAAAAAACTTAGTTTTATCTTAAAATTAATTTTTAAAAACCATACTTCAATTTCAACATCCGCATTGTGCTTTAGAAGCAATTTGATGACTTCAATATGACCGTTTTGACTTGCAGCTTGCAAAGCAGTATGACCTCCAAACATGGCATTCACGTTGACTTCTTTCCTTGCTAAAATTTCCTCACAAGTTTCAACATCACCGTTGGCAGCAGATTTGACCAGTTCAAGATTAATATCACCCGTCGAAGATGCTTCGAATATTTTCTTCAATATCGCACTCAGTCGTTCTAAAATTAAAATTAAGAAAAACCAATTTTTTTAAAACGAATTTTACCTCCTCCAGGATATGATATTTTTGTAACAGCTAAAGGATTGTATGTCCATGATGTTCCACAAACTTCGACTTTTAAGTCGTTATCGTGATAAATTTGTTGGATACGACCGATACTTCCTAATGTCTGAAACATACGATTTATATTATGATAAAATGAGTTGATTTTACCGGTGTCATTGCAGTGGCCCATTCCCCGTGGCCCTTTTGAAGTATCTTGACACGTTCTAAATCACTACAAATTTGGACGATATCACCAACAGTAAACTGGATGTTACGGGACGATGGGGAAGCTGACACTTTTGTGAGTACGGCTGGGTTGAAAGTCCATCTAAGCATTTAAATGAGGCATTACTTTCCATACACTAACACATTCAATATGGCATGATATCATGACTGAACCTTTAAATTTCCATTCCACAATTTTTGCATTCATACATTATATCGTTGAAAAGCTACTAACCAGAGGCGGACTGGGACCTTAGGGTGTGGGTGGGTTTTCAGTTAAGGGGGCGCCCGTGGAGGCAGAAAATTGCTATTTTCTGGAAAACTTAGGAAATAACTTTTTCAATTCTGAAAATTAGGCAGGTATAACTGTTGATTTTGAGGTTTTTGACGAAAATTTGGCTTTATAAATGTTGATTATGAGGTTTTTGGACGAAAATTAGGCATCATAAATGTTGATTTTGTGGGGGTTTTTTTGACGAACATTAGGCTTTAAAAATGTTGATTTTGAGATATTTGACGAAAATTTGGCTTTTTAAATGTTGATTTTGAGGTTTTTGGACGAAAATTAGGCTTTAAAAATGTTGATTTTGAGGTTTTTGACGAAAATTTGGGCTTTACAAATGTTGGTTTTGAGGTTTTTCACGAAGTTTTGGCTTTATAAATGTTGATTTTGAGGTTTTTTGATAAAAATTAGGCTTTACAAATGTTGACTTTGAGGTTTTTCACGAAAGTTCAGGCTTTTTAAATGTTAATTTTGAGGCTTTTCACGAAAATTTGGCTTTTTAAATGTTGATTTTAATGTTTTTGGACTAAAATTAGGCTTCATAAATGTTGATTTCGAGGTTTTTTGACCAAAATTAGGCTTTAAAAATGTTGATGTTGAGGTTTTTCACGAAAGTTTAGGCTTTTTAAATGTTGATTTTGAGGCTTTTCACGAAAATTTGGCTTTTTAAATGTTGATTTTGAGGTTTTTGGACGAAAATTAGGCTTCATAAATGTTGATTTCGAGGTTTTTCACGGCTTTTTAAATGTTTATTTTGAGGTTTTTTGACCAAAATTAGGCTTTACAAATGTTGATTTTGAGGTTTTTGATCAAAAGTTGGCTTAAATTGTTGATTTTGACGGTTTTTTAAACGAAAATTAGGCTTTACAAATGTTGATTTTGAGGTTTTTCACGAATTTTTGGGGATATTTTCCCGAGATACTTGAGCTTGCCCACGCCCCCCCCCCTCTCCCCTGGGGACAGCTTACGCCCCCCAGTTTGGGAACCACTGAGCAAAAATACCTAACGCTATAATTTAAAAAAAAAATTACCCGGGGGGCGCCTCTATGTATTCTCGGGGGGCGCGGGTGGGTTCTGTCCACACCCTCCCCCCCGAGCCAATCCGCCCCTGCTACTAACAGTATAAAATCAATCAAATTGGTTTAAAATTGCAGACGTTATGGCCGTTGGTTAAAGGTTCGGTCATGAAATCATGGAAAGTTGGGGTTCGATGAAGTTACCTGTTGCCGCTAGGGTAGGTAACAACGATATCATGGTCTTCATCAATGGCGACTACAACACCTGTCGTTCCAAGACATTCAAACATTCTGTCTGTCCACCCTCCATGCCCTTGCTGAAGAGTTTGTACGATTTCAAGCTCGAGGTCAACTTTAACCTGAAGAGAATTTAAAGAAATTGAAATTTATAATCATATTGAATACCTGATCTCCAATATTCAATCCTTGAGCTCCATCTTTTCCTGAGCCGTGCTGTCCGAGTAAAGGTAAATGGTCACGGTAAACAGCATGGCCTTTGGCATCATGAATTACTTTTAAATCGGCCTGAAGTTAAAAAAGAGTTAAAACATACAAAATTAAAGAAGGTAATTTACCATTCCTTCGAAGCCGACACGGTAAAGATTTTTAGAGCCGTTGTCCCAAACGACGTATGCCGCAGAACGAGGTGACGCCGCAGACCAGTCTTGCAAATCGTTCACTTTACCTCTGCGGCCATTACCTCCATCTTGGTCTTCCCATTGCCAGTCCACACCTCGGACAACCCTTGCTCCTGGATAAATCCCTCTAACCGCCAGCTTTTTACTTTTTCTTCTTGTTTCAACCAACACGCTAAAATCCAAATAAAAAATAAAAGGCAAAAACTAGTTAAAAACGAACCGTTCACTCCCAGGGATGGTTATTCTATAAAAGCGATGCCGCAGTGAATGCTTATCATTGTGATAACAAATCGAACACAAATCAAAATTCGTACAGTCAGCACATTTCCAGCGGATTCCAAAAATCGGTTGCTGGCGGCAAGTGTCACACAGAGTCCCTTCATGTTTCACACCTAAAAAAAAGTTAAAGTTTAAAAAACAAAACAATGCTTTAATACCAGTGGGAGAGCTATCGAGAATACGAAGGTCATATACACCAGCGCATCTGTAATTAGCAGCAGTTCCGTTATCCCAGACGACAACCACTTCTTCTGGCGATTCGAAATTCCGAACTGTTCCAACATGCCCTTCTCCTCCATCCTAGAAAAGTACATAATTTAATAATAATTGGTAATCAGAAAGAAATCGTCCAAAAAAGCAAGGAGGACGTGAATCACTATGTTTTGTGTTCCAAGGATAGTTGGCTGCCCAAGGCTTGTAATAAGCCTCCATAAAGGGTTAATCGTGAAGCTAAACTTAGGCCTCCTTAAAAGAGGATTCTCTTCGAGATATGTACAAACAGTAGATGCCTCATTACCTCATGAATCTTCCCCCGGACTTGGGACCAAGCAAGGTGCCTTTTAGCCAAAAACCAGTAGTACCAATTACTCGTTTGCAGTAAAACTGGGAATTAAAAGATTTCCAAACATGCCATAGTTTACTTCTACTTTCAATGTTATCAACACGATTTGAACAGCGGTTCTGGCACTGGGTTATGTAGAGAATAAATGGGGGTTGGGGAATACCAACTAGCACACCAAGTTAAGAGGGATATTTTGGGTTGGTTGGTGTAATCTAAATATAATTCAGCATTGTAGTGTGTTATGAAGATAGTGGTGCTTTAGGACACCACTGCTATAAACAACATATGAAAGACAGATGGTGGGTCATTTCCAAGCCCATGCAGGAAATTTGATGCTGTCAAAACTTGTCAAGCAGAGCTAAACAGTAGCTTAGCTCCTTGACCAATTTATGTTGGAATCGTGGTCAACCTTGAAAGCAAGCCTTCTCTTCTCATACATCTTGTTACTAAAGCAAGGAGAGCACCAAGTATACAAGGACTCTTTGAAATGAGGAAACCTCCACCACCACCAGTTATTAATTAAGCTAATTTGCATCACAATCATCACTGATGTATAATTGTCATAATAAAACAACATAAGAACAAAAGAAAATTGCACAAAATAGAATTAGAAAGCATTTATTTATTTCAATGATAGCATAAAGTGTTCTCAGATGCACTAAGGGAGTTGTCTTGGTTGGATCGAAAAGAATTTTTACTTGTTTTCCCCATTTCCAATCCGGTCCGCGGATGACACGAGCGCCTCTCGCACCCAAACCCTCCATTCTGGGTTATCCCGAACACTCGAAAAACGACGATTATTAACGAATTTGTTTAAATTAAAACGATAAAATCCCGGAAATAACGATAATAGAAAAGGAAACAATAACAAAATGACAGAAGTTGAAAGAAAACCGCGGAGTTTATCTGTCTGTTATAAGACAAGAATCGGTTTTGATAACGTCTATCAAACAAGGCTGCCAACTCTATTTCCCGCCATCATCCGCTATCCGGTCAGCCCAGCGTCCATGGAGATATTATAAAATAGATAGCGGACTATTAGACAAGGTCATACTTATTATAAAGGTCTAAGAAAGTTATAAATACCTCTATTTATACATCTACTGTCTATTCATATCTCCATGGCTTCGATGGCCCAGGGTTGTTTGTCGATGGTGAGGCATAGGACATAGGTGATGGTCAATGGCAGGGGCGGACTGGCCCATGGGGGGGACAGTTTTTTTTTCCCGTCAAAAACACATGTGTGAAGCCAAATTTTCTTCAAAAAACCTCAAAATCAACATATAATGCCAAATTTTCATGAAAAACCTCAAAATCAACATTTGCAAAGCCTAATTTTAGTCAAAAAAACCTCAAACTCAACATTTATGAAGCGTAATTTTCGTCCAAAAACCTCAAAATTAACATTTAAAAAGCCTAATTTTGGTCAAAAAAACCTCGAAATCAACAAGTCAAATTTTCGTCAAAAATCTCAAAATCGACATTTTTAAAGCCTAATTTTCGTCCAAAAAACCTCAAAATTAACATTTTTAAAGCCAAATTATCGTCAAAAACCTCAAAATCAACATTTGTAGAGCCCAATTTTGGTTTAAAAAAACCTCGAAATCAACATTTATGGAGCCTAATTTTCGTACAAAAACCTCATATTCAACATTGTATAGCCAAATTTTCGTGAAAAACCTCAAAATCAACATTTATAAATGCCTAATTTTCGTCAAAAAACCTCAAAATCAACTTTAAATTTTCAATTTTTTGTCAAAAACCTCCAAATCATGGTTAGGTATAATAGCAAATTTTTTTTTGTCAAAAAATCTCAAAATCAACTTTTTAAGTGCAATTTCTTTTGTCAAAAACCTTAAAATCAACATTTTAAAACCCAAATTTCATTTAAAAACCTCAAAGTTAACATTCAAAACTTTAGGGGGGGAGGGGGGCAAAAGTTTTAATTTATTTAAAAGGGGGGCGCACTGTGAAAAAGTTTGGGAACCTCTGTTTTTGCTGAATATATTTTTCTAAGATCCAATTTTCTGTCAAAATTTTCTGCGCCCCCTTAACTGAAAACCCACCCACACCCTAAGGTCCCAGTCCGCCCCTGGTCAATGGTATACAAAGATATAAAGGCTTTTTCCATATTAATTTACAAAGGGATGAAATTCCCAATTTTACATTGAAAAGTCAATTTTTTGTTGGAAGTCCTTCTAACTTAATTTACCTTAAAAATTGAATTTTCTCTGTAAAATTGGGAATTTCAGAAGGTCCCACACCTTCACACCCAACCTTCACGAAAGCCAAATAAAAACGGTAATTTCCTCAAATTTCACAAAAACTCGTTCTGCTAATTTTCAATCGTCCTATACCACTTTTCATTATCTGTCTTGAATGCCCTAAGTTAAGCTAGGTATGTAATTTCTTTCCAAAAATCTGAAATTTTTTTTAAGAAAAAAATTCGAGACAATTTTTTGTCCAAAATTCCCCAAATGTGACTTCGTTTTTATTTTAAAATATTCCATCCAACATATGTTTAAAAAAATTTTAGCCGTCAGATTCTTTATTTATAATTTTTAAATTCTTTTTTTGAGGTCTGGCAACTTTTTTCGGTGTGATTGAGCGACAAAAAACGGAAGATCGGGCAAGAAAGGATTTTTGTTTGTGCACTTCGTGTTCAAGTTCCTGCTCTTCAACTTTATGCCAAAGAAAGTAGTTCACGTACTTTCCAATGAAGAACATGACTAGGAAAAAAAACAGAAGCAAAACGATCACCCCTATTCGCTCTGACGCTTTGAGCTTCCCGTAAAACGTATAGACCCACAATTGGCTAAAATAGTTGATGACGTGCATCCAAAAGATGTAGATTCCAACTTCAGACAAGATGCCAAAGATGCAGAACCAAAGAGTTGGATAACGATGTCTGCCGAGGATTGTCTCGAGTATTTGAAAAACTGCTAGATTAGTATGCGTCATGTGTACAAGCCACATTGGGTTATTCTGATGCAAAACGAGATTAAAAAATTGTAGAAGATAAATAATTGGTACGACGAATGTAACTGGGAAAAGAATCACACTTTCGATATAATCGATCGCCTTAACATGCTCCGACACTTTTTGACATCGCTCGTCTTTGCAGTTCTCATCAATTTGACGCACGCACACGTAAAAATCTAAAAGCGACGAATACATACAATAAATTACATGAAGGATCAAATTTAAGAAATCGACGTAATAGAAACTTGAAGCGTATACATGAAACATTTCTTTTTGATCCAAAGATTCGTTGTATTCGATCCCATATATAACATAAAAGACTCCCGCGATCACGTTATGAACTATCAGAATTATATGAAGAAATCGACGCACGATATTAAAAAGAAAGCCGCATTTTTTTTCCAACTTTTCCAACATTTTTATGAATTTTCAATAAAAACCATGTGTTAGTATTTTCTTTTCTCAAATTTTTGAAGACTTCTGAGGAATAATACAATTTTTAAAGCATTTTTATTTTATATACAAATTTTTAGACTGTACAGATTCTTGGGTCACTACGAGAGCTGGTGCCTAAAACAATAAAAATCAGAATTATGTGGGAAAGAATATTAATTTAAGTACCTCGGATGATATCTAATATCCAAGACATGTAGTAGTAAACGTTGGTGTTCACAGCAGGATCAGTCGAAGCACATTCCCTTCCATATGAGACTACAGCCACTTGCATGAGTCTGTTTGATTTTGGCTCTAACCAGACAAGAGGACCACCAGAATCTCCCTGAAAATTTTACAATAGTGATAGAAAAAAAATTTTGTTTTACTTGGCATGAATCTTTGTTGGGAGCCCAGGTGCAGATTTGAGATGGTCTCTTGGATGCATCGATTTGAGTGTAGACGGTTTTGCAGATGTCCAAATCGATGACTTTAACATCGACCTTTTTGAGGACATCAGAAGCTTCACCATTCGTCTTGGTATGACCCCAGCCCATAACTTTGATGTATTCGTCGTGAAGAGTCGGCTCCAC
Organism: Orius laevigatus; assembly: GCA_018703685.1. Lineage (NCBI taxonomy): Eukaryota > Metazoa > Arthropoda > Insecta > Hemiptera > Anthocoridae > Orius > Orius laevigatus. The sequence goes on along the minus strand of JAGWEN010000060.1, from coordinate 326,690 downwards.
TTCGGGAAGGCAAACAGGGCCGACGAATTGGCTAAAAGTGATTGCTTTGGCCAACTCCAGAACTGAGATGTCTCCAACATTTGATTTGTCGTTGTATGTTGGATGGTCATGAGCGACAAGAACATCGATTTTTTGTGCATTAGGGTTACTTCTTGCTGAAAACCAGCTATAGGTGTTGTTATTAGCTTGTTATACACACTTTTTGTTGTATCATGTTCCCCAACATAAACGGAAAGAGGAACACCTTGAAGTGGATAAGTACAGTGAGCAGCAGTCAAAACGAATCTGGGAGAGATAATGGATCCTCCGCAGAATTGAAAGTCATTTCTTCGAATACCCAAAAGAACAGCCCAAGGGTACTCATTTGGGCTGGCATCTTTTCCTCCAACAATACGTCTTTTTGGCTAAAAAAAAAAAATCCTTTTTAAAGTAGTTTAAAATAGGGTTAGGTTAGGTTAACATAGGTTATGTATTTTAAGAAACCTTATTGGTCCATCCACATCTGCAGCTGGGTTTCTTTGATCCTTCCTTTTGTCCATCTTCGCTTGAATCTCTTTTAGAATAGACTTGATTTAAGTACGGTTTTGTAGCACGAGCTTGGCAATACGATCCTTGCCTGAAACCAGTCGTTTCAATTGAAATAGTCATCCTTCCCCGATCAGAGCTTTTGAGCACATATCGCTCATTTCCACAATGTATCGTTGAAGTTATACCATTGTTGATTGTAAGTTTGTGATCCGAACAGCTCCGACTCTATTAAATTATTATTAAAAATAAAAAAGGCAAATTTTTTTCCTTACCAAAATAACGCAACTGGCAATAATTTTTGCTCCTTCTGCAGCTTTGAGTGTCCATGTCGATACACTGCGACCCATATCTGTTGTAGGCCAGAGTTTTAGCTGATCTCCAGGCTTAATAAAATGTTCCTCTCCATGACACAAAAGAGCCAAACTGGCCAAAATTAAACCAATCAACGCATTCATCCTATATCTTAAAAAAAAATTAAAACATTACAAAACTACTCAAAACTCACGATTTGCGCTGAAATTATTAAAAAAATTAACCAACGTTCTTTTATAAGCATAGTCAATTTATTGATTTATTAATTAGTAGTAAATTAGCATCTGTGCAAATATTAGGAAATCTAATAGTTTACGTCAAAGGGTTGGAGATTTGATGGATTTATCCCTGGCCCAAGACAAATCTTGATAAAAAATGAACCAGATGTATTTTAGGTTGAAAAAATGTAAATAAAATGCTTAGCGATAGAACTTCGGGGGCTGCTGCTTCGTCGGATGTGCCAAATGTGTCAAACAGGACCAACGATGATGGGCCTTCAACATCCCGAAAGCAAAAAAAAGGATGCCGATGCAATATCTTTAAACTTTTTGGATACCAAAAGAACCAAAGACCATCCAGAAACTCAATCAAAGAAGCTGCTATTCATTTTAAAAGTGATTCAGCTCAAAAATGAAGAAGTTTTTCGTTCAGGAATAGGGATTTAAAGATAAAGAATTTAATATAAGATAAAATTTATTTATTTTTTAATAAAACAGCATTATGTTTTGCATACTGAGCTGCCATCGAGGACTAAAAAGAGAAGTTTTAGTGATCGAAAATTGATAAATTGATGGATTTACCAGTGATACTTTCGATCCAATCGAGATATGAATGGACGTCTGTGTTTACAGCAGGATCGGTTGATCCGCAAAGTTTTCCAAAAGAGACGACACCAATTTGTGTCAGTCTGTTTGTCTCAGGCTCTAGCCAGACAAGCGGTCCACCAGAATCACCCTGAATTTTATGATAAAATGAAATTCCGTAACAAATTTACCTGGCATGAATCCCTCCCAGATGACCAAGTACAAACTTGGGTCGACTTAGAAGCCGGAACTTTCGTATAAACAGTTCGACAAATATCCAAATCTATAACTTTGAGATCTACTTTCTGAAGAATCTGCGATATCTCTCCCTTATTTGATGTATGACCCCATCCTAAATTTTATATTATAAAAAAAAATTCCGAACATTTACAATTTACATACCCATGACTTTAAGATAATCATCCATAATGCTCGGTGTCTTGCCAGGAAGACAAACAGGCCCAACAAACTGGCTAAAAGTTATTGGTTTCACAAGTTCCAAAACTGATATATCAGCATAGTGAGTCTTGTCGGCATATTCTGGATGGTCATGTGCCTTTTTTACATCAATCTTTTCTGTATACTTAGATTCGTTGGCTAAAAGAAAAAATATTTAAAAAAAATTTGATTTAGGTTTTCTTTTACATTTTCTTAAATCGTGTTCTCCAACAAAAACAGACAGCCTTAGCCCTTTATAAGGATATGTGCAGTGGGCAGCAGTTAAAACAAATTTTGGAGCTATGATTGAGCCACCACAGTATTGATAGTTGTTTCTTCTAAGTCCTAAAAGAACTGCCCATGGGTATTCATTAGCATTGGCATCTACTCCCCCTACTATTCGATTTTTGGGCTGCAAAAAAGTTTAATATTGTTGTCTTATGATGGATCACGAACCTTGTTGGTCCATCCGCATTTACATGAAGGTTGCCTTTTTCCTTCTTTTTGGCCATCCTCGGTTGAATCTCTTTTTTGAAAAACTTGCCTTAAGAACGGCTTGGTGGCACTAACGGAGCAAAAAGATCCTTCGTTCCTTCCCACGTTGACGACTTTAATCGTCATTTTGGAATCGTCGGCGTTTTTCAAGGCATAGCTGTCGTTTCCGCAGTGTTTGGTTACTGATGTGCCATTGTCGATGGTAAGCTCGTGTACGTTGCAGTCGTTGATCTATAAAAAAGTCAATTTATTTGATTAAAAATTAACCTTATACCATAATGACACAGCTGGCGATAATTTTTGCACCCGGTTCAGCAGAAAATGACCAATGAGTTTCTTCGCGCCCTTTACTCGTAGAAGGCCACAATTTCTCAACTGAGCCTGGCTTAAGAAAAAATTCTTTATGCACATCTCCATAAGTGCTTGATAGGAACAAAATGAAAATTGCACTTCCTAAAAGCATGCTGAAGCTAAAAATTTAAAAAAAAATTTTTAAATCTTTGCAGAATTTACCAACCTTTGTAGGATGGCTTGAAAAATTAAATAACTAATTTTTCAACTTGGAAGTTCCCATTAGAATAAATAATAATTAACATATTTTGTCAACAATAATTAACCTTGTTTTATTCTAGAGTTTGGTTAATTTTAGGTAAATAAGATCAATGCAGCCTTGCTAAGTTTTAAATTTTTATGCCTCAAAATTTTTTGTCTGATACAGAAATTGCTCAGATTTTTATTTTTACTCGCTTAAATTTTGGTTATTTGACATAAAATTAAACCCATTATTAGAAATGGTATTTAGAGACAAAATTTGAGTATGAATGGAGATATAAAGCTTTTCAGTTCCACTTGAAAAGAACAGATTTTCCAAAAGGAAAAACCCAGGAGAATTCCATAGATAGGGTGGTTTGGTTTGGTATGGTTTTCTCCGTTCGGCAGTAATAGAAAGGTAATAGGCCCTGGAAGTTACTAAAATGTGGTCAAAATTGGTCTACAGACTACAGCCAGCTTTAATGGAAAAGCAGGTGTGTGTTCAAATTTCTACTTTTTCTACTGGGTTTTTGAAGTTTTATACCTCAGGTCTGAGGACCAATCGACTTGAAATTTTTAGAGGCTCCTATTATCGTATTATAAAAAACGGTGACATTTAGAAATTGTAGGTTGTTCATAGGGTGGGACGTAACGCTGCTCCTTTTATTCAGGGACAGATGAATAGTTCACCGGTAGGTTTGTTTGTGACGTCATACATTAGGTCGAGATCTCATGTTAACCACGAGTTTTGTAACAATAAAGACTGATAAGAGTGCTTTGTTGACTACCGCTTTAACACACTCTTTAATTATTAATCAATCCAAAGAAGATGAATTCGACGGAACCTGGATTTTGCTGCGATTGCGGTTCGATCCTTCCTCTTCTCGTTGACACGAAGGGAGTCACGTGTTACACTTGCAAACGTGCATTTGGCCCAGAAGGTATCTTTTGTGTGATCCTTTTTTGTTGTTTATTTTCCTTCCTTTTTCAGCATTCGGAAGGATAGAATCGAAATATGTGATACATTTCAATACTTATACCAAACAGAAGGCTGTGGAAGACGATGGAGAAGCGGATGAAGGGCCGGTTGTCGAGCGGACTTGTCCGAAATGCGGCAACGATAAAATGTCATACGCGACCCTCCAGCTCAGATCGGCTGATGAAGGTCAAACTGTATTTTACACGTGCACCAAATGCAAGTGAGTATCAACCTTCCTAGCCTTTCTAGTGGTCCATCATTATATGATGGAAACATCGGAATTCAAGATGGGCACCTTCTTAATGCATTATAGGTATAGCATTCCGGGGGTGGGAGGGGGGTAGCTCTGACTTAGGAAAGGGGAATTTCAGATGGGTAAAGAAAATTTTGAGGGTTTGGCTTATTTATGGAAAATTTGGAAGATTTCGAGCTGAAAATTGGACGTTAGTTAATTTTTGAAGTTTTAGACAGAATCACACGATTTGGCGAGTTATTGCCAAAAATCGGTTTTGAGAAAAATCAGGTGGTAGGTATCGACATAGTTGGGGTTTTTGGACAGAAAACAGGCTTAAACCAAAGTGTGGTAGTTTTAAGACCAAAAGTTGGCTTAATGCTAAATTTTGAGGCCTTTTTCAAGAAAAGTTTGTGATTTTATTAAGAAAAATATCAGCAGAAAATTTGTGATTTCTCAACCTAGATTTTGGGAGTTTTTAAAAAAATAAAATAAATCAATTAAATAAATTGCGCATTTTAGGCGGAAAATTGGCTTTTGTAACATTTTAGTTTGATATGCAGCCACTGTGCATGATCAGTAGGTATTGAGCGATCCAAGATGGCAACTGTCACAATGGGGTGTACAATGTACAAGTGCACAATGGGGTGTAAATACCTAAAAATGCATGATCAGCATCGATCTAAGGTATCAATCTTGCCATAGATATCCATATCAAGCAAGATCTGAATGAGGTACCTACTTATTTGCTATCAAGTACCTACCTAGTGTTCCTAAATTCTTAAATACCTAAACCTAAAATTTAAAAGTCTTTTAAGTATTTTTTTAACCTCTTTTTTTCTATTCTATGTTTTAGGCACAAAGAGACAGAAAATTCTTGATGGAGAAAAAGAAAATTTTATATTGATGTGGTATTTTTTATCGAATTATTAAGTGTTTGTACCTACTGTTATTTTAATAATAAAAGTTCAAGTTTTGACATGAATAAAAATCCTATAATTCTTTAAGTAATAAAAATTTGTTAAAGCTAATTTCCAAAGGTTTTGTGTACCAAAAAGTTAGAATAATTTTCCTAAATGTTTAAGTATATTTTTGTGAATAGTGAGGTACCTATGTTCACTGATATAAACAAACTGAATTTTTTTTTCTACACACAGAAACGCATAATACTTATGGTGATTTTTGGGTGAACTTAGCTTTAAATTTGGTTGGGGTGATTTTTTCAGGGAATTTATACAGGCTACATGGGAGGTGCGGAGTTAGAAGACTGATCACTGAGGAGGTCAAGCAGCCTTCAAAGAAGTTAGAACTAGGGTAAGGATTAAGGAGGGGGAGAGTAGGGTTTAGGCCTAGGGAATAGGGACAGATGGGCACTGGGCAGCACTCTGAGTGCATAATTTTTATAGTGAATTTGTTTGTTGGCCCTGAGAAGGGCCGTTGAAATTTAAAGCAGAAGACTGCAATAAAGTGAGAGAACTTTACTTCTTCTTTGGGGTAGCCTTCTTCTTCGAAGCTGCCGCTTTGGTCGGTTTCTTCGCAGGAGATTTCTTGGGCTTAGCTGCGCTCGCTTTAAGCTTCTTCGGTTTCGGCTTAGCCGGGGCCTTAGTCGCTTTCACGGGTTTGGCCTTCTTGGCGACGGTCTTCTTCTTAGGGGTGGCTTTCTTGGCAGCAGCCGGCGCTGGTGCAGCCTTCTTGGGCGCTGCGGCTTTTTTGGGCGACTTCTTAGCGGCGGCGGCGGGCTTCTTCTTTCCCTTGCTAGCGGCAGCGGGCTTGTCTTTACCGGGGAACTTGAAGGAGCCGTTGGCGCCAGTTCCTTTGGTTTGGACAAGTTTTCCGCCAGTGACGGCGCTCTTAAGGTACTTGTTGATGAACTTGTTGACCTTAGCTGGCTCCATCTTGTAGTTGGCACTGATGTACTTCTTGATGGCCTGAAGTGAAGAGCCTCCCTTCTCGTTCAACTCCTTGATAGCGGCATTCACCATTACCGAAGTAGGCGGGTGGGTCGAAGGTTTAGCCTTGGTGGCAGCCTTCGTCACGGTGGCCTTTTTCGTCGCAGCTTTGCCTCGTCCTTTCTTAGGTGTTTCGACCGGAACCTCGGCGGCAGGAGACGTAGTTGATTCAGTCATGTTGCTTTCCAAAGTAAGAATGATAGAGTGCGCCGGGAGTCGACCGTTTATATATCAGGGGGGGAAACCGCAACGAGCGCTCCCCACTCTTTCGCCTCGCCACCGATCTGGGACTCCTCATCAGTGCTTCTTTTTCATTTTAAATCTCAATTTAAAAATATAAAAACAATCATTTACCCAAATACAAGCTCTATTTGCCATTAAGCAAAGTTGAAATTTCATTTTCAAAAAAATTCCTTCCGAAATTCCCGGCCATGTTTTTAAATAAAGCTCTTTTTCTCAACATTCAATTACGATTGCACTCGACAACTCTTCATTTTCTCTTAATTACTAATTACACGGATCATTTCCGTCATAAAACACGCATCGAATTGTTAGATGAATGCCTCTAGATTACAATAAATTCAAGAAGTTGCCATTTTTCTATTCGCTTGTATCCTAATTTTCATTTATTTCTCCAACTTCGAACTCACTTCTGCCTTCCATACCCCAGTCATTTGTAACACAGACTTTCGTTATAAATTGCTTATAAAGTTTTTATTTATAATTAAACTACTATTTAAACTTTATAATCAAACAATCGCATTAATTGTTTAACAAAAAATAAACCAATTTCCCAATAAACTACCCCTTTAAAGTTAAAACGTAAAAGAACTCGGCGCTATATCTTATGCGTAGTTAACTCAAGTCGTACCCATTGTGAATTCAATCCATCTTTTAATTATGGTCAAATTTTATTTGAAATGTATTTTTTAATCAATTTTTCGTTTAAGTTAACTAAAAATCATCAAATCGATGGAAAAGTTTTATGGTGTTTTTTATAAAAGTTGAAGTTTGGTGTAAAGCCAAATTATACAAAAGAAATGACACTTTCTTCCAATGTCCATGATCACTGTTAACAATTTTTGAATAAAGTGATGTAAAATCTGGCGAACTTTTTTTATTGCTGTCAACAACTACCTAGGTACACTGGTTTATTACTTTTTCGGGTTTATTAATGATCGGGAAATTCCCGATGAAATAGTCACGGCGGTTATCCCGATTTTGACCGTATTTGAACACAATGAGCCTTGATTGACACAATGAGGTTGATTTTTTTAAATCCTTTTTGGGCATTAGGGGCCATTTTCCCTCGATTTTTGGACATAGGAGCCCTTTATACCTCGATTTTTGGACATTAGGAGCTCTTTTGAATAGATTTTATAGGTAAATTTACGACTACAAAGGGCCTTTTCAGCTTGATTTTTGATCCCTTTTTGACATTAAGGGTCCTTTTTACCTCGATTGGCTGTTTTTAGCAATTTTTTTTTCTCATTTTAAATTAGGTACGTATTTGGCTTCAATATACGAATCTTGGATAACATGAACACTGGCCTCTTTACCCTAACTAGCTAATTTTTCCACGGAGCCACCCCCGCTAAATAACACAGTTAAATAACTGTTATCATTTTTAAATAACTCTTTATTTATTGCAAATTCAAATAACTCTATTGATATCTACATTCAAAATAAGAATATTGTGATTATTTGGTGAAGATAGGAGGAGAAACGGGGCGGAATGGCGAATGAGGCCTATGAACGTAAGAACCCCTCCTTGACCCCTTTCCAAAATCGTTCAAAAAATTCTTGAACAAGCAACCAAGAATCCCTTTCTCAATACGTTCAACAGCGAAAATATTTGAAAATATTCAAGGTTCAACTGTTTGGTTGCTTTTAAGTTCGATTTTTCAAAAGAGTGGGTGGTGAACGTAGCGTAAGGACGGGACGGTGGACTCAAAAAAGCAGCGAAAATGTCCAATTCCCCCCACATATTATACAGGGTACATAACTTACCACCCACGCCAATAATTAATTGAATAAGGAGGTTTTTTTTAAATAACCTACCTAATTATATCCTAATGCACCTAATTACCCCTACCTATTTTAGTTGCTTTTAGATTCGCAATCGATCCAAACTTGGTAAATACCTACTATCGCTGTGTTAGCGACGGTTATACGTGCTGGCCCTGAAAAGGGCCGGCGTAGCGTACTGAACCATGCGATGGGTAATAGTGAGAGGCCAAGTGGCCAGAGTGGCTAACTAGAGCGGATGTAGAAGCCGGCGAAGGCGAGAGAGCGGTCCGGTTGACGAGAAAGGGAGAAGACGGCAGTAGGTGGTCCCTTGAGAGTCTCGTGTCTCGAGCCCGGCGAGGGCGAGAAGGCCGGCGAGGCGGCTTGGAGAGTTCCTTCTTGGTTGATCGCTCGGCTTCTTGTTGAATAGTGAATCGATATTTTTATTTTACATTTGATTTTATTATTTACATGTAATTTAAGATATTTACAAAAGAAATAGATAGGCTAGCGCTTTTCCATCGATAGGTGGCGATGATGGGCCGCCACACCTACCTACCTATCCAGAGACAAAAATTTGAGTATGGGTGGACTCTCAACCCAAAAGGGAAATCTCGTTTTCTCAGCTCCTTGTTGACCGATTGACTTGGGCACTTTTCTTCTTTGGTACCTACATAATATGCTCAGAAATAAGTATTCCATAGCCAAAAAAAAGGCCTACTAAATCCCTGAAAATTTCAGGTCGATCGTGTTCTTGTTCAGTTTGCCAGGGCTACAGCCACGCCGACTCCACCGATCGACTTAAAATTTTGCGCTCACCTTCTATCCATCCTTTTTCAAGATTTGGTCAAAAGGTACCTATCTGCAGAAATTTTAGCAAAAAAATTTTACGTATTAAATAAAAATAATTAGTACAATATAAAAAAATAATAATAAATACAATTAAAATTTAAATAAAAATCACCCCTCCTCACATTTTACACAATACAGTACACTAACACCTTTGCCTACTCCCAAAGTCCCATTGCGTTTCTCAATTCGCCTGACCTTTCTCGCTCATTATGCATGAACTCATGAGTCATGACGAACCCGGTGTGCTGTCTTGCAAATTGTTGGCTCTTTCTAGGGCCAGAATTGTAAGAAGTTAAATTCCTGGTTGTATGAGTAGTATGTGATATTGACTTGAAAAATAATAAGTAAGTAATTTATCGACAACATTGAGATTAAAGGCTCTTTTCGGGGCCAGCAGGTACGTTACTCGTTTAATTTTTAACATTGCATTATATTACCATCACCACAAGTTGCTGCTCAAGTATATTATATTTTTTACATAGTGAATTTATTTGTTGGCCCTGAAAAGGGCCGTTGAAATTCATAAAGAGCCTGTCTGTGGGCGCTTTATTTGGAGCTGGTGTACTTGGTTACAGCCTTGGTTCCTTCAGACACCGCGTGCTTGGCCAATTCACCGGGGAGGAGAAGCCTGACAGCGGTCTGGATTTCCCGACTCGTGATGGTCGACCTCTTGTTGTAGTGAGAGAGGCGAGAGGATTCGGCAGCGATTCTTTCGAAAATGTCGTTCACGAATGAGTTCATGATGCTCATCGCTTTGGAAGAGACACCGGTGTCGGGATGGACTTGTTTCAACACTTTGTAAATGTAGATGGCGTACGATTCCTTCCTTTTCCTCTTCTTCTTCTTGTCGGTCTTCGTGATGTTCTTTTGGGCCTTGCCGGCCTTTTTGATGGCTTTTCCAGATGCTTTAGGAGGCATGTTGATGATCCAAGGCAGTAATCTAGAATGAGGGTCACTGAGTTCGCAGGGGTTTTTATATAAAACCATTCCCTCCCTACTCCTACGGGTTAAACCAGTTCCACGCTGCCTATTGGCCCACAAGTTTTACAGCATTTAGTTTCCTTTCTACCCCATAGATGTCACTTCGTGTTACATTATCATATTCATTCATTTCAATTTTTAACAGCTGCAGCTTTGAACCAAGGATACCTACCAAGCACCCTTTGTATCTACCTAAATATTAAATAATCGATATTAAAAGTGTTGAAATTTAATTTTAAATAGGTTGTTATTAATTACTTGGGATTTTCTCATTGTATCGTACTTTAAATTTTCTTTAATAAGTACTTATAAGAATTCCTATTATTAAACAACAATATTATGAATAAATTTTTTGATTGTTCTTTAAGAAAGAAAAAAAAATGTTTTAAATACTTTAAATGACTGGATTCTTTAGAATCACTTTAATTTACTGCCTGGAGCTTAGACTTTAGAGGAGAATGGAATAGTAGGTAAGTAATAATTATTAATCTTTTTTTTTAAATGAGAACTTTTTTGTTTTGTTTTGTTTATCGAGGTCGGGGTTTCCTTTCCCCACCACTGCGCTAGAGACTACAGAGTTGACAGCTGTGGTTAGTCGAAGTGGTGGGGATTTGTGATGGCCAATAGGATGGCAAGTTTTTGAATGCCGATTGCTATATAAACAGGGGAATCTTGAGCTAGAATCATTCGTGAAATTGTAAGTCTCACTTCTTCAATCTCTCATCATGACTGGCCGTGGTAAAGGAGGAAAAGGACTCGGAAAAGGAGGCGCCAAACGTCACAGGAAAGTACTTCGTGACAACATCCAGGGTATTACCAAGCCCGCCATCCGTCGTCTCGCCAGGCGTGGAGGAGTCAAACGTATCTCTGGTCTCATCTACGAAGAGACTCGTGGTGTACTCAAAGTCTTCCTTGAGAACGTCATTCGTGATGCCGTCACCTACACCGAGCACGCCAAGAGGAAAACCGTCACTGCCATGGACGTCGTCTACGCTTTGAAGAGGCAAGGACGTACCCTCTACGGTTTCGGAGGTTAAGCACTTTTTCGACCCGGACTGTCCTCACATTTCAACGGCCCTTTTCAGGGCCAACAATTTTTTTCACTATGATTATTCTTTATTACACTAAAGGACTGCTCCTTTACTAACGGAGTCTATCCTCGAATGTGGTTCGTTCCTATAAAATTAAAGATAGGTTCCTAGGTGCAAGGATTAGAAAATAAGGAATAGGAAAAAGAATTGTTATATGCGGTCTTTGCTCACTTTACCAAGAAAACTACCTTCCTAAAGAACAAAAAGGTGAAAATTTGCCTTTGAAAATCAGCTAAAAAAAAGAGCCCAATCAATTCGTCTTCATAGGGTAAATCAACGAGAATCGTTACTCTCAGCCGTTATCATCCATGAATTGATCACTCAAATTCGCACCTATCTTTTTGGGCATGTAAAATCTGTATGTATTGCAATTTTACTATGATGGGGGGGGATCATTTTAGGGATGTATTTTATTTTACTACAGGGGTAGTTGGGTACATAAAATTGGGTAAAAAACCAACCTAGGTCATCAGTTACGTACAGGGGGTTACCTATAGTCTATAACCATGAAACCTTTGCCCTTATTTTATGCCATAGCCTAAATTCTAAAACTTACAAGTCACCTTTTAAGAAGCTGAGAAAAAGTCAATTTTGTTTATAAATGGAGTAAACTAATTAAAAACCAACTGATTTTGGTGGTTTTTCTTTCTTTTTTTCCAAAAACGAACCAATTTGTCACCCTGTATTCGTGTAGGTAGGTACACTAAAACTCTAAATTTGACATAACTTGGTTTCTTCGGCTGACCTTTGAGAAATTTTGTATGAAGTAAACGAGGCGTTAAAGCTAATTTTGATTGCCAGGGTTTACTTAGGCAACTTGTTTCGGGGAGGCAGCGGCTACATAGTAGGCAACGAGGAGTGCAAAGTGAACAAGTATCGCACTATCGCCGGCCGAGCGGCCGCGGCATACCCAGGACGAACACATTGGCCATTTTCGAACGGTTTCGTCCGGGCCTCGCATAACTTCCTACGTACCTACCTAATTTTAGATTATTTGAATGTAGGTAGGTACATATTTTAGGGAAGTGCCAAATTATCTTACCTTTAGAGCAGTCATTTTTAACTGCTTTAAACTTTTAAGTTGAATTAGTTAAAATCTTCAAGGCCTAATTTCAGACATTTTCCACGTCATTAATAGGTAGAGTAATAGGTAGTCATTTTTAACTGACATTAATATTAAAAAACTACCCTCGTAAGGCGATTTTGAAGAGGACCTTTAGGTTGACACTATAACTTAGCTGACCCTTGGTCTTTGTCACTTTCGGGTGCCTGCCGCCTTCCCAGTTCAGTAGTTCCTTCGCCGCTTATTGCAATTTAATTTAACTAAAAAGTGAAAAGATTAAAATATGGATTTGGAGATTATTTAAAAATGTGTGATTTTGAACACTAGGTATTACAGGTGCTCAGTGGAATGTTTTCCTTTTAAGAAATTCCCGGAAACCGCTTTATGTTTAAGCGATGGACCCTCTTCACAATGATCCAATTTGGTGGGTAGGTTCGAAAACCTCCCACAAGGCAAATTATAATTTACTGAAGCAAAATTACTTTAAAATATAGTGAGATATGTGTTGGCCCTGAAAAGGGCCGTTGAAATGAACTGAGCTGTGCTCAGAGTTTAAGCACGTTCTCCACGGATACGCCTGGCCAACTGGATGTCTTTAGGCATAATGGTGACACGCTTGGCGTGGATGGCGCACAAGTTGGTATCTTCGAAAAGACCGACCAAGTAGGCTTCAGAGGCTTCTTGAAGAGCCATAACGGCCGAGCTCTGGAAACGGAGATCGGTCTTGAAGTCCTGAGCGATTTCACGAACAAGCCTCTGGAAGGGGAGTTTCCTGATGAGGAGTTCGGTACTCTTTTGGTAACGACGGATTTCTCGAAGGGCGACGGTTCCGGGCCTGTAACGATGGGGTTTCTTGACTCCTCCGGTCGCGGGTGCGCTCTTCCTAGCGGCTTTCGTGGCGAGCTGCTTCCTCGGGGCTTTTCCTCCGGTGGATTTACGAGCGGTCTGCTTGGTACGTGCCATGGTTCAGTTGTCCGTGGGATAACAATGATGCTTCCTTGGAATCGGGGCCGCTATTTATACTAAGAACGCCGTTAGTGGTAGGGGGAAATGGCGGGAGCGGACAGTGGTGGGGATTGTGAACACCTGTCTTTGTAGAAAACGGAAAACCGTTAATTCCAATTTTCAAACCCTCTCTTCAAACTCCACAGGGCACAGGATTTTTTTTTCTTCAAATAAATATAAAAAGCAACAAATTGGTACCTACCAAAGTAATAAAAATTAAATAATAATATTAATTTTTTCTGAACTTTGGTGTCTGGCCATTGGGCTTTATTGTCTTCTGAAAATAAAAAGATACCTAGCCGATGTTAATTTAATTTTGGGAATAGGTACCACAACAAATCACATAGGTAGTGGGCGCCTGCCCTGAGCTTCCTGTAAAAGTTGCAGGTGGGATTCCACAGTTTTTTGAGGTTTCTCACTTTAACTCATCTTGTCAAAAAGAATCACGATGTAGCCCAAAAGGGTCCGGCTCGGAACCTAGCTGAAAAGAGTCCTCTTGGTTCAAGATTGTTGAAGCAAAAATGATCAAATGCTAGGTTTGTCGTTTTATGCCTTTAAAAAAAATTATGCCAGGAAAGGGTAAAACGAATTTAAAAACAGCACGAGTCTGTGATGTCTCACCACAAGCCCGATATCTACCCATGATCATAGTGTTGCTGATGAGTGAAGACTACCCATCATGCATTTTGATACTTTCCATCTTTGTTTACCATCATGCATTGATAAAGCACTCCCATCGTGCATTGTTTAGCGCCTATCCACCATAAGTACATTGGGAAAATAGGTACAATACGCAACATACGTTTGGACAGTTAAAATTTTAGTGTTTACCATAAATCATAATGAATTTTGATTTACCTAGTAAATACTACAAAATAAGTAGATATCACATCATTTATGCCCAAACAGGTCTTTTTTTGTCTAAAAATGATCTAATTGTAATATCCTATTTGTACAAAAATTGATCAAAGTCAAGAAGAATGATGTCCTCCTAGTGGAAAAATGCGAGGTTTTTTTCTGGGTATTTTATTATGTACGTATACGATTGATAAAAATAAAAGTTATAAATCCAAAGAGGTACAGTGTGGCACTATTTTGAGGACCACTAATTGTAAGACTTGTTGCCTATTTAATTTTTTTAAGACTTGAATATTTCTGTTGTATTTTATTTTAAAAATAATTTACATTAGATGTGAAGATGTAGAATATGTATTATGTGCCATAATAATATGGAGAAGAAGATACATATGTGTTCTTCTCCATATATTTTTTAAGGTTTTTAACTACTAGGATACCTTATAATCCATCCACTATGCTTGAAGCACTGGGTAGCAGTTCACCACTTCTTACGGGTAGGAGTTCATGTAGAGAGAACTAGGGAACGGGTAGGAGTTGATGGGATTTTTGAGTTTCGGGTAGGAGTTGATGAAGGCTCAAAATCCAATTTTTTTTTTGCAAAGGAAGAAGGTCCTCGTCCAAAAGGATCAAATTACCTTCTTAATTACCTTAATTACCCAGTCCTCTGGCTCCCTTTGCTCCTGTGGACCCCACAAATGATTAAAAAATCAGTTAGAGGTCGTAATGGAGTTGCAACAATCAACCATGAATGCTGGCGAAAAATAAAAAGGTGCCTAGGTAGGGTCCCAGTTTGCCTAACTTTTACGAAAACAGATTTTCACCTTTGTCAGTTTGGCCCGTTTGGGCTTACCTTTATTATGTCACCTTTATCATATTATTAGGTATGTAGGTACCTTCCTACCATTTTTAATAATATTTGATAGCATCCTTCGAAAATGAGATTGTTGGGGTGGCCCTGAAAAGAGCCGAAAATTTTACAATTGGTGGACTTCTCGGAGTTATGGCTATAATTAAAGATCTTGAAAACGTTATTCTGAATGTCGTTTTTGCGGAAAAAATGTTTATCACCTAGATAGGTAGTTTTTATTTTTTTTTATTGTATTTATTTAACCTCCACAGTACGTAGTGACCATTACGGAGCTGTCAATTTTTTTTACGTTTACTGCACATGTCCAATAAATGGATGTTTTGGGGATATTTTTTGTTGGGAATTCCAAACCAAACATTTTTTCCCCAAGCAAACTTTCCCAAGTTGCTCTACTAGAGGCAAAATGGGACCCTTCACCCTAACTTTTTATTTTTTGCTATCTTCATCCAGCACCAGGATCCACAATAAAGGGCTGGTAGCCTGGTACATACCTACTTTACCTAGGTTGGTACCAACGATGCACTTACAATTTTATTATTAGTAAGTACCTACTTATTTCCTAATTACCTAGCTGATTTCCAAAGGGATGAAGCTATTGGTGCGATCGAGGCTCCAGGCCTAGAGGCCTACCTACATAATATTCGTGATCAGGGCGTTCTGGGGACATCTTAATTATTGTATTTTAATCAGTATAATAATACATTTAATTAATCCATAATCATAAATAAATGTTCGAAATAAGTAGGTTTATTTTATATTACAACTTATAAGACAAGTACTACTTATGTACCTAGTAAGAATAACATTTTTTAACGTTTTTCCCAAGTAGGTAGTCAAGCGTGTGAGAAAAGAAAAGAATACGGCAGGTGGTAGGTACAGCTGTTCGGGCCTCGGGCGCCGCGAAACGAGGACATCTGCCTTTTGGCGTAGTTTGAAAGGTCACCGCTAGAACGGGCCCCTATCTTGGGCTTGAAACCACTCAACCAATCTAATTCGAGGAGGGAACGTATATAAACTGTACCCCCGCCCATTGAGGTCATTCAGTCTTTGAAAGTCTATATCAACACATCTGAAAACATGTCTGGAAGAGGAAAAGGAGGAAAAACGAAGGGAAAGGCAAAGACTCGTTCATCTCGTGCCGGACTTCAGTTCCCCGTCGGAAGAATCCATCGTCTTCTCCGCAAAGGCAATTATGCTGAACGTGTCGGAGCCGGTGCGCCCGTCTACCTCGCCGCCGTCATGGAATACTTGGCTGCTGAAGTCCTCGAGTTGGCCGGTAACGCCGCTCGTGATAATAAGAAGACCAGGATCATCCCGCGTCATCTCCAACTTGCCATCAGGAATGACGAAGAGTTGAACAAACTTCTCTCGGGAGTTACCATCGCTCAAGGTGGTGTCCTTCCCAACATCCAGGCGGTTCTCCTCCCCAAGAAGACTGAGAAGAGCGCTTAAGTCTAAAACCTCAGACTTACCATTTCAACGGCCCTTTTCAGGGCCAACAAATCCAAATCACTATTTCTGCTTGTAAACATTGCTTCCCAGTGAAATTCCATCTTAACCGCATACTTGAAAAGTGCCTACATTTTATTAGAAGATACCTGTATTAATTGCTCCGCTACTTAGGACCTATCGCTCCAGCGGTCGAGCTCCAGCATAATCAGAGACAGAAAATAAGATCTAAGAAGTCAGAAGTAGGTAGTACTCAATAGTTAATTTTAAAAAATCCTTTTGCCTATTTTAGAAAGACCCTGTAGCGGTGTAGAAACACAAAGAAAGTAGTAGGAAGGGCGTTTTGTGAAAACCTTAAGAGACCTTAAAGTCCTAAAACTTTTAAAACCTACCAAAAATCCTGATATTGAAAAACTTCTAAAAGTGACACAGATCGTTCTTTTTTCCGGCCCGTTATTTTTATTATCCTCTTAATTTATCAAAAATAAATTATTCATAAATTAAATAAAGTGGAGGTAGGAGTTGTGAAAGCCGAATTATAGAGGGTCAACCGCCAAACAAAGCGGCTTTTGAGAACGTTTGCCCTGAAAAAGGCCGACCTGCATTCGGAAACCCCAACAAGTAGGTAGGTACGGTTGGTTTTCGTGCGCGCGAGAACGAGGGGGACTTGGGCGAGATCAACTCTGCATGAGAGACCAGTCTAGTGGGCGAGCGAGAGTGGTCTTCGGTGGGGTCAACTTTTCAATCCCCGAGTGGGCCCGGGGCCGACCGAGCCTCAAACGGGAGTTTTTCTGGCCGGACTTTCAGTTCTCACTAGATCATCATAGAATAGAATAGAATTAATATGTTTATTCGTACATAAAGCCATCATTTCTCGAATGTAATGTTAGTTTTACGTTCCTTTATTTTTTCTATAATTTCTTTCTATAATCTGCTAGTACCGTAAAAAAAAAAAGAAAGAAAAAAAAATCCGCTAAAAAAAAAGAGCGTAGACAATGTATTTTAATAATAATTTTCATGATTTTATGTCCATATAACGACACTTTCATTTCTAAAGAAGACCAATTTTCAACTAGTTAAACCTATATTTACGGACCGCAACAGAGGTTAGCTGTACTGTAGGTAAGCTGACGGCTGACGCGCACTTTTTTTTTTCGTCGCGAATAGAAAATATGGTATAAAATTTTAATCTGAAATCTATCGGTTAAAGAACGTACTAAACGCTGTAAACTCGTGGGCCAATACGAGCAGCGAAACTGGGTTCGCTTGTTGGAGAGGGGAGATGCTCCCTTCATATAAAAACCCCTGCGAACTAAGTGACCATCATTCTGGATTATCAACTTGGATCAGCAACATGCCTCCTAAAGCATCTGGAAAAGCCATCAAAAAAGCCGGCAAGGCTCAAAAGAACATCACGAAGACCGATAAGAAGAAGAAGAGGAAAAGGAAGGAATCGTACGCCATCTACATTTACAAAGTGTTGAAACAAGTCCATCCCGACACCGGTGTCTCTTCCAAAGCGATGAGCATCATGAACTCGTTCGTGAACGACATTTTCGAAAGAATCGCTGCCGAATCCTCTCGCCTCTCTCACTACAACAAGAGGTCGACCATCACGAGTCGGGAAATCCAGACCGCTGTCAGGCTTCTCCTCCCCGGTGAATTGGCCAAGCACGCGGTGTCTGAAGGAACCAAGGCTGTAACCAAGTACACCAGCTCCAAATAAAGCGCCCACAGACAGGCTCTTTATGAATTTCAACGGCCCTTTTCAGGGCCAACAAATAAATTCACTATAAGAATTATAATATTATATCTAATCTGCAGTCTGCAAGTTAAAAGTGATTCGGGAAACGGTACCCGCTGGCCCCGAAAAGAGCCGTTCTTGAATATGTTCTGTTATACAATGGTTATAATAAAAGCCACCAGTCTGCGTTTGCAATTTTGTTTTTACTTTCATGGTTATCTAGAAGTAGGTTACTACTTTTATCAATGAAAATGTTCTAGTTTTATGTTTTAATAAATTTTCGTAAATTCGCCTTCCGCTCCGTTAGTAAACGCACATAAAAATGGGATACAAGCGAGATCTTCTACTTCTTCTCAAGCCTTATTACATAATCAACATACTCATGTCCCTTGGGTATGTCATCGCCAAAAAGACTCCGGGCGTCTGCGGCTTTTTATTTCCGAATTCGAACCCGCTTTGTGAATTCGATGGGGTAAGATCAGAATAGTAACACAACTAATGGGTCCTGGGACCCAGGTCTCTTAGCTCATTGAAATCAATCATTTATGACACTTTTTTAGAGGGAGACGGAGATTCTGTTCTTTCTTGTCATCGTAGTAATGATAAGGACTAGAAAAGCTGGAAGCGTGACCATGATTAACTATTTAACATCAAGCTTTGTCTACACAAAAGTGGCAAACGTTATTCTTTGGTTTTACTCCGATATAAGGATGGGCCTAATTTATGCCGTCCTTTTTGTCTGTAAGGTCTACTTATGGAAGTAAACTTTAATTGGTTTTTAGTGGTTGGCCTTTTGGTACCTGAGCCGACATATTCAGGGCCAGACAGGGTGACGTACTTCAGGACTGCTCAAGGTCTCGAAGATGAGCTGAATAAAGACAAACGGGTCATTTGGATCGTCGGATTTTATACAGCGTGGAGCCCTGCTTGTGTCAACTTTGCCCCAGTCTTTGCTCAACTTTCTAACGAGTACATTTTTCATATAAATTTTGTTTCTTCATTCTTTCAATTCTAGTTATGACCTCGATAATTTAAAATTTGGAAAAATCGACGTCGGACGCTATCCAGAAGCTGCAGCCAAGCACCATGTTAATGATTCCTCTGTCAGTAAACAGTTGCCGACAATAATCATGTTTAAAGAAGGTCGAGAGTATATGCGAGAGCCGATGGTTGACAGGACTGGAAAATTAAAAAAATTCTTTTTCACCGAGGTATTTTATTTTTTCATAATTTATAATATTTTTCTATTTCTATTCCAGGATAACATAAAAGCTGCATTCGATTTAAATAATTTGTACCAAGAGTGTAAATCGGGACCTTCCAAAGAGAAAAAGCCGCAAGAAAAGAAGAAACAATGAATGAAGTTTTTAAGTCATTTGCCATTTATTTTATAAGGAAAAGTTCGTTTTGGCAATTGTAGTATTTCTGCCTAGTCAAAAGCTTTAAGTCAAAACAAACTCACCACGTTTTTTTTAAAACATTGTAGAATTGAACCATTTTGACATGAACGATAAAAAGGAGTATTAGCAGAAGCCGATCTCCCTTGAATGTTCATTTCGAAGTTGTTCTACTTCTCTAGGATCTCAAAAGCTTTCTTCTCAAAAAAACCGATTTTTCATTGTGTTCGTTGTTTTTATTGTATTCAATAAAATTTATAAGATAAAGAGGTTAAAAAACAAGACTGAAGTTAAATATTTATGAAGGTGGGTCCAATATAAAAATACGTTTTTCAAGTTGAATGGGTTGGCGGAAGAATGATATTGTACAAGCGTCGATTTCATCCAAGGCCAACTGAGCATGAAGTTTGACGATGTCATCTTTTTCTGTCTGATAAATTAATTTCAATTTTCGATACAGGTTGAGTAAAATTGGCTCCAAAACCTTAAAAAAGATGATAAAACAAGGATAAAAATTGTTAAATCTTACACGGAGTGCATCGGATCCTAATCCTTTTAAAAGCTGAGTGAGGACCATAACAGCAGCTCTACGGGGCTCTTCGAATTTATCTGTGTCAAAAATACAATCTATGCAGTACAAAATCTGGAAATAACGTTTTTAAAGATTGGATTGCTAGAAGAATTTTTATACTTCAGTAAGAAAATGGTGGATTCTATAAGAGAGGATTTTGCAGATTTCACCGAGGTTAGAAAGACTAGAAGCTCGAACTAAATGGTCTTCATCTCTACATCCGTCTAGATACGAATTTATAAGCTCACTTTTATATACGACCGCCATTTCATCTAAAATGATTGGAATCAGTAGAAGAAAGAAAAAATTCCTCAAAAAAGGACATGTCTTTGGCACATTTGAGTACACAAAAAGGAAGTTTTTTCAGCTCCCTGTGGACTGATCAACTTGAAGTTTGGCACAGATCGTCCTTGATATGATATGAAAAAGCCCTGAAAATTTCAGGTCGATTGGTCCATAGGAAACGTAGAAAACGAAATTTCCTAGTTGAGGATTCAAAAATTTGAGTGTGTACACAAAAAGGAAGTTTTCTCAGCTCCCTGTTGACCGATAAACTTGAGATTTGGCCCAGATCTTCTTTAAGATGAAACAAAAAAAATCCTGAATATTCAAGCCAATTGGTTTACAGAAAGCTGAGAAAACCTAATGTACTTTTGAGTTCAACATTTTGGGTTTCGACTCCAGGTTTTCATAGATCTTACTTAAAATGCGGACAACTTTGACCAAAACTTCGCCTATTTTGAGCCTCGTTTCTGAGTCTTTACATGAAGTAAACTGTTCACACAAAGTTGTAATGACTTCATCAGGAAAAGTGCTGGCGATCGCAGAAAGTCCTTCGATGGCAGCTAAATAAACGTAAGAATCTTCTTCTTTGAGGTTTTCCTAAAATCAACTTATAGAAAAGATCAAAATATTTTATTACCTTGAACACACAAAGAACCATTTCTTTTTTAGCGATAGTCTCAGAGTCATTGTGAATCAAAAGCTGGCCTAATTTGCGAATACCGTTTGCCCTTACAGGCATCAACGGATCAGTAGCTTCGTCCATGGCTTCTTCAAAAGAACACTTTTTAATTTTTTGACTCTTTTCATTTTTGACAGCTCCATGGGTCATTATTGTTGTATAAAGCTCATCTGCCAGAATTCTGACTTCTTTATTTTTGCATTTCAGCATAAAATTTTTCAACGGGACTGTTAAATCTTTAAGCTTATTCCAGTCATTGGGTCGGTTGCTTAAAATGAGGCCCAAAACCATCAAAGCGAGGCAGGAAATCTCATCTCCATGTTCTCCATCAAGGATACTTTTGATGACATTGACTATCCCTGAGGGATCTTCATTAATCGCTTTTAGAACTGCAGGCTCAGAACAAATTTCAGACAAAAGGCTTGCACTTGCTAATTTTTTCTCAATTGAACCATCTAGTATTGAGTTGAGCAAAACATGAAATAACTTTATGATGATTTCATTGTTATTTTTGGTTTTTATTATATTTAAAAATTGATCAGAAGCTTCATTCCAGTTTGTTTCAAGTTTTCCATTTGTGATCTCAATCCCTCCACTTTCGCCGTACTTAAAGGAAAAGTTCGAATCCTCGTACACAAACTGAAGAAAAACTTGGTCCAAATCGCACTGCGAAATGATAGACCAGACAATGTCGCTTAGAATCGGTTTTAAAAACGAAGCGCTTTTCAAAGTTTGAGAATAAAGTCGAAAAATGGTGACATGAACTTCAGAAAATAAATCAGGATGTAGGGACCAATGAGATGAGTCCGGAATTCCAATGCAGTTAAAAATCCCATTTAAACACTTTGTAGTCTCTTCTTCATCGCTCGCCTTCTTCAATGCCTTCAGAATCCGATCAATGAAAAAGTTTGTGCAGATTTCATGATTTGTCTCATTCAGCAATCGAATACAGGTAACAGCAACTTGCATAAATTGGGTTTCTTTTGAATAAACCAAGGATAAAATCTAAAGAAAAAAAGAGATAAAAAATATTTCTTTTACTACACATACCTGAGGGTAGACTCGATTTTGATAATCTTCACGATTTTTAATGTGGGGATTTATCAAAAGTCGGCTTAAAACTTCAACCTAGAACAAATAAACCAAAATGTCATCAAACTTTTTGAAACTTTGATGCCTAATCAATGCACGATTTCATATCTGAACCTTTCAGAAGTTATTTTGAAGAGCTTTCCAACGTTATAAAGCAGAGATACCCAAACTTTTTCACAGTGCGCACAAGTTAGGGTTTTTGAAGAAAATTGGAGTTTTAAAACCACGAATTTTAGGTTTTTGACGAAAAATTGTGTCTTTAAAGTTGATTTTGAGGTTGTTTTTTTTAAACAAAAATTTGGCTTTATAAATGTTGATTTTGAGGTTTTTGACGAAAATTTGGCTCTTAGAACTATGATTTTGGGGTTTTTGACGAAAAATTGTGTCTTTAAAGTTGATTCGAGGTTTTTCTAAACAAAAATTTGGCTTTATAAATGTTAATTTTGAGATTTTTGACGAAAAATTGGCTCCTAAAACCATGATTTTGTGGTTTTTGACGAAAAATTGTCTCTTTAAAGTTGATTTTGAGGTTATTTTAAAGGGGGATTTGGCTTCGTAAAATGTTGATTTTGAGGTTTTTTGACAAAAAGTTTGCTCTTAAAACTTTGATTTTTTTTTTTTGACAAAAAATTGCTCTTAAAACCTTGATTTTGAAGTTTTTGACGAAAAATTGTCTCTTTAAAGTTGATTTTGAGGTTTTCTAAACAAAAATATTTGGCTTTATAAATGTTGATGTTGGGGTTTTTGACGAAAATTTGGCTCTGAAAACCTTGATTTTGAATTTTTTTTTGACGAAAAATGGCTCTTAACCTTGATTTTGAGGTTTTCGGAAGAAAATTAGGCTTTAAAATGTTTATTTTGAGGTTTTTGACGAAAAATTTGCTCTTAAAAAAGGTTGATTTTAAGGTTTTTGATGAAAAATAGCCTCAAAATATGTTCATTTTTGACGAATGGGTAAGTGGATTTTGTCATTTTCTACTGATAATTTTCAAATTAAGTTACATGAAGAAGGAAAAAAAAAAAAAAAACTAATTTTTGAAGGGTAATTGGAAGAAAAAAAATCAAAAATCTTGAGCCTGACCCAGCCCCCCTCCCCCCCCGGGGGACAGCTTATGCCCCTCAGTTTGGGAACCACTGTCATTAAGTATCAATAAAATTGGTCAAAAATTGTATAAGTTATGGACGTGAAATAGCCCACATGGAAAGTAAATGTCCATAACTTCCACAAAATGTTGACAGATATTATTAATATGTACTTATATCGTTAGAAAGATCTTTAAAATAACTTTCTAACTGTATAAATATCGATAAAATCGCTCCAAAATTGTGGAAGTTATGGGCGTTTAAAGGTTCAGTCATGAAATGTGAAGTGTGAAAGTAGATTTCAACTTGCTTTTTATCACTTTTCGTTCGGAAAAATTGCGATTTCAAATTATTTAATTAAAACTACATACAAAGACAAAACAAAATTGTTGAATTTTTAAATGTAATGATCTGCTTTGCTTCTTCGGTGTTGATCTTTTATAGAAGGCGTGAACGAGTGTTTTGATGGCTTAATTTTTTGTTTCTTTTCGAACTCGATTTTGATGAAGAGGACGACTTTCGCTTTCTAGATTTCCTTACGTTTTTTGACGATTTCGAAATCGAAATCGAAGAGTTTGATGAATTATTTAGCTTCCCTTTTCGTTTTATGCGAGATTTTGAAATCGATCTTGAAGAAGATGAAGATTTGCGCTTTTTCTTTTCTTTTTTGCCTTCAAAAGGGATTTTCGATTGGGTTTTGACTTCATTGGGATTTTCAAAAGAAAATTTGTTTCTATTTTTCGGTTTCGATGTGTTTCTGTCGTAAATAAATTTTTGAGGTCTTTCTTTAATGCCACAAACATTCGAACAAATAGAAGAATCGGGTGAGCTAGAAGCTTGATTTTCAGGGTTTTCTTTTTTGTTATTTTTAATTTTTTTCTTTTTTACGTTTTGATCGCCGGATTCGACAACCGGGCATTTTTTATCGACAGGCTCGTCTTTTTGCGAAGAATCACTAGAAGAGCTTGAATAGTGTTCCAAAATCATCCTTTCGTTGTAAATCCTTAAGATTTTCTGCATCAAGACACATTCAAGCCTTTCTAACTTTTTGGCTCTGTCACGAAGCGAATCATGGTTTATGTTCGCCTCGATGATTTTTAAAAGAAAATCTGGATCCAAGCAGTCAAAAGGGCATGGGAGAGGTGCCGAGCAGACACACTCCTTTTTACTTTTTGTCATATCAATGACACCTTTCAGCTTCAAACGGATCGCTTTCAACAAAAATTTCATGTCGCACCTGTCGAAATTATCAAGATAGTACTCCCATTCTATATTCTCAATATCTTGAACGTCATAACAAGGAATATCAGTTTTCAACTTGGTCACATTCGATCTCGTCTTCCTTTTTTTACATTTGCAAACTTTTTTCCGCTTTTTATTAAAAACTGACATTTTCGATATCGAAGTCGTTATTATGTCGATTAATTGGGATGAAGTCAAATCGAGATATAAATCATCACAAATGTCAGATTCTTTGTCATCTTCTATTATTTTTGAGCTGACAGCTTTTTTCAACTTTTCAAAACTTTCGGATTCTTCACATATTTTATCCCAATCGTACAAATCTCCGCAATCATCTTTCAATTTCGGCTTCTTTTCTTTTTTCCCGATTATTTTACATTCAACTGCTTTGTCTTCACAAAATTTGTTGCTTTGAATAACATGGAGGAGTAAAGACGGGCTTATTTCTGAGATATGCTTAGGGCATCTTTCGAGACAAAAGCAGCCTACAAAACCTCCTGTTATTTTGATTATTCCATCCAATTTTTCGCTTATTGTTTTCAAAAGACAAGGCAGGTCGCATTCTCTGTTGAAAATTTTTAAATAGTATTCCCAATTCAAGTTTGAAATGTCACAAACGTCAAAAGAAGGTGTTTCAAAATCGATGCGACATATTTGGTCTGTTTCTTCGTGTAGCTCATAATTTGATATGGAATCCACACAAAGGCTGTTGGCGAATGTTAAACTTTCATTTTTCTTAAAATTTTCTTCGCACACCAACGTATAATAAGCTTCATCCTGAGGCTTCAAATCGAGAGCATTTAAGTCAAAGCAGCATGAATTTTTACAGGAAATATCAGTGGTGCAATTTTGACAGAAGAAATTCAAATCTGTGTTTGTGGCGACTGTGTTTTCATTTTCGTCGGAAGGAAACGATTTTAAAATTTTCTGCAAATTTTTTTTTGTCACTTGGGTACTTTTGTCAATGCGATTTGAAAGAGTCGATTCTAAAGAGGAGGTGGTGTTTTTCCAAGATTTTTTAGATTGTTTGTCTTCGCTAGTTTTGTTGATGCGGTTTGTTGAAAGAGTCGATTCTAAAGAGGGGGCGGCGTTTTTCGCAGATTTTTTAGATTGTTTGTCTTCACTGACGATTTCGCTTCGATTCATTTTAAGATCAGATGAATTTTTTTTGTTTAAATTTTTAGTTTTTAAAATTTTCTTCTTTTTTTCGGGGATTTCATTGTGTTCTTCGCTGCAGCGGCGTTTTTTCTGCGAGTCTGTCGAAGGGGCTTGGATGACGTTGCTTTTCGACCAGTCGTAAACTTCGTCTAGAATATTTTTAAAGGAAAGGTCCTCTGGAAGTTTTTCGCCGATGTTTTTGCACTTGGACCAGGCATAGACTTCATTGAGGATTGCTTCGAATGAGGAGTTTCCGAGAGAGTCACGCTGAAAATTTTCACCCGGGAGGCAGTCCACGTTCACTTCTAGAGTGTCCACAGCCGATTGATACACCTCAGAAGTGATGTGCGAACAGCAAGAAGCGTAATCTATACTTTGAACCCGGGTGAGCTCTTCCTTCTCTTCGCAATCCTGTTTTTTCACCTTCGCTATCCCATAAGCTTCTATATCGTTGAAATCTTGAAAAGACCAAGGGCTAAATTTGTCTCCATCGGGGCAGTCGAACTTTGTAATTCCAGCATCCAAGTCAGTTCTGATCAGATCGTTTGAAATTTCAAAATCGCTAAACGCGCATCTCAGACAGGCATCATTACTTTGGCAGTTTTCAAGAAAACTCGGCTTCCCGACACACCTTTCATCAGGAATTTTCAAAGATAAAGGATTTAAATTGGTTAACGCTTTGATTTTGTCGTCGCTCATGATTTTCAACGCCGTTTCTGCTTTTTCATCCTTCAGGACCGTTTTTATTGAAGCAAATTTGAATTTTTAAAATAAAAGAATTTAACAAAAGTGTTTTTTCTTAAAGAATAAAACATATGAATTCAAAATCTTACAGTTTTCCATTGTTTTGGAGAAACGTCGCCGACCATGTCCAGAATTGCCCGAATGGTTGCGACCACTCCGCCATCCAACATGAGCCTCTCAGTCATTATACATCGAATAACGTGCGATAATCTTTTTGGACAGTCCTAAAAAAAACCTATAGAGCCTAAATTCTGTTTTTTCTTTACTTTATTGCCGTTTAAAAGCATGAGTTCTTTAATAAGAGAAGGCTGGGATGTTTTTTCAACGATTTCTTGAAGGTGTAGTTTAAAAATGTCTCTTTCATTTTCAGCGATCGAAACGGTCCAAACAGAAGGGACCAGAAGACTGAACAAAGCCGCCAGCAAATCGCCCAAATGGCGAGAGTTTATCATCGTCTTTAAACCTTCTTCTTTCCTCAACTCCATCAATGAAGACAATGTCAGTTTTAAACTCGATATTTTCTAAAATTTGACATTTATTTTTTAAACTGAAAAAAACCATTTTACCTCATCTTGTGATGAATTTTGAAATAAATTTATTTTCGATGATGACCTCTGGTTTAAAGGGAAGCCGATCCCTTGGGGCAAATTCGCTGTGATTCCGAAAGAAACGAACATTTCCAAGCATGTCGAAAGATTCTTTTTCTGTTGGATGCTCAGCATCCGCTCTTTTTCATCCCCACTTTCTAATAGATTCTTTACCTCCAGTAATTTGTCGGCAAGTAAACAAATGTATTTCCACCTATAAATTTATTTTTATTATTTTTTTTTTTTTTATGAATATTGTTTTATTTATTTTTACCTGACATGATCGTAGTTCGAAGCAGATGAATTTAGGGCCAATCTTAGATTGTTGAAATGGTGGTTTTGAAATTTTTCGACTATTTCGGACAATACTTCTTCCAATGATGATTTAGAGCCTACAATTTATACAGTATATTAGTTTATGCATATACAAAATATTCCTTTTCAGTCAAAAATTACAAATAATTACTAATAAGTAATAACAATGTCCCCATTTAGCTCATAGCTCACCTCTTTAGCCTTTACCCCCAAATATACCCAGGGACGGTTCGGCTGTTTTCGGCCCACCGGGCGCATCCCCTAGACCGGCCCTCTTTCTCAAATATCCCCCAAAAATTTTGTTTTTCTTTTCTTTCTGAACATATTTTAAGGCTATTTTTCATCAAAAACTTTAAAAGCGACATTTTAAGAGCCAATTTTTCTTCAAAAACCTCAAAATCAACATTAATTGTAAAGACTAATTTTCGTCCAGAAACCTCATACAAAGTTTTACGAGACATTTTTCGTCTAAAACCTCAAAATCAAGGTTTCAAGAGCCCAATTTTCGTCCACAAACCTCAAAATTCGAGTTTTAAAAGCCTTTTTATTTTTTGGCGAAAATCTCAAAATCAAGGTTTTAAGAGAGAATTTTCGTCAAAAACCGCAAAATCTACATTTGCAAAGCCCAATTTTCGTCCAAAAACCTCAAAATCAAAGTTTTAAGAGCCAATTTTTGTCAAATCTCAAATTCAAGGTTTTAAGAGCCAAATTTTCGTAAAAAACCTCCAAGTCAACATTTCTAAAGCCAAATTTCCGTTTAAAAAAAAAAACCTCAAATCAACTTCAAAGAAACAATTTTTTGTCAAAAACCTCAAAATCATGGTTTTAAGAGCCAATTTTTCGTCAAAAAAACCTCAGAATTAGGTTTTTAAATGCAATTTCTTTTGTCAAAAACCTCAAAATCTACATTTTTAAAACCCCTATTTTCTCCAAAATTAACACTTTTGCACTATGAAAAAGTTTGGGCGTTTTCGAATAGCCCAGGCCCCTGTGAAATGTTTCAGTACCTCAACTTTTTTGTCTTTTAGCTGATTTCCAATTTTAGTTTAGGGCCCTCACCAGCCCTCAAGGGCAGCGGCCCACCAAGCGATCGCTCGGTAGCCCGGCGGCCCAATCCGCCCTGAATAAACCCACTCTAACTAGTTCCCCCCAAATTACTAACTCCATGATTCCCCTTCCATTATCCCCTTGTCACTTCAGACAAGCTGGCCCAAAACCTGCCATTAGCTTGGATATCACCGATCCTGATGGTCATATTATCCGAGTAAGAACCAACTGAACATTTTTTGGGCATGTTTGACCTGCGGATCGCACTGCAAAGCTGGCATTTGGATAATATAACGTATACAGCCCTAATTTTAGTAAAAAAGCCTCAAGGTTATCAATTGCTTGACATCATTAATTTTTTTTTAAATTTAACATATTCACCATCGCTTGGAGTTGTAAGTAATTCAATATCATGTAAAACTCCACTAATATTCATTATTTTAATAAAAAATAAACAAACGTGTTGTTTTGACAATAAAGAAGGTTATAGCATTGTTATGAGATAACCTAGCACACCCAGTCTTGCCAACATTAAAAAAAAATTAGACAAGGGTGCAAAAAGCGCATTTTTTGTGTGTTTGGAATTTTGAAATTACATTTTCGTTATAAATTTTTAATTAAAATTTGGGATTTTTTTGTTTAAAAAAAATCTATTTACGAGAATGCATAATTTATTTCTTTAAACTGGGACGCCTCGCTCGTTAATGGTCCTTGACCCATTCTAAAATAAATTGACCTTTCAAGCCAATATTGACATTAATTTTTCAAACAAAAATTTAAATCTGTATGTTAACATCTCCTAATTAGTTAATTATGTTAATTTTTGCTTAATTTGCATTTATTAAAAAGGACGCGTTAATCAAAAATTTATGAATTTTGATGCAATTTTTTAGGTTTAATTTTTTTTAAATTTAATTTTTTTTCTGGGTTTATTTTTAGAATATTTTGGTTCAAAAAATGAGAAAATGTCAAGTAGGCCGTTGTTTTTGAATGGTTTCGGTTAGGTTCCGTTTGAGTTCGCCACGATCGTTTCTCACAGTTTTTCTCGTTCCTCGTTCAGTCATTTCACAGGAACGGAGTCCGACTTTTCGGACATTTTACACCCAATCAGATTTTCATTTTTCGAAATTTTATTCCTCTTACCACCTTAGTTTGTATAAATTGTATCAAATATTATAGAAATTAGTCGTTTTTCAAATTAAAATTGATAAAAATGGATCGTTTAAGTTCTCGTGGAGTCGTTTGAAAAAGGGCGAAAAAAATGTCAATTGGACCCAACAGGAAAAGCATTTAGAAATGATTTTTTGGTGAGTTTTTCGTGTTTTTTGATTTGTTGATCGCTTTTGGAGTTTGATGGTTGAAATGGAAATTTCGCAATGTTGTTTTCTGTATGGGAAATAACCTTTTTTTGGTTTGCAGGTGATGGCTGCAGTAGTCCAAGGAAACGGTATGAAACCTTTGCAGAACGGAAGCCTTGGTCATCTTGAAATGGACCAGATAAACAATGTCGGGCATGAGCGGGGGAACGAATGTGTCATAGCCCAAGATGAGCCTGAAATCGACATCGTCATCAATAACGTCGTTTGCAGCTTCAATGTCCGATGTCATCTCAATCTGCGGCAGATAGCACTCACCGGGCGCCATGTCGAATATCGGCGGGAGAACGGGGTAAGACGCTCGACCCAAATCATCCACAACCACTAGAGGCTCTATATTTCAATAAACTCTTCATATCGTCAACAAAAACTGCGAAATTCGTTGATGATTGATTGTAGTAACGCTATATTTTGCACCAAAAGATATTCACATCTTATATTGCACAATCTAGTACAACTTGCTTCTTGGGTTTGCCCATTATGGTCCCAGTCTCTAGTGATTGGCCCAACTCAAAGGATTCCTCTTGCATTCAGGGGCGGACTGGGACTTTAGGGTGTGGGTGGATTTCAGTTAAGGGGGTGCAGAAAATTTTGACAGAAAATTGGCTCTTAGAAAAATATATTCAGCAAAAACAGAGGTTCCCAAACTTTTTCACAGTGCGCCCCCTTTTGAACAAATGAACATATGTTCTGATTGTTAACTTTGAGGTTTTTGAAGGAAATTTGGGTTTTAAAATTTTGATTGAAAATTTGATTTTAAGAAATTGCACTTAAAACGTTGATTTTGAGATTTTTTGACAAAAAAATTTGCTCTTATAACCAAGCCAATTGCCAATTTAAAGTTGATTTTGAGGTTTTTTGACGAAAATTAGGCATTTATAAATGTTGATTTTGAGGTTTTGGACTAAAATTTGGCTCTATAAATGTTGATATTGAGGTTTTTGGATGAAAATTAGGCATTTATAAATGTTGATTTTGAGGTTTTTGGACGAAAGTTAGGCTTTAAAAAAGTTGATTTTGAGGTTTTTGACTAAAATTTGGCTCTATAAATGTTGATTTTGAGGTTTTTGGACGAAAATTAGGCATTTATAAATGTTGATTTTGAGGTTTTTGGACGAAAGTTAGGCTTTAAAAAAAGTTGATTTTGAGGTTTTTGACTAAAATTTGGCTCTATAAAAGTTGATTTTGAGGTTTTTGGACGAAAATTAGGCATTTAGAAATGTTGATTTTGAGGTTTTTGGACGAAAGTTAGGCTTTAAAAAAGTTGATTTTGAGGTTTTTGACGAAAATTTGGCTTGTTGATTTCGAGGTTTTTGGACGAAAATTAGGCTTTACAAATGTTGATTTTGAGGTTTTTCACAAATTTTTGAGGATATTTGCACAAAATCTTGAGCTTTCCCACACCCACCCTGGGGACAGCTTACGCCCCCTAGGGGGGCGCGCCTCCAGTTTGGGAGCCAATAAGCAAAAATAACGCTTAAAAAAAACCTGACCCGTTCTGTCCACCCCCCTCCCTGGGCCAGTCCGCCCCTGTCCCAGTCTCTAGTGATTGGTCCAACTCATAAGGATTCCTCTTGCATTATCCCTTTTCTCAAATCTTGTATTCCATTTGCCTTGGGATTGCCCTAGGTGGGGATTGTCCACTGAGTTTCTATTCTAAAGACTCATTTACCTTGTTTAAAATTTTAAGTCATCCTATTTGCACAAATTCGATCTTTTTGTAGCTTAAAATTATTTCTGCATCGAAATTTTCTGCTCCGTCTGATATTCATATCTGCATAGGAAATGCCCTATCTGAAGCAGATATGACTATCTGACTGCAGAAAATGGTGCGAATCTGAAATCAATTTCTGGATACAAAATCATCCAATTTGCTATGCCTCTGAGCTCAGAGTGTATTTGAGCCCCTAGGTTTGCTTATATAGTCTACAGAGCAGTTTGCAGGGCCCTATCCTGCAAAAGATAGGATTTTATTGTTTTATGGTCCATTCAGGTCCCAATAACATGTTTTTAAGAGTGCCAACAAATGCTTTCCCGGCACAACTTTTGGGCAGCCGAAAAACCTCGAATTTTATCAGTTTTCTGCATATAACTCAAAAACGGGACATATTTTGTGGAAAACACTTTAGGAGCAATTTAAAGAAGACATAATTCTGTATGATTAAAAAAAAGTTTGCCAAAATCGGTCCAATAGACAAGTTTTTACAGGCAATCAAAAAATTTCAATTTTTCCAGTTTTTCAACAAAATTATTTATTTATTCAAAAAAGCACTGTGGATCGAAAATGGGGTACATTTTGAACGTGTTTTAATTGGTAAAAATTAGCGTTTTGCTCTTCTCTCTCTTGATCACTTGCACCATAACATTTGTCTTCAATTATTTCTTCTTTTGGCAGATGTTGACGATGAAGATTAGGAAACCTTACACGACAGCGTCGATGTGGTCTTCAGGTAAAGTGACATGCACGGGTGCAACGTCTGAAGAGTCTTCCAAAATCGCAGCCAGACGATTCGCTCGCCTTCTCCAAAAGCTCGGCTACAAAGTCAGATTCACTCACTTCAGAGTCGTCAACGTTCTCGGCACCTGCTCCATGCCTTTCGCCATTAAAATAACCAATTTTTCAGAATGCCATCGTGAGGCTGAGTAAGTCTACAAACCTAAAAAATAACATTTTCTGGACCAATGACTCATTTTTTGCCCACAGCTATGAACCAGAACTTCATCCCGGAGTAACTTATAAATTAAAAGAATTTAAAGCCACCCTTAAAATATTTTCTACTGGCAGTATTACCGTCACAGGTTAGTAAACCCTTTTAAATTTATTTACAATTTTAACCTCCATTTTCAGCCCCTAATGTCAGTGCTGTACAAAAAGCGATAGAAACAATCTACCCTCTTGTCTATGAATTTAGAAAAGAAAAAACAAAAGAGGAAATAGTAACAACCCCTCATATGCAAATTGAAGACGATGATATTTCTGAAGACTGAAAAACTAAAGAAAAAAAAATCCTCAACTCTACACTCGCTGAGAATTTATCGATCGACTTTTAAGTCTTTTTTTCATTATTAATTTTTTTTTCTTTTGAAAGTTTCCATTTTAAGACTGGCAACTGTATTATCATATTTATTTTCCGTTAATTGATAAATAAATTAAAATCTGGACAATTTAGTCAAAAAAATACCTTCGAACAATATTTATTTTGAGAAGTCATTTCCCCCCCTTTTTTTTTGTAAATAGTATTTTTTAAGTGTTTGTATCGCCCCCTGTCCCATTTCGCCTATTGAGTTTACAAACTGGGAGAGCGTTTGTGTTAAATACCAAAGTGTACAAAGAATTTTAAAAAATGTCATTGTAAAAACCCTTTACTCACTTTCGTTAGGATTAATTTTGTTTTTAAATTTAAAAAATCACTCATACTAACTTAAGTTCCTTATTTTTTTTTACCGATATGTCACTTAGACCCTTTTCTATGACCACCAAAAGGCCCTTTTTATGTTTTCCTGGCTTAAAAATTTTTTCCGAAGAAAAAAATCTTTTTTTCAAGAACTCTTCTCTCTCTTTCTTTTTTGTTTAAAAATAATTAATAGTCAATTTTTTTTATAGGTTTAAGGGAATTTTAGTTAATTAAGGAAAAATCCACCTCTTTTTTTCTCTCTCTCGTGTCACTTGGTCTCTAAAACTCGGTGAATTTTTTTGAAATCCTGAAAAGGAAATTTTTATGTTTTTTTGTCCTCAAGCTTTTAACAAACGAGTCAAATTTTTTACTTTCCTCCAAGACTAAAGCTCAAAATTGTCCGAATATTTTTTATCTTTTTAAGACTGAAACTTTTTTGGCCAACGTTGTCATTTTTCCAATAATTGTCAAAAATTTCGATGAAATTTGGCTCGTATTTCAGCACACAATTTTATTTGCCAGCTTCTCTTTTTTTACATAAGGAAGTTCGCCTTTCCCTTTTATCTTCCTGATAAATAAAAAGGAAGTCATTTAAAAAATTAAAACTAGACTTTTTATATAAAAACAAAAAAAAATTTTTTTTGTAATATTAAGTCAAAAGTGTGATATATTATGTAATGTAATAATATATAAATTAGCAATAAGGTGGCTTAATGTTTAGTTTAGGTGAATCAATTCGTCTGTGCCACAATATCCTTGAAAAAAAATTAAAAAGTTATTATCTTTCCCTGCAATTATATGTTGTAGAATTAGAAAAAATGTAATTGCTAGTTAATTTATGTTTTTCTGTTAATTTAAAATTTATATGGTGACTTTTTTTTCTTCCTTATGCCTACAAAATCGTGTTTTTAAATTTTTTTTATTGTGATAAAAAATTATGTTTTAGCGACGTTTGGTCGCTTTGTCAATTTTTTTGTTAAAAAAAGTTTTTGAATTAAAATTATTTTAATCAAGGAAAAGTTAGTTTTTGTTTTGTAAGCCTCTTGGTTCTGGTTTTATGTTTATTCACCAAAGATGCATCAAAACGTTCTTTTTAGCTATTTTCTTTGTTTAGGTAGATTTTTTAGAACTTTAGTTAATCCTTTCCATGAATGAAGACCATGAATTGGGTGGAAGGAAATCGCAAGGAAAAAACGTAAGCAAAATAAAATATTTAATAGTAATAAATTAATATATAATTATCACATTAGTAAATCATAATAATTTGGCAATAAATAAAGATTTAATACAAATTTACTAGAAATCTTTAATACCTGCTTTTAGGCAAATATGTTTCATGGACGGTCATTATGAGCTAAATCCGTCTAAAATTTAAGTTCCAAAGGGCAGCAATGGCCACAAGTTTTCCACTTAATTTTAATTTAATTCTACATTTTCCTCCCAGGCACTTAAGTTTTAAAATTAATGGTATTTTATATAAATAAATGGCTGAAAATAATGTTTTGTAAAAATTGTTTTCCAGTCTTGGGTAATTTTACGGATTAAATAATTCAAGGATTTACAATGGGGGAATAAAAAATAATATCTTTGATTGGTTCCAAAGATTGAAAATGGGAGACATTATTTTTATACCTGAGCCTGGCTATCAAATGGTTGATAGACGAGGCGGAATCGTCGCTAGCTAACTTGTCGGCCACGACTTTTAAGGCGTATGCACCTTGGACAGCTTACGTTGCTTGTGAGGCAGCTTGTGTGATGGCATGAGCCGCATTTTGAGCAGCGGATGACTTTACCGATCTGCCAAGGGTAGATAATGTCTTTCAAAGAGCACATCTCACACATAAAACCCCGTCCACGGCAAAGCTGAAATTTTTTTTAAAATTTAAACCGATGGTTCTGGCAATACTTTTAAGCAGGGGTTGAAATTGAGTGAAATTTATTTTTTGGAATCGTTCAATTCAAATTTTAAATTTTATTTTTCGTTCAAATAATAAATTTTATTATTAGAATTTTATT
Source organism: Orius laevigatus (assembly GCA_018703685.1). NCBI lineage: Eukaryota > Metazoa > Arthropoda > Insecta > Hemiptera > Anthocoridae > Orius > Orius laevigatus. Next base: position 291,518 of record JAGWEN010000060.1, on the reverse strand, counting down.
TTTCGTTCAAAAAATAAAATTCACGGGTTGAAATTTATTTTTTCGTTCAAAAATAAAATTCAAATCGCTCTAGCTCCTCTTCTATTGTAGCTAGAGACCTGGGGTTGGTCTCGTCAGATTCAGGGTTCAAAAAACTACAACTCTATACCATTTAGACACACGATTTTTTATCTTTTATTAGGAGAAAGGTGACTGTAATCTCTAAAAATCGAAGTAAAGTGCCTTGATCCAAAATCATGCTAAAAACGGCCTTTTTTTTTATCTATCTAAAAGGAACCAAATGTAGTCAAAAGTGACGTGGCTCCGGGCCTAGAGATATGTAGGTTCGTGGTCAGGGTAATTGAGTCCCAACAAGTGACTACAATTGGTTAATATTCAACAAAAAAAGGCCGTTTTTAGCTTGATTGTTAATCTTTTTCGCCAAAAATAGGTAAAAAATCAAAAATCAAGCTAAAAATAGCCTTTTTTTGTCGTTCAGAAAACAAATGTAGTAAAAAGTGACCGTAATCTCTAAAAATCGAGGTAAAGTGCCTTTTTTTGTCAAAAAAGGATAAAAAAAAGCTAAAAACGGCCTTTTTAGTCAAAAGAGAACCAAATGTAGTCAAAAGTGAAAGTAATCTCTAACAATCGAAGCAAAGTGCCATTTTTGTCAAAAAAGGATCAAAAATCAAGCAAAAATGGCCTTTTTTGTCGAAAAGGAACCAAATGTAGTCAAAAGTGACCGTAATCTCTAAAAATTGAGGTAAAGTGCCATTTTTGTCAATGAAGGATCAAAAATCAAGCAAAAACGGCCTTTTTGTCGAAAAGGAACCAAATGTAGTCAAAAGTGACGTGGCTCCAGGCCTAGAGACCTGTATATTCGTGATCAGGGTATTTGAGTCCCAACAAGTGACTACAATTGGTTAATATTCAACAAAAAAGGCCGTTTTTAGCTTGATTTTTGATCAACGCACTTTAATTTTTAGAGATTACGGTCACCTTTCTCCTTGAAAAAGATAAAAATTGTGTGTCTAAATGGTATAGATTTGTAGTTTTTTGAACGCTGAATCCAACGAGACCAACCCCAGGTCTCTAGCTACATTAGAAGAGGAGCTAGAGCGATTTGAATTTTATTTTTCAACGAAAATAATTCAACCCGTGAGTTTTTTATTTTTTGAACGAAAAATAAAATTCTAATAATAAAATTTATTATTTGAACGAAAAATAAAATTTAAAATTTGAATTGAACGATTCCAAAGAACAAATTTCACTCAATTTCAACCCCTGCTTTTAAGATAAAAATTTACCAGACAGTTTCCGACATGATTTGTTGCCTGAGTTACTATTTGATTGACTTTTCTGAGCAATTCGCCTGTTTTAACTTGAATAAAATCAATGATTGAATAGGTATCACAGTCTGTAAGTAAATGGCTGCTTAACTTATTTATTTCTTCCATCCTGAAATTTTAAAATATGAGCACAAAAATAATATTTAAAAAAAAAACTTACTCTTGCGAATAATATTTGCAATGTTCAAGGAAGTTTTTAAGTTCGGGTAACTGCATCCTTAATTTTCTCAATTTCTCGAGATTTTTTACTCTTTTGTAAAGTTCAGGATTCAAATCGTTGACGTTAAAAAGAGGATCGTGCATCATATGCTCGAGGACGTTGAATGAAAAATCGGACACGGGATATCTTAAAATTTAAAATTAGTTGATGGTTTTGTGTTTTTGGAGTTACTTTTTGAAGTCCCATTTAAATACTATACGCCCGGGGATGAGCATTAGCTTATTTTTGTGACAGCCAGTGCAGAAATATTTGGTAAGATATTCACAGTAGCGGAATCTGTGCGAATATTCAGGAGCGACTTTCATACCACATCCAGCACAACGGAAATCCTGCTTTGTAATTTGAGCACTCCTCCTAAAATAAAATTATTTTTTGATTGCCATTAAGTAAGAAACTTACTTAGGAGGGTTCTGGCATGTTAAGACAAGTTGTGCCCGAGGAGGTGCCCAAGTTTCGGTACCTCTTAAGGCAATCAAATTTTCAAATGATTCTTCCACATGAAAATTATGAGGCAATGGTAACAACTAAAAAAAATTAATTAAGAATGATGAATTCGTGTTTTTCTTTACTTTTTGTTCAGGTACATCTAAATCGGAAAGCACCCATTGAATTTCTGACGCTTTTGGAAGTTGTTGGTCGTCAAATTTTGAAAGTAAAGACAAGCCAACCAATTCGGCAGTGTTTCGTTTTTCTTTGGGCATATCCAGAATTGTAAAACTGCTGAAACTTGAAGGACTTTTTCCAAGAGAAACCGATGTATCTCGAGGGCTTGAACTCGGTATCGACTTTTGACTCCTTCCGACCAAATCTGCTTCGGAATATAATGAAGCTAAAGAAAGGCTTAAGCCTAAAAAAGGAAAAAGAAATTAAAAACAAAGTAAAGAAGTACAAAATACCTGAATTATTGATTTCGCTAAGATTTGTCACTTTGTCGACTTCATGGTCTTCAACGTCCGTCGACACGCTATCAATAGAACTGGCAGAATCGGAAGACCTTGGGCTGAAACTCTGATCTGTGTTGGTAGCTAAAAATTGATTGAAATTTACAAAAGAAAAGAAAAGCAACATACTGTCACTAAAGGATGGGAATATTTTATCTTCTTTGAGCCTTTTTCTCAGTCTTATTCTTTGCTTCAAATCCTTTTCCTCGTCGCTCTCTTTGTTTTTATCCAGAACGCTTTTTCTGTCCTCTTCATTGCTTTTTTTCCTTGAATAATGCATTTGTTTGCTTTTCTCTTCCATCATTTTTTCCCAGTTGTTACATTTGACCTGGAAACAATTATTTATTTATTTATTTATTGAGGCAGCTTACTTGTTCGATGGCTGAAATGACGGCTTCACAGATTCTAAAATGAGATGTCTCTCGGTCCAGCTCGGCGTTTAATTCAGTAAAAAGTTCCGATGATAAGAAATTGATAAGACTTTGGCCTTCTTCGGGTTTTGGGAAAGATGAGCCGCGTGTCATCGGTTCTATGCTGTTACCTCCACCATCTTCAATAAAAGATTTCTTTTTTCTCCTTTTCATAATGACTGAGTCAATGCTATCAACTAAAAAAAAAATTGGCAAGTCAAATATGGAAAACTATGTTTTAGTACCGGAGCTCATGTTGACGTCAGACATTTTCAGTTTTCCGCTTCTGTTTGCCTTAATGGAAAAGTTATTTTCCTTCAAAACGCCCATGTAGTCGACTTTGAGCATGCTAGGAGTCAATTTCCTCAAATTGTGCTGAAAATTGAAAACTGATGATTGAGCAAGAAAATAATCTTAGAAGATACGGATGATGTGAAAAACTAAGAAGATAAAAATGATAAAAGTGAGTCATTCAATGAAGTTTATCTTCACCTTGGCTGGACTAGATGGTTCCGTCTTACTTTTCCGGAGGGCCGACTCGACCGTTTCTTTTGGCACGTCGATAACAAATTGCAAGTTTGCGACATCCGGAAGACTTCTCCACGGCTTAATTTTGTAAAATATTTTCGTTTTCGAGACTGAAAAATTTGTTATTTATAAGATTTTGCAAAGGAAGTTGCATACTGGTTGATTTATTTTGCTCTTCTGCTATTTCAGATTCCAAGACTTTAGTGCTATTTTGGACCTGGTTTTTTAGATCTGTCATTTCAGTCATTTTTCTAAGATCAGTCGACTTGGAAGAAAACATTGTCCTTTGAAATGATTCTGGAAATGAAGAACACCTCCTGTGGAATTTTTCTTGGGCTTTGAGACTTCTTGCCGACAAATACTGTAATAAAGAGATTAAAATTTAAGAAAATTTGATGATTATAGGCTTACAAGGCACGGGTGGATTTCAGCTAAAAGTGGAAGTTGATTTTGTTCGATGGCTCGGAGGCAGACAAGAGCGGCTTCCACGTATTTCGGATGGCGCAAAAACGCACGAGGGCTGTAGCAAGAAGCGAGATGCTGCTCGTCTGAAACCAGCCAGGCGAGCTTCTCCGAAAGACTGTGCGTTTCAAGGCTGAAGAACGGAATTAATTTTAAACAAAGAAAAATCTATTGGTTTACCTATTGTGGAGCCATATCATTGCCTTGTCTGTGTGAGGGTGAGGGGGCGGCGAATTTGGCGAAACTGGAGTTGGCGATGTCGCCAACGAAGGCTGCAACCAGTTCAGCCCTTGGATGAAAATCCAACAGTCCTCTTCTCCCTAAAAAAATTTCAACCATAAATGTAAAAATTTATCCATCTGAAACTGGGACGCTCAGCATTAGGGCAACTCAGCGTTTTGCACTCTAGAGAGCAAAAGTGCCGACTCTGCAGATTAAAACTGTTTATAATCTGTACATTTATAATCTGTTGTACCATTTAGGTTAAAACCTGTAGATGTACGATAATAATAAATAAACTTAAAAGAACAAAGAGGCATAAATAAGAGTTGGGCAAAATTGAATTACAATTATAATTACTCTCTAACTAAAAGCAAACAATTACAACTACAATAACATTAAAATGTAATTTACTAATTACAATTACTTTAATTGTAATTATCACAATTACAGTAATTGTAATTATCACAATTACAGTAATTGTCGAAAGTAATTATAATCATAATTACAATTACAGTAATTGTCACTTTAATAAATAAATAAAATAAAATAATAATTTTTACTATTTTAATAACTATTACTATGTTTTATTTTGTTTGTTTTTTTACGGAATGGGGGTGTGTGGGGGAAGTGGTGGCGATATGTAGGATTACATTAATGTAGTTGTACTTGGTTGTTACAAAAAAGAAAATGTAATTGTAAAATAAAATTACAATTACTGTAATTGTAAAATAAAATTACAATTACTGTAATTGTAAATAAAATTACAATTACTGTAATCGACATTACTTTTTAAAAAGTAATTGTAATTAGTATTTTTTTTTACCAATAACAATTACTTTTAATTGTAATTGTTTCTATCGCAATTAAAATTAAAGTAATTGTAATCTTACAATGCAATAGCAATTAAAGTAATTTTAAGATTAAAATGCAATTACATTGAAGTAATTGTAATCTCGTATTACTCTGAAGTAATTTCAGCTTGTGTGATTGTAATTAAATTACTTGTAATCAATTACTGCTCAACTCTGTTAAAAATGAAGAATTCCTTTTAAAACTTACGGATTAAGCGCTGTACTTAGAAATAAAATTTGAGAACACAAGATTAGGCTAAACAAGTAAAGATTTGGCTGGTTGAGAGTGCACACTAGCTTACTAGCCGATTCTACTCATAGAACCAGCCTCAGCCATGAGCCAATGAAATTTGAGGATTCGGATAGCACAGTTTTGAACCCTTCTGTTATCTCTTACTCATACTTATGAGTCATCAAATACAAAATAAGTACACTCTTGCTCTACTGCAGAACACACTGCACACCTAGATGCTTTAAGCTCCATCTAGATAGTTAATCCCAGTAATCGATGGGGTCTTACATTTTGCTTAAAAATGATGAACTCGTGCTTGAGGATCTTTTCCAAAACGTTATGTAGTCTGCTCAGTCCACCATAGATGTTCCAAACGTTTGCGACCTGACAGTTGAGAAGGCCTTCAACCACCGACTTCAACGTCTGCAAAAGCTGCTGATGACTCTCATCCATATTCAGGCATTAAAATCTACAATAAATCAACACAAAAGTCATCAAAGGCAATTAACAAAGGCGGCTAACAAAAAAGGAAAATGGAACCCTACTAACCAACATAAATGACCAAAAACACCAGAAATAAATTCATTGTTGAAAAAATGTTAATTCATTAATTTTTAACACAGTTTGAGCTTTTTTATTTGGTTTTTGTCAAAAATAAAACCAACTAAAATTTAAAACCTGGTTGTAACCTTCTTGACAGATGACCTTCGTTAAGGTTACAGTTTTCACGATAACAAAAAACGTGAACATCAAATTTTATCAAAACAGACAAAAAAGAGGAAATCAGAGTGTAATGTGTGAAGATTTAATGACAATTTGTTGAAAAAAATAATAAAATTTTGAGGATGCAGAGTGTTATAAATTCTGTGAAAGGGACTGCACTTGGCGTTGCAGAATATTTAACGCCAGTGCTCAAGGTATGGGAAAGGTTGTACAGTTTTTAGAGTTTAAGTTTTTTTTGTAGGAGTCAAAATTTCGTGAGACTGGAGTTATTACTCCGGATGAGTTTGTCGCTGCTGGTGACCACCTTGTCCATCACTGTCCGACCTGGCAATGGGCTTCGGGTGACAGCTCGAAAGCGAAACCTTACCTTCCTAAAAACAAACAGTTTCTTATCACACGGAACGTTCCCTGCACGCGAAGATGCAAGCAAATCGAATACTGCGACGACCTCGAAATGATAGTCGACCCCGATGACCCAGAAGGTGGATGGGTCGACACTCACCATTCAGACCCAATGTCCGCTCTCGACGAAAAAGTCTCAGAAATGACATTCGACTCTGACCAGGTTAACTCATCAATAATTTTACATTCTAATTTAAAATTTATAGGCACCAGTAGCAGAAAAACCTAAAGAAACAAATGAAAATGATCAGGATGACAATGATGATGACGATGATGAACCTGCCGACATGGAAGAATTTGAAGAAAGCGGTCTTTTAGATGAAGAAGATATTGTAAACAATAATTCTTTTAAATTTGATATAGCAATATTTCATAACTCAACTTTTAAATGCCCCTAACTTTCACTATTTTGTAGAATTTTATGAATATTTATACAGTTTGAAAGCTGTATAAAGAGCTTCGACGCAATAGGTCCAAAATTGTGGAAGTCAGGACGTTTAAACATGCTGCAAGATGGCAAGTTTAAACGTCTATAACTTTAACCATTTTTAAACCGATTGTGTTGATACTTTTCCATTAAAAAGCTCAATAATTGCTACGAAATTGTGGATGTTAAGAGCATCAAATTCATGATATTGGAATGAAAGATTTTTTAAATTAAAGAGTGAAGCGAAACCGGTTCGCCAAGAATCTTCGGGAGCGGATAAACAAGACTGTGAAATCCTCAAAACTCGTACTTATGACTTGCACATTACGTATGATAAATATTATCAAACTCCAAGATTATGGCTTACAGGATACGATGAGGTAAAAAGTCATCTTATGCTGTTATTGGTAGTTTTATGTTTATTTTTTAGCGTCGTAAACCATTAAGTGTGGAGCAAATGTACGATGATGTGAGTCAGGATCATGCTAAAAAGACAGTGACGATGGAAAGCCATCCGCACATCCCGGGACCTCCTATGGCCTCAGTTCACCCCTGCAGGTATTCCTACAAAATAAACTTGCCATACAGAACACTTAACTTCCTTATTTTGGGTTTCAGACATGCCATTGTGATGAAGAAAATTATCGAGACAGTTTTAGAAGGTGGTGGAGAACTTGGTGTTCACATGTATCTAATAATATTTTTAAAGTTTGTTCAATCTGTCATTCCTACCATAGAATATGATTTCACTCAAAACTTTACCATGTAAACTTTTTTAACTCAAAATCGTAAATCCAGCCGTACTTTTCCCCTTTTAGCTGCCATATTGTACAAATTTTCTTTTTGTACTCCTTGATGTATAGTTTTCTCTCTATTTCCACTAATGCTTTATTACATTTTTTAAGGAAAACAATAAAACATTATCATTGAGAAATTTTCAGTAAAATATTAGGTGCAATAAAAACACTGAATAATAGAAGATCATTGTATTTTTTTAAAAACATGCACAAACTTCAGGAAAAATATAAAAACAAAATAACAAATTAAAAAATATTGCAAAAAATGTAGGAAATGTCGCATTTGGAAGAGTCCTAAATGGACTTTTTGGCCTAATTTTCAATATTTGACAATGACTAGGTTAAAGGAAGAAAGTCGAGTGAGGATTCGGTCAAACCAGCCAACAATTGGACATCTTGATGGTCGGTGACGAATTCAAGGGCTTCCACATTTTGATCGACTTCATCTGCCTCGTTTTCCTAAAATAATGAAAATTAAAGAGAAAAAATTGATACAAGGAGAAACTTACAATGGACGGCAATATCATGGATTGGAGGACGTCATCATTTTCGGTTGATATTTGAACAGGAATTGTGCTTCCATCGCTAGTTGTCAACTGAAGCGATTCTCCATCAATTGTAAGCTAAAATGATGGTCAATTTTGAAGACTTTTTCAGACAAGCAGTGAGGGGTTTTACCTGAAGAGTTGTCCCTTCTTGAGTAGTGAAACTGAGTGGATTTCCATGTTCATCTGTGACTTGCATCATCGTGTTCATTTGATTACCATCCTCTAATTCTTTGTTTTGAATATCATCTTTTTTATTCAAAGAAAACTGTTCAGTAAGCTAAAAAAATGCTTTAAATGGGAACAAACTTAGTGAAAAAATGTACTTCTTGATTTTCATCTTCAGGATATATGAGTAGAATTTGCGATAAAACATTTTTATCTTTGCTTAACCCTTCATCTCCCGGTAAAACATTCCAGATGTCAAAGTTCGGGTTTTCATCTTCGGCTGGTCGTTGGGCATTTACATGTTTCAAATGGAGCATTTTATGTTTGATCATGTTTGAGCAATCAGAAAAGGCTTTGGCACAGAATGGGCACTTGTAAGGCTTTTCTCCTGTGTGGAACCTCAGATGTTTCTTCAATGACCAACGATCGCGGAATTCTTTGGAGCAAATGTCACACATAAAAGGTCGCCCTCCTTCATGCCGCTTTAAGTGGTTCTTGAGCGAGAATTTGTATGGAAAAGCTTTATGGCAATGCTCACACTTAAATGGTTTATCGCCTAAAAATAATCATTCCAATATTAACACATCGAAAAATGCTAAATATCAATAATACCTAAATGAATTTTCATATGCGATTTAACTTGAGAAGACGTTTTAAACCCACGGTCGCACAGGTTGCATAAATATGGCTTTTCTTGAGTGTGGGTTCTATAATGTTCTTTGAGATTTCCTTTTTGATAAAAACTCTTTTGGCAATAGTCACACTGAAATGGTTTTTTCCCTGTGTGACACCTGAGATGTAACTTGAGGGAAGAAAGATGCGAAAAAGTCTGGTCGCAAATGTGGCACTGGAAGTTTTTGACTTTGGTGTGAACTACATCGTGGGCGTTAAGGGCTGACTTTGTTTTAAAAGAAGCGTCGCACAAGTTGCACTTAAATGGACGGTCAGTTGAATGAACTTGTTGATGCCGCAGCAACAACAATCTGAAAAAGTCAAAAAGTTAAAAGTCTCAAGTTTTTATGCTACTGTACCTGTGTTTGAACGTTTTATCACATTTCAAACATTCGAATGTTTTATCAAGTGGGCCATGTTTTGTCCGCTTGTGGTAAGTTAAGGAGTTGGAATGTCTTAAAACTACGCCGCAGATATCGCATGGGAATTGCCCGCTTTCTGCTTGCGAACATTTATGGGCATGCAAACCGACATCGAAGCGGAAAGTTTCTGGGCAAGTCGAACATTTGAACACTTTCGGATGTTTCTGCTCGATATGCCCATGAAGTTCTTCGGAGCTGTATGTCTCGCCGCAGAAACATTTTTGAGAGATGTATGTGAGATCATTCCCTGTATGACCTGTCTCTTCTTGATGTGTTTCCAAAGTTGGAAATGATGTAAAATTTTCTCTGCAAGTCGAACAAGTGAAGAGAACTTTATGTGAAGATTGGTGGACAAGGAATTCGTTTTCTTGTCTAAAATCTTGCTCGCAGACATCACACTTGAAGTCGGCCAGTACTTCTGCTTCTTTAGTTGGATTTTTGATTAAATTACCATTCAATGGTTTCTGAACATCCTCATCAACGATGCCTTCTTCTTCTAAAGCTTTTTCAAGCTCTTTTCCCAAAACAGTGCCATCAAATCTTCAAAAAAGAAATGAATAGAAATTAAGACAAAGAAAAATTACATAGCAGGGGCTTTTCTTCTTCTTTTCCCTATCTCATGTTCATTCGTTTCTTCAGCCTTTTGTACGTTTTCTGGTTTTGGTGGCGACTCTGGTGGATTGTCGGACGGAGGAGCTTTTCTCGGTCGACCACGTTTCCGTTTGGGAACTCCGTTGCTGTCAAGTTCATCCTAATAAAACAAAAGTTTAAAAACGAAATTTAAAAAAAGTTTCATTGTACCTGAATTGGAAATAGCTCTAGGATTTTTTTTTGGCCGGAATCTAGTAAATTTCGGAACTCAACGATTGCTTGAATTTGAAGGAGACATCCTGCGCAAATGTTAGGAGGCAATCTTGGGTCATAGTTAACCTGGAAATAATAACATTTTAAAGATAAAGGTATACTGTTGAGGTAGTCAAAATTTGTTAATTTTGGCTGGACAAGCCATTCTCAGTTGGGGCCAGGATGTTCCCTAATTTTGAGGGTCTTATCATACTCTTTTGTCTCTGAATACCATCGCCAAGCATCAGCACAGAGAATCCAAGCAATCTCAATGGATCATACAATACGCCCGAGCGTGGGCTGTTTAAGGAGTTTGTAACCATATTTTCTCAAAACGAAGAATTAAAAACGTTTCTTTATTTATAGACAACAACAAAATTTTTGTTCGCATGTGCTTTAACTTGAAGAAAGATGGCAAGGGTTCTTCAAAAGACTTGCTTTTGAGGTGAGTTTACATTATCCTGGCGGTAAACGGGGATTCCAAAATAATCTATTGTATGCCCTTCGAACGTGAGCATTAGATGGATCATGATATGATCATCCATCTAATGATCATCTGTGATCTACATAGGAAAGGGTAGGTCACCTTTGTAAAATAAGAATATGTATGTATATTGTATGCAGTTATTTAATACAAAACATGATAAGATAGGACTAGTGTTGTTTTTAAAAATCATAACAAAACCATGAAACCTCCCATCGGAGTTAATCAAATTAGATTCACGTAAATATAATACGAACCTTGAATGGTAAATGCTGATTAATTAATTCGGTAAGAGGTTTCCCGATTGCGTTTACCGTATTTAAATTCAAGCCGTGTTTGTAATTTTCTTGACAGCAAAGTCTGCATAAAAAAAATTGGTCAAATTCTGCGAACTGGAACCCAAGCGCCATGACAGTTCTGGTACAAGGTCCAACTTCCAAGGTCGAGTCTGGCTCCTCGATCACTGCGGCCACTGCTCGGCAGATAGCAGACGAGACGGTTCTGAAGTCAGAGGCGAACGAGCCCGACAAGTGGCGCGCTCATCGAATATGAAGGTGGGACACAAAATTCAAAAACTACGAAACAATAGTAACGTTTTTCGTCGACTGTCTGACTTAGGCATCGACTACCTTGAGGTGGCAGACTACAATTTGAAATATGCATTCATGGTTCTTATCACGTTTATTAAGTTCAGTAGCGACAAAATAAACCTGAAATAATTTTACTTCAGCATCCAATAAGGGCTTTTAATTTAAAATTAACAGAGTGAGAATTTTTTAGGTAGATTTCTTTCAGAAAATCTATCTACCTATTGCAATGGTTTTTTTCTTCCATTCACCAAAGTTTGAACACAGCTGCTATGTTGAGGTTTTTCATCCACATTTCGAAAACTTTGAAAATATGTTTTAGGGAAAAATTTCCATTCACGTTTCATTGACGAAATCTTTCTTCATAAGTAATAACTAAAGAGTAAAGACCATAATAGAAAAATGTTATTACGTAACAAAATCATTTCGTATGATTTCGTTGATCATTAAGTGCTCTACTCCGAAAAAAATTGAGTTTGATTGCAGACTCGTTCCAAAGCGAACATTGTGTTAGCTAGTGGATCCGTCAATAAGGAGCTAAGAAAACGTAAAGCTCTTTTTGGGTTGAGTCAGCTCACATAGTCTTTTGCCTCTGAATACAGCCCGGAATAAATCTTTAGAAAGATAGAGGATCCAATTCTTGCCCTCGTGACAAAACACTGCAATCCCGAGCATTCAATTACCGATTCAACCTAACTCAGAAGTCTTGGAAATGGAGTTACTGAGATAAGAGTACGGAAAAAAGTCTATATTTTTGATACATACAAAAACAAGACGTATAGAAAAAAAACAAAACAAGTTATCACATTTTTCAACAAAAAAATTTAAAAAAATATTTAACAATTTAAGAGTGAAAAACAACACAAATTCAAGCTATTAAAGGTACAATAATTTGTGATTACTTAATTCCTAATAATTGATCCTAAATAATACACTTATACACTCTGTTTTTAATGGAAAATTATACATTTTACTTTATTGCCAATTTATCTCCTTGTCTATTTTTAGAAAAAGACGTAGGGCTACCCTATGTTTCATTTTAATACCTATGTTCCTACTCGCAGTACGATTTTCTGGTTTTTTCCTCCGACGAATTTTTTTACGCATTGATGGGGGCTCGGATTTACTGTCAACATTGCTGGTTAATCCCAGGAATGGACACTTTTGGGTTTAAATTCATTTACACCGTAAACAATCCAATGTCGGCTTTAAATGGTAAACCACATGGAATACAAAACCATGGATGACAAATCCGAACAGTGAGAATGATTTTTCAAAGGCTTTTGTTTTTGCATACAGAATTCAAGTACATGAAGTTGTAAGGATCAATGAGGGACGGGAAGGATAGTTGGGAATCGTTAGAAATGGATGGCTAATCAAGAAGTTAGTTTGGCAAACTACACAGTAATCCTAATCTCTCAGAATCCTAATGTTCACATTGTTGTATTTTTAATAAATTAGTTATCATTTTAAATCTAGATACCTACACAGTTTGTAGGCTATAAGAATTTACTCTTTGTACAATGTATTTTACTAAAAATAATAACTAGGAAAAAAAATTTTACGTTAAGATTTAAGTTTTCCAAATAATTTTAAACAAAGTATAATTAAGAATGCTGTGGCAACTAAGGCTCCAAGAAGAGCAACGAACGCAGTTAATGAGACTTCAGGAGACGGCGGTTTACAATAGGAACAGAGACCGGTCTGGAATAAAGAGAAAAAGAAGGTTTAATCAATTATTGAAATTCCTGAGGGGATGAAAATACCCATCCTCCGTTGTCTGCTATCCAACTGGCGAGTTCGTCTTCGACGGCGAGGGCCATCGCTTCGACTAAGGAGGTCATGTATTCGGGATGGCCTCCTCGAACGCAGTCCACTGCCAGACCACCGGCAACCGAGTAGAGGGAAACTACGGTCGCCCATGTTATCGAACCTCGGCAAAGTTCTTTAGCTACCGCACCTAGGCCGGTCGTCAACGCCTTTTCTGATGACGCCGCTCCTCCCGGAATCGTCGAAATCTGACGTCCTATATTCGTGTACACCTGTACAAAAATTAGTTTGTCAGAAAAAAATTGATCGCTGTACCTTAGGGTGAAGTCTTTCTAGTTCTGTGCCAATGCTGATTAAATCAGGTAAAACTTGACGAACTACATATCCGCCTGGAAGAGATGCTGTGCTCCGTAGTCTTTGAAGACCACATTTTTTAGTGAAAACTCCACTTCTTTTCAGTCTTGACCTAATTTAAAAAAATGAATCAAATTGTAAAAAATAAGCATTTTACCGAATGTATTGAATACAAAGAGCTCTGCTTTGTGAGACGATTTCCGCTTGTGCGGCGGACGAGCCCCATCCTAAAGAATGCGAGAATTTCCTCGCAGTGAGCCCTACGTTCGAAAATCGTCTGTTGGAAGGTCGGGGGCCGAGGAGTGTCGCCGGGGACGAGAGCTTCCGCCTCCCAGCAGCTCCTTGAAGTCTCCCGGCCAGAATGACGTCTTCACTTCCACCCGCATCGCTAAAAACAAAAGCGCAACAATAAATAAACGTCTTGTTATCCGTAAATCACGGACAGGAACGGATCGGAATGGCAATTAAGGTATTCAAAACTTTCTTATTCGATGATTTATCGACGGGATTACCAAGTCAATAAAGCATTAATGGATTGCTCACGGGAACAAACGAGCGCAAAAGGTGATAATTAACGTCAGATTTTGCCTTATTTAGAGCCTAAACAACGCCTTTTTTCCTCAGAAAGTATAAAATAGATGAATCGGCAAAATCTTAAAAATAGGTCATTTTGATATCTTTATGATTCTTTTCATATCTCTTTTTTTAATTTTAGAGCATTCCAGACTCCGAACAACAAAATGAATATTTCTTATCTTCTTCGAGAGTTGTGCATCTTTTAAGGCATAAAATAAGAGTTTATGATACTAAAGAGTCTCATGTCTATGGTTGTGAAATCGTTTATGTTGGTACTTGGTTCATCAACTTTCGATGCCATCGTCACGCGAAGGATAAATATAAATAAGTAGGCACCTTCTGACATTACTTTGAAGGAGTAAAGCAAAAGTGGGTTTCGAAAAGAAAATAAGGATCTCAAAGTTTGTTGATTCCCTCAAAGAAGACCACCTGTCGAGTTAAAAGTCAATAAGAGCAATCTATTTCTCTCCTGTAAATCACCTTAGACAGAGAACTAATTGAGACGGAGAAAACGTGGAAATGGAGTTTCGAGAGAATTTCAAAATGTATCCGGAGAATTAAGTTGCCAATTCAAGTGGACGGTGTGGGCAAAATTTATGCTCCAGTTCGAATTCGATAATAGCCCGAAAGAATTCAATTTTTTTTTAGCCTATTCGAAAATTTACGAGTTTCTCTTTTTTGACCTATAACAAGGTGGAGTTTAACCCGACGGATCGTCAAGCTTAATTAAATCTGTCGCTAATTAACGTTTTTGTCAACACACTTGTTCTCTTAAAGTGAAACGTTAAATAAAACCACTTATATTAACAAGGGTAGGTCCTTGAAGACTTTTGTTTAAAAAAAACTAAGCAATGCTGGCTGCTAGGCTGTTGGGCTCTTGTTGATAGTAAAAGGATATTTTAAAAGAACTAATACCGTCTAAATACCACAATGTGAGATGTAGGTACTTGAAACTCCATGAAAGGATGGAAAGATCTAAGATAAGTCATTGAAGGATTCAAAAGTTTGAAAGGTTCTAAATGAAATGCATCAATCCAGTTGAATAACTTCAAGTTTCTCAATTTTTTAAAAAGGGAAACATTTCGCGAATGCTCACTTATAAACAAGAAGATTTATGATACCCTAAAAAAAATTCTCTATTCTTAAGATAAATTACGCTTTTTGCCTCGATGTCCCCCCTTCATTTTTCACAGGTGGCGGATTATTTTTAGACGCCAAAAATGTACGAAAACACATTCATTGTTCTCTTCACTGAAGGGGCTGAAAACCCTTACGGTATCCCTGCGTTGCGGGCGACGTAATCCCTCGGCGCCGTCCTTTATATTATATCTTGAAAAATAAGGTAAATAAAGCCGGGTAGTCCCAAACAAAATTCGGTCACGATTTTCATTATTTCAAATTATAAAGATTCGATTTATAAACATTCACTTAGTTTTTAATTTTTTCAAAAGGTGAATCATGTCTGGGAATGAATAAACGGGAATGATGACAATGAAATTATTAATAAAGGTCAATTGAGCGGAAATAAAGCGCTGTTAATTACATTTTTAGAATTTTAAAATATAATCGGCACTTTAAGCCCTACTCTCTGTTCGCAGATTTATAAAAGTTTTTTTATCTTCTAAACTTCTATAGATTTAGTGATATGAATGGAAAAAAATTTTATTTGCAAAAGAATGGAACCTATTTAAAACTAATCGATCATGGAAGAGCGTGAATATCATAAAATTATTGCATTTCTACCTATTTATGAATAAAAAAGCAAAAATTTATTAAATAAAAAGCAAAAAAAGATAAGTATAAAGACGTAATTGATGGGGTGTGCAAAAGCAAATTGGTGATACTGATAATGAAATGGTAAATGTGAATTTTTTGGGGACAAAAATGGAAATGAAAAGTGATGTTCCTTACCTCACGATGATACGGATGGTCGGCTTGTACATACTCGACTGGGGCGATAACGCGTTTTGTCAACAGCGACACGCCGCCCCGTAGCCCGCGTCGTGTTTTTCATTGAGTGGAGGGGAAAAAGGAAGGAGAGCCGAAGGTGTGTATGAAACGTATCGGCGGGCCCCGTGAATGGTCTATCAATAACGAGCGATGCTTTCTCCCGTTTGCTTACTTATTACACGTTCAGAAGAGACTCGACCCTCAGGGCTAACAATAAATCACATCCTACGGTTCGAATTGAAATATTTTTGATTGTTCCGACCTGACCCTATAGGAATTTTCTCCTTGTTAATTGATATTCATTTAAGTAGGTACACAGAACTTACAAGGGAGAGAGCAGATGGCAATTATAACAGCCTGAACAAGTAAAACTAATGACAAGTTTACAGTACCAAGATGTGATACGAAAGTGTAAAATGTAAAAAGGAAATTCCTTATTAGACCTTTCGAGTTTTGGGAGGAATAAATTAGATTTCCCAATCCCATCGCAGTTTACATTAGCGAAAAAGGTCCTGAAAAACCAACATACATGCGAAGGGGACAAAAGTTAAAAAAGTTACCAGAGAGAAGAGGCGAAAATCCAATTTTCCGCCCCAAATAAAATAAACTCGTCCCTCCTTCAGCCCTTTCTCAATATTTTTATATTCCCGCGTTGAAAGCACATAATTGAACCAAGTCGTTAAGACGAAATCGATAAAACCGACGCCGAATACGGAAAAAAGCCGTCCACAATAGTGTTATAATAAAAAAGACGTTTTTATTTTTTCCCAACAGAGATAAAAGTTGGCCGTTTCTAGAAACTTGTTATTTCTTGACAAGATAAGAATGGTGTATTACAAACTTGGTCGGTATCGGGTTGAAACTTGATAAGCTTTAGGTGACAACATGAAGAATCTGATTTAGAATAGAGAAAAAATTGATTGGGACGTTCGAAACTTAATTTATTTTGTGCCAAATACCTTCGGAGTCGTTCCTGACTAATGGCCCAGGGGGTGACGTTCTAATGAAATTTATCTCAGCAATAAACTAACGGTTTCACCCAAACGGAAAGTAAAGCTTAAAAGGGTTTGATTGGTACCCTAAACAAAAGTTTATAATTAATTTATGTTGAAAGAACATTAGTGCGATATTTATATTAACTTCTTTCTTAAATCTTATCGTTAGTTGATAGATTCTGCTATAAAATTCCCTACACGAGAAATCATCTCAGGTTGAGAAAGTAAAACGGAACTTTTTAAGGGAATAATTTAGTAGCATCTGCAATTTAAAACACTTTCAAGACCTTTATTTTAAAGGTTAACCGATTCCTGATTTCACGGGTTGTTCCTTCCTTCGACTTAATTTAAAAGGCCCATCCATAACCTTAAAAAAGTGCAATACATCCAAAAAAGTGATCCTATACAAATTACATTTCCATAAAGGGCCAAGAAAAAAAAAATCTTGAATAGGGATCATTAACCACAGAACCAAGTTGGGGGCCGCCCTTTTATTCCGAAAGCCTAAAAAAGGTGTGAAAACCTTTTTTGTCTTCTTTTTTAGCTCTCGTAATTTTATCGACTTTCTTTTTTTTTCGAATTTAAGTCACGTCGTGGTTGTTTAATTGATAACTAATTTGTTCGTTTAAATCTGAAAAACTCGCTAAAACGTATGAATGACAGAAAAAAAATTAAAAACGTGAAAATATTTCGTAAAACTCATTGAATATGCATTAAAAGCTTCAATCAACGTTTGATTCGTGACTCGTGTCTGATAAAAATCCGCTCTTTAGGTGCCAGCATGCGTTCATAATTTGAATTCCTGATTTCACGACTTGAAATTAACTAGAAGTAAAATACGTCTTCAACTTGTTTATTAAGACGTATGTCCATTCATTTGACATTTTCAAGTTTACGACGTTTAACTTTCTAATATTTCATAATTGAGAATTTTTTTCAAAACTATAATTGGCCTATAAAAAAAAGTTAGTTAGTCCTATTGAAATCCATCAAAATTTACAACTTATATTTCGTATAAAACGGTGGAAAGTTCATTTAGGATATAGATAAAAACCTTTTACCGGTGGATGGATCTATAATGAAGCTCAGCTTTTTAGCTCTTGATGCCGCCAAGACACTTAAGAAACAGTTTCAAAGGACACCAATTGAAAGTCCTTCAGAATCTCCAAGCAAAGCCGTTTTCGAAAGGTTAAAAACTTAATTGGCTTTAATTATTTTGTGAGCTTTCAAAGATCACAACACGAGAAATTCAAAAGTTAATTATTATTAAATTTTTGCATGAATGCAAATTGAGCATCTTTATAAAAGGCTGAATACGAATCACCACTTGCACGGGCAGCAAAAGCCATAAAGTAGTTTAAAGAATGAGGTAGAAAAAAATTTAAAAAAAAATTAACTAATCAATAAATTTTTTAAACAAAAGTCTGTTTATAAACTTTCGTAATTTTGATTTATTTATAAAAACGGATTCGATGGTTTTCAAGTGGAATGTGAAGCACGAGTGTGGGCAGACACGTTGACTGATAACCGCAGTTGAATTGCTAAATGAACCAACTCTTAGCTGTTGAGAACATAAATAACATCGAGTGCCGTCTATGGATTTTCAAAGGGTTCACGTGAAGAATGACAATCACCGCATTATACGGTAGGTAGCGCCAATACAAATCGCCTGATTTAATACTAACAAGGCTTATTCCTTCTGTTTCTTCAATCTTAACAAGTTTAATAGTAAGTGCGAGTTTTATAAGAAAGAGAATTTCACCAACCTTCAATATTTTTCTCGAGTGGACCCTTTGTTATGGCTTAAACTTTTTCTATTTTAGCAAACCCTTTAAAAGTGATATTTCAAAAGTTTCATAATCGTCAAGTTCGTCGCTCAATCACGAATAAGGGAAGGGTGTGGCTGCACGTTGACAGCTAACAAGATTGGAAGCGCTAACGAGATTGATGAGTGACCGAGATAATATAATTTATTACATTCCCTTATTCATTCCAACTATGCACTACCGATATGAATAAAAAAACAAAAATTTTAAATGGCAATTTTTAAATCTATTTCTGAAACCAGATCTACGTGCTTAGGGTGCTTAAAAAGGCCCTGGGAGCTGTCTCGTATACATCAAGAACTCGCTTGTAATGAAATTCTCTAGGGTGAGTGTTGTTTTCAACGAAATTACCCTCGAAAGGGGCCTTCGCCACTGTTTCCAACCGAACAATAAACTCACAACTTTATCTAACTTCAAGAGCGGTTTGAATTTGTCTTTATTCCAAACAACAAATAGGCTCACAAAATGTCTTCTTGGGGACCATTTTAAGAGTTTAAAAGTTAAAAAAGAAGTTAAGACCTGTCTCGTTTCTGTCCATCAAACAACTTGAAGGAAATCAGCAAATGGAGGGAACGTCAAGGGGTTAAAAATTTCAAATTGTCTATCATCAATTATTTCTGGATGGCACCTTTTCCTTTTTTGGTACTTTTGAACTCAAATTTCATTCGAAAAATTGATTAATTCGCCTATAGTCTTCGGATGTTCCTGCCTTTAATGCTTTAGCATAATGTTTTTAAAACGAGTATTTTATTAAAATTAACCGAAGGAATTTTCACGACTTCCACGATTAAGAAAAAGGTGGAAGTGTAAGTTATAAAAGAACCCTATATTTACAACACATTTACAAGCTGTTTAATAGGGGTTTTGCGCTGAACAATTTCGAAGTATTAGAACTGGATCATGGTGGGTAAGAACATCGGTATTTTTAATCCAGGAGGCTCATGTGGGCTCATAAACGCGTCTACGCCACAATTTTCCCGATATCGACAGACCTCGAGGCGAAAGAACATTAATTTTGAAACGGTTTTTAGCCAAGTTGATCAATTTATTAATTATTCTTGCTAATTTTAGGATCAGAAGCAGGTTGAACGTTACCGAAGGTAGCTTCAGATAAGGTAAGTGAATGGAATTAAATTATACAAGTTTCAGACCTCCCCGAAGGCCGGACCCCGGATCAGAGCCAATTACGCTTTAATCCACCTGAGATACCCAAGTTTAAATCCGGTAAACTTTTAAAGTAAATAGGTTGCTACTTCCTAAAAGAAATATGACGATGCGACAGTAAATCAATAGTATCCTGATCTTTCAGTATTCGAGCATTTCTCGTATTGGAAAGGGCTTAGACGAAGCCTTATCTAAGCAAAAGGGTGTACAATAGGCCCAAGATGGGCCTCAGTACCTAATGCCCCTCTAAGCTACTTAAGCAAAAATTTAATCCAAGAAAAAGGGAGATCGTGGCCTGAGATGGTTGAAGGCATGGAAACCGAACATGGCTTAAAGAAGGGAAAAACAAGAGAAACATCGCTAAGTGCCATTTCAATTTGTGTATCGCAAGAGAACAACCCCTGGGGTTCGAACTAACTGCACATTAATAGGTATTACCATACCATGAATGCAATTTGTATCCAATAAAATTGTCGAACCTAGATTTTATTACATCCATTTTTAGCTCAACTCACGTACTTTTTGGCTTAAAACTGTACCTAGAATAGCCGTTATGATTGCGTAGGTAGAATTTTATCACGCCGCGATTGGATTTCGGTATTAATTAGTTTACACCTTCGGAAATTCCAATTATCGCCCACCATTAATCGCTCGAAAAGAAGAAAAAAAAAATCTGGTTCGTTAGCCATAAAACGAAAATTCTTCGTCGGATGAGAGAAATTATAAAAGGAATTTAAACGGACGTTGAAGGATTGTTAATTCGTGTTTCATTTCTTAACGAACCGTATGGAAGATTCTAAACAAACAAAAGGGGAGGTCAAGGGCGATTTAAAATAAGGAAAGACGTCCGTAATCTGGAACGTTTGAAATGTCTTATTTTGTTAACCCTCGTTAGCCTTTGGTAACCATCATTCTTAATTCAGATCGAACCCTCTATCAATCTTCCGGATGATGAATGACCACTCCTTCAAAACCTAAGAATTATTTCAGTTTACTGAGCAAAATCGATCTTATTTGCACAATCATGGTTTATTATTAAAATATCGACGGGTGTCAATCAATCGAACGGTGTCGAAATTCACATAAACTTATGAAATCGCTCTTTTTAGCTTCTCGATTTTCCAGCGAAGACATTTTCTTTATATGGGCTGAAAAAGAAAGGGAAATTTCGAAACTTTAATTTATCGAAAGGACAAATAAAGCCTTTTGTCTTATCGAAAATAATTTTTTGTTCTCTCACGGTTCCTTTAATTAGCTCAAAAAGGGAAACGGTCGTGCAAACGTTTGAAAATAAAACGTGACAAGCTTGTATACGTTTCTAAAGACCGTGTGGGGCTCGGAAGCTGCAGAAAAAAAATTCCGTTCGTCGATTAGCCTCGCATTCAGGTGTTCCTTGTTAAGCTAGTTAGCATGCTGACATTACATGTACCTTTGTAACTTTATGAATACCGTTAGTTTCTGAATTTATTATACAGGACTTTTTTTTTATTCCATGCTAGAGCTATATTTTACACCTTTTTCGGTCAAGATGGGAAAAAGTTTTAAAAAGCAACCCTTTTTTTGCAATTACCGCATAACAATAGGGGAGTCCGTCCTATCGAAATGCCGGCATCTAAAATTACAGCTCTCTCCACACTTTACGGCTATGACTTTCATCCTTTTGAATCAGAGTCTGGCATCTTATTCTCCACACTTGGCCAAACGTTATTGTCCTATCTTCGCTCGTTTTAAGACAAACGACCCATTTGAGGACTACATTCTAAACTTCCATAACGTATGGCCTCTTATCTTTCAGACGTTTATGGCAATTTGTATTCATTTTTAAAGCTAAAATACAAGCCAAGGATGATTTAAGGACTTTTCGCAAAAGGTAAATGTGCTTTTTAGTCTTCACCTAGTAAGATATCAGTTTACAAGAATTTCTGCTATTCTCAACCCTAAAAAGCAATACATACATAGTAAAAAAAACCAATAATCCTCACAAGGCAGAGTAGATTCAAGAATATACGAAAAAAGGTCCTAACCAAATAAGGGTGACCAATATCAGGCCTTGTCAAAACAAGTCGAGCCTTCCATAGAATGAAGGTAAATAAAATATTCTATATTACCTCCTAGAAATCTTGTAAATCTTATGAGGAAGATAATTCCAAGCATTTCTTCGTACTGTATCCTATTTATTGTTTAATTGATTAATATAGGGCATGTTTACAACGCAAATTTTTTAAATCTTCCCTTATAAGGGGTTCAATCTCTTTTTATAAATGGTCGAATGAAATTTTTTAATAAGCGGTGCAGATACACAAAATGATAGGAGTGATTAAAACGAGGTCTGCGGGACTGAGAGGGTTGAGTAATGAAGGCGTGGACCCCTTTATCTTATCTTACAGTCGCATCTATTTGCCCTCTCACTTTAATTTTGAACAAGATATTATTTTCGTTGGAGGAGAAAGAGAAATCCTCAACTCCTTCTTTGGCTGGGAGCAGACCACTCGATGAACTTCATTGTTTCAGCTGTTCTCCACTTCCCTAAACCAACAATCATTATGGGACACATGATGGCACAGAATTGACTGATGAGGAGATTTTTCATGTTGTTGATTTGCTTAACTTTGGTACAAATTAAAGTGAAAAGGCCTCACTATTTACCTAACATTTTCATTTACCAACTGACAGCTTGAAGGGCTTATAACATAAATAAAATTACTCTTAGATTGAATAAGGAAAGTGTGTTGCTCCATAGGGATATACAAAAAGCGTGCTCGCCCCCGGGGAAAATGCCAAAAAGCAAACAGACAGTCACGATTTATAAAATCAAAAGAATATTTTTAAAAAAACATAACAGTAAAAATTATAATATTATTACTCTATTACCTAGTTCCGATTGATTTACAAGTTTAAAAATGTAAATTGAAAAAAGCGGGTTGTCTTTACAATGCAAAATTGAACTATTTTAAATAGGTCTTAAAAGGAAGCTGAAAGGACGCATTACCATTTTAAGCAAATTGTAATCAGCTTCAATGTGAATAAATATCGTAAATATAGCCGAGTAAACTATTTTTAGTCTATAAACATTTTTGAATATTTAATAATCAATGAAATCGCTAATTTATATTGTATATATGAAAACGTTTTAACGGGTTTGAAAACGGTTTTCCCATCTGGGAGTAGGGAAGGCGGCTCGACCACGTCACAGGTGTTGATCGAATTTCGCAAGGGGAAGATGACTGGTTTGTCCCCGTGTGCTCCCTTTAATAACAGTAATTTGATCAAAACAGACCTTCAAAGCGCAGCACTGTTATTTCATAAAATTTACCCTTAAAAGAGAAAGAGGCATATTAAATTGGATTAAGGAATTAGGAAGGAAAAAAGCAGCTTTAACCGGATTTTCACTTATTATCCTTTCAAAGTTGGCAAACATGCCAGTTGGCTTAAAATGAAGATATGTCATCAAACTTTTTTGAGAATTTGAATTTTCAACGAAAAAAACTCCTTGACCTTTTGTTGTGCCTTAAGAAAAGCCAACATGAAGCCAAGCCAATAAACTTTGCTGCCTGTATTGTGTTTTTTAAACGAAATCATTCAGGCTTTGAATCATTTATGGGAGCAAGCAAAGTCACATTCTGCTAACTCGACACAAAAAAGTATTTTTTAAAGTTTGACGGCCAACGCTAACATTTTGTTTAGACATTTAACACGCTTCCTTTTGTCCTTATACATAAAAGATTTCTCCGATTCAAAATAGATAAAAAGAATACAAGAATGTATAAATCAGGATGCGAGAAAAATAACATAAGTTTAAGAAAAGGTCAAAACTGCAAATTGAAAGATTGCCAAAAGTCTGGTTTTAATCGATAAGGCTTCGACTGGTTACTAGTTTGGACAGAAAAAAAGAGAGAAAAAAATCCCCTGCGTTGGAGAGACTGGTGGACTTAAAGGACTCCCACACAAGTTCCAGTAACCCACATTCACTTTCAAAAATGTTCCAATGAAAAGGGATTATCCTGTCAGTATTTTCGGCTTTTAAGTAATTACCTCCATAAATAATGTGTCTTCTTAAGATCCGTTCTGAAATGTTTTCCGTTCCGGTTTCTTCTTCATACCTGAAAAAGACGAAAAAGCCTTTTTAGACGGAAAGAAAAATGAGATCATAAGTGCTTGAAATTTTTCGTGATTTCACGCAATTACGGAGGGAAGTACGCAAGATTTATGAAGCTGTGGAGAGAAAACATCACGATGTTACCAAACTAAGAAGGCGAAATTTTTTCGAAAAAAGAATATTATTTTCTTTTGACGTTTTGATCTGTTTTAATTCGAGATAGCTTCTCATTTGAGCCAATTTCTAAGTTTCGCTCATGAAAATCGTACTAAAGAAGGATAACCGTTCGAAATAGAAAGGTGACGGAAGGTTGAAAACATTTCCCTTCGCCTTTCTCATCTTCCGTTCCTTTGAAATGAATCGTAAATGTCGAAAATTAGCATTCGAACCGAATACGTTTTCATAAATAAAAGAAACCAGATTTCATGCATTACACGAGAGAATATTAACTAGAAATTTCATTTGCACGGTTTTAATGCAGCCTAAATGGTTTCAAATTAGTGCCCTCTCACACCAAGTTAATTGAGGAAACACCTTCTAATTATTGAGGAAACTCGTCATAGTTAATTTTGTCTCATGCCCTTAGTATTGTACTAGTCTATTAAAGGTTATCCTGAAGCTAAAGAAAATTTGGAGCTTATTCGATTTTTTTTCCTTGGACCAAAATGAAAAGCAATTCCTTTAAAACAAGAGAGGACCTCATAAAATTCCTTTCCAGACTCGCATCGTTTTTCTTTCCCTTGAAGGGAGGACGAATTTCATTATGTTCGACAGGTACCACGAATTTCTCTCCTTTTAAAGAACGCCGGTGGCTTTTTAAGCTGGTTGTTTTTTTTTTTTTTTTGTTACGTCAACCTCATGACTTCCGGCATTGTTAAGCGTATTGTTTCATCATTTAATTGAAATTTCTTAATCACAAAGTTACAAACATCAAAACGATTTCCAGGTGCCATAACTTAGGGAAATTTCTTTATAATTTTTAAAAAAATCTAGCCTTCTGGGGACAAAAATGTGGAAATTTCTCAAAAATGTGCCAAATGCCTGGCCTGACAGTTGACCCTTTGGCGCCTTCTTGAACCACTTCAAAAAACATGAACTCAAGGGTAACTACCCAAATAAATCTGAATAAAATGAATTTTTTAAAACAAGAATATCCAGATAAACCAGAATTTCGGGTGGGTACTTCTTTAGTTTAAGATGACATAACTGATAGAGCACGTACGTCACGTTCACTTTTACGAGTCGACTGTGTAAAACTCGCTAAAACGTTTCTCATGTTTTACCTTTTTTTTCCACGTACTTTTTTTTCGTGTATCGCGAAAAGTGAGTTCTTAAACGTTCCTTAAACTTTCAAGGATCCTCCTCGACAGATATTGGATCTTTATAAAACGGTTTCACCCAGTTCCCCACCTGCAGCATCCTAACTACCATAATCCAGCAAGAATTCAGAATTATCATCAACTTAACCTTTTTTGTTGAACTAGTTAATGTAATTTCTGAATAAAAAGACTCAGATGGGAAAGATAGAGGATGTAAACAAGATCCCCCGTAGTGACGAGGATCAATGGGCAGCCTCCTAATCAGGAATCGTGAACTAGTTTTTTCTTCTTCTATCTCCATAGTTCTCATGTGAACAAATCCACATGACTCATTTCTTTCACGTACTCCTTGTCTTTCGTTTTTTATGGCAGTAACTTCATTCCTTCCTTCAGAATTTTTTTAGTTAAGATTCACAAAAAGCATTAAACGCCCATAACAATGTAAAGATACCGTTTCCTTCTTTTTATTGAAGTCCATTAATGATACCCGCAGACCTCAGGAATTGTAATTCAATGAACTGTTAGAAAAATTGAGTCCTTCTCTTCATAAAGCTAGACATTTTTGAGCCTCAGTATGTACCCACAAAAGGTGGTTTCCGTTACTGGTTTGATTTGACGACTACTGCAAATAATTTATTCCACCCACGTGTTTTCTGAGGGTAATAACTAATAATTAACAAAACACTCGATATTTTATAACTCAATATTTAAAAAAAGAACTCGTTAGGGAAGGTGCATCACCATCCCTGATATTAATTAATTTTTGATGTAATTTTATACTTTAGAAAATGTGAATTTTTAGAAAGGAAGTTTAGGAAAGAATATTATTTAGCAATAAAAAATGTGATGAATTAGACGAAAATTAATGCGAAAGAAGCCCATTAATTTATCTGCATGCGTTATCTTTTTTTTTTATAAATCAAACTAATGGAACTAATCAATCAAACAAGTTTTTTATGGAGGGAAAAAAATTCAATGAAATAATTAAAATAACGTTTTACGCTCTTGAAATACGATATCACATTGTCTTAGAATGGTATTCAATTTCCACGCGAGCCAGACTCAAAAGACCGAACATAATTTATAATTTCTTTTAAAAATTAACATAAATAATATTGAACATCTATTATTCATGGACGTAAACATCATTCATGGTTTCGTAACAGACGAATAAATTAATGACGTTAAAATACTTCGAATTTCTATAGATTAAAAAAATTGAATTCCATGGTTTCGAAGAAAAGATTGATTTTTTTTTTCTATTCGCCCACTTTGAGAGAAACTTAAATATCAGATTTTCTTTGATCCAAAATTCGATTTTACCGCTGTCTGAAGGATTAAAAATGAGAAAAAAAAAGATAAGTTTGTTCCATTAGAACACACGCAAAGCCAACTCCTCATTTGGTCAAACAATTTTTAGAACGATCCTCAATTTGTAAACGTTTGTATTTGCAATTTTTTATCCTAAGTCCTGCTTGACCACCGGGTCACTAAACGTTTTTATTAATTTTTTCCCTCCTGTTATACGGGTCGCTTTAGAAAATAAAAATTCATTGGTATTTAAAAAATGGGTCTTTTGACCTTTAAATTCTATTTTAAGCACTAAAATACAAGAGGAAATCAACAAAATGTATGCCATTTTCAATTAGTTGACAGAAAGTTCAGACTCGAACAATCGATTTTGTCTTATATTTTCTGAACTAAGTAAGTACCTACACATTATGCAATTATGAGTACCTAACAATGAAATTTTGAAAAAATGAACAGTTTTGGGTTCAATTGATTTTATTTATGTTTTGCTTTTTAGTACGTAAAGATATTCCAGCTCGTGAAAGTCCACAAGAGTAGAGCAGGTGCCGTTTTAGTTAGGTTGACCAACAACTTCCTCTGCAATTTATTTAAAATACATAAATATTACGACATTAAATATAACTTACGATATTGATTGCATGATTAGAATGCAAAGTAAATTTTCATCGCTGAGCGAGTTTTAATTCAGGGCAGAAAATTTCAACAAATTATTCAACTGCAGATAATGAGCCTTTTCATGTAATTGAATACCCTCAACCACAGATAATCTAAATAATATAGTAGGTATCAAGTCCCCGCATTCTTTGTCCAATTGGGGTGATTTCATCTTTGGATGATAAATAGATTTGCAGTAGATTTCCATAAAATGACATTTCAAGAAAACGAAACAGGAAAAAACTATTTTATGAAATCATAATTGATTTCAATGCTCAAGGTCAACTAAGGCTAGGATTAATGTGTTTTTAATTTAACTCAAGGAAAACAACAATAGAAACAGTCAGATTAACATTTTTGATCACTGCACTTCTCAACCTTTTCCAACAAACCTCCCTGGTCAACGGGAATATAAACCGCGTTTTAAATTGATACGATAAAAATGGAAATTTTAGAATAATGGAGATCCTCAAAGGTAGATAAAGTCGAAAATAACAGATTTGAAAATTTTTTATTAGAAAACTTAACGAGGATTAGAAACTTTTATGGGCTCATAACATCGTAATCATGCTGGGATGAAACTATTTAGATTTAAATCTATGTTTAATATTATAAGACGAACCAAAAGGGGAAAATCGGCTTACATACACGAATGAAGAACTCCAAAATGATAAAATCCATTATTCGAAGGCATGGTTTTCTCAGTAATTCGGATGGTTTTCTTTGAAAAATGTCAATCGACTTGAAATTTTGAGGGATCTAGTGTCATATTTAAGAAAAAAAATTTTGGTCGACCTGGAGCTTCTTTAGTTGACGATCATAAAATTTTGACGATTCCACCCTTTTATACCAAGAATGTAAATGTCCTTTTTGAGTTGAGTGTCCACTCGTACTCAGATTCTAGCTATAAAATATACCATCCACTAAAAATCATTTCTAAGAAAACCTGCATTGCAGTTTTCTCCACATCCCTGCATCGTGCTGACCTCTTCCAAAGAAAAAAAATGTTTTTCTTGGTCTTAATTTTTGAAGTAAAAATTCTCCATTTATCAATAATTATTTCTTTATCACGGAAACCAATTTAAATTTAATTGGCGGAAACGAATCATCAACGCGTATTTTATTTACGCAACATCCTAACTATTAAGACCCCAGATTTTCATCGAAAATTGAAATAATTTTTTAATGCGCCCACGTAAAGTTTCGGAAAACGAACTTTTACTAAATAAAACCGATATTAATTTGAATATCGAGAAGATAATTTCTTAATAGATGACAAAATAACAGGGTTATCAATCTTTTAAGATAATTACAGTTATTAAATATCATCGTCGTCGTTTTATATGTTTTCTTGTATAATTAGTAAATGTTGTGGATTAATTAAGGGTGAAATCAATTTTTATAGCTTCCGAAAAATGACGAATCGTCCAATTTAACGCTTTTATGAGTTTGAAGTTTGAACAATCAAAAGTTTAATCTGAAACATTTTTTAAAAGATAAATCTGTTTTATCATTATAAATTGACTTGGTTATTTTTTATGGTCACATATTAATTCACTTACATGACTGCATGGCATATAAACTCGTTCTGAACTTCTTTTTCTCTTTGACTAATTGAATTTACAACTATTTATATTTTTTATTCAATTCTTTACTTTTTCATTCTGAATACCGTCATACATAAAGGATGGATTTTTGTGACAGACCCGAACTGAGAAAAGGAGCTAGTCGATTTTCCAAGCTAAGCAAAAGTAGGATTGCATAAATAAAACATAAACTTTCCATCAGAATGATAAAACTTTTTCTATTTAAAATTTTTTTCTGAAGGCTAACTAAGAAATTTTGAAAATAGTTTCTGAGAAAAATCAATAAAACCATTATTGTGAGGAATGTCATTAAAACTGAAAACCATTTTTCTTTTTTTCACTTCATTCATCACTCCCTTTCTTTTGTCAATCTTGATTTATTTCCACGTTTTTGGTTTTCATTTGATTTTTAGCGGATTTTTTTTCTGCTTAGAAATTTCTCGTTCAAAATTATCTTTCGCCAACCAATTACGTCCCTTTTTAACTGGTTTGATTAATTAAACCAAGAAGTATATTTAACACACGTTTGATTATACGGGACGTACGATAAATCAAGTTTTTTTCGAACAGTTATAAAAAAAAAGGACACCACGAAAAGTGAAACCAATCGCTTGTCAATTTCTTTTTCTCCAAAAGCTTCCGGGAGAAACTATGTCAGCCGGCGACTTTTTTTTTCTCTTTCAAGGTCGGACGTTATGATTTTCTATCGCGGAAAAATTCTTTGTAATCGTTCAACTCAAATAAATCAGAGTTAAAGCCAATAAAATCTATTGAAACCGTGGAAGAGGGAGAGAAAAAAAGAATTGAAAAACGCGATTTAATAACTTGAGCGGTCAATCGCTTTCTAGACTTTATTGAATCCTCTGGGGACTTGATAAAGATCAAAATGGATGCCTATAAATAATCCGTCGCGTTATCTACGTCAATCTTGAAACGTTAAGATTTTAACAGATAAAAGCTAACATAAAAATGTCAATAGGCATGTTGCGATTGAGAAGTTGGCAAGTCGGAAAATTGAAAAATGAACCAACTTCTGTCCAATTATTTTGCGTTTATTTTGTACATTGTGAAGCAGTTGGATAGTCAACTAATCTCCTCCTTCAAGCCTAAATAAATATTTGAACTCGACTAAGTAACATCTTCGCAATGTGCAAATTAAAATAGGAAATAAAATACTCAGTTTTCCATTTTCTGACTTGAAACCACTGAATGATTCCCAACTAATTTCATAAAAAGAGGGTGGATTAAAAACTTTTTACTCCCAAGTGGAGTTTTCTCTCTCTTTTGAAGCCAAAAGGGGGGGAGAGGATGGCTGATAATATCAAGGCATTTTTAATTAATGTTAATGTTAAATGTAAGTTGGGTACTTCTATGTTTGAAAGATTTTTTATACCTTTTATGGCTGGTTAAAAAGTTACAGTTCGAGAATTAAAATGACAAAGAGCCATCCTCAGGCAAAAAAATGTCTTCTTCGAAACGGTCAAGCAAAAACTTGGAACTTGAATCAAGTTTGCAGGAAGGGTAAGCGACCTCTGAGGGTAAAGAACAAAACTAGATACCTAAAACCACAGGCAAAACCTAGTTAAAGTAGGCTCTAACTGGTCATATATAAAAAAAAATTTTTTTTGAGACGTTTTTAATTGATTTTTTTGTTTGTTTATCAAGGTACATACCTACAAAACAAAAAGAAAATTCTTATCTAATAAGGAAAAATAAAATCTTTTAAATAAAACATTAATTTATAAATTTATAATCCTCACGTTGTTTTTGAGACGTTTTTCTGTTGATTTCCAAGATATAATTTCGAGATTGGGATATTAAAATAAAATGAAAATTAGATCGCGAGTACGTAATCCTGAGCCGCGAAAATGTTTGAAGACGGCGAAAGGTCCCGTGATCGGCCACTTCACTCCACGAGCCGTTGTGGGCAACTAACCCGCTCACCGTGGAATCGAAAACCGGGGATTAGCGATCCGCGATACTGGCGCTCGAGATGCCGGACCCTGGTCTTGAATTTTGAATTTGAAGGAGAAGGCAAAAGTGGAAGAAAATTAATAGATTACCTGAATAAGGGGGCATTCGAAGGGAGAATGGCTATTCTGATGACTTTCATCCTCTCACGATAATCGAAGAAAATGCTATTTTCTGTCTTCTCTTTCTATTTCTAGGACTTAACTTGAACATTTTCTGACGAACTTGGTGTTGGTGGAAACTCCCTTGACATGGAAATGTTGTAGATGTTATCTTTAAAGACATAAAAAAAAATGGATGATTGATGAATGGCAATGACCTGAAAATTTTGGATAAAACTATAACATAACAATAATAACATAGGTGCCTAATAAAAAAAGTTTTACTCTTAATTAATTTCTTTTTTCAGTCACTATAAAATAGGCTATAAATGAGGACAGAAAATTTTCTCTTGGGACCGGATGTTTGTTTGAAATAACAGGGATTTTCCATTTAAGTATGTACATATAAAGATTGAATTACCGGGATTACCTTCGAATTTTCTTTTGCAACTGTGCTGATGCTTTTCTTCTGAACCACGAATAATTTTCTACCGAAGATTAATCGCTCGTAAACGAATCACGTTTAGACAAAAAAACTAGGTAGGTAGGTACTAATTTAGGATTTTAGAAGTAAAAGGTTCTGGTCTGAAGTTATGGGAGTGGAACTCTCAAAACGGAACTTACTCAAAAAGTGTCCTCATAATACCCTACCCTGTGTGCAAATTTATTGAAGATCGGTTGTGTTTTACCGGTACATATTACAATTTTTGGAAGCCCTAATCTCCTAATGCTCTACCTACGCTGTTTTTGAATATGGTGAAAATTTGGTAAAGATTAAAAAGCAGTGTAGCACTCGAGTATTGCACTTTCACCAACAAACATACAAACATCTATAACTATAACTATAGATCTATTGAGAAATTCGAAATTTCCCTGTGACATTTTCAAGGTAATAACATTGTGTACGTTGAACTTCATTTGTGTAAATTTTTATAAAGATTGGGAAAAAAGCTCCTCTAAAAAATCACGAAAGGACGACATGACAGACCTTTTTATGTCCGATAAAGATCTCTGACTAGAGATCTTTATCTCCCCAGGCTCTCCCAAGGAGAGCCCTAGGGGTCCCTTAAAAGTAATATTGTAATTTTGTATAAATATTATAAAATAATACATTGAAGTCTGACGTGATCATTTGATATTGACTTTAAAAGTCCTTATTTCCCTCATTTGCTCGCCAACGAGCTAATATTTAAAATCCAATATTTTCCTAACTCAGTCGCCAACGGCCATACCACGCTGAATACACCGGTTCTCGTCCGATCACCGAAGTTAAGCAGCGTCGGGCGAGGTTAGTACCTGGATGGGTGACCGCCTGGGAACACCTCGTGCTGTTGGCATTTTTTTTTAATTTTATTTATTTAAGGATTTCTATTTTTATTTATATTTATGGCTGATTTTTTTCTTAATTTTAAAATAATTTTATTCTTATGTACATACTTATTTTTCTTGCGGAGAGTTAGAAATACATAGTAGAAGAAAACTATGTACATACTTTTTTTTCTTACACAAGAGGCATTCTCATGCGCTAGGTCTAATAACTCCTTGGGTGAAAAAAGGGCGAAAATGATTCTAAACCTTCATAAGGGCCAAAAGATGCCAAAACCTTAAAATGTGTCCAAAAAATCAAAGCTAATATTTCTAATGTCCTATGACCTATTATTTAAAATCCAATATTTTCCTCTCTCAGTCGCCAACGGCCATACCACGCTGAATACACCGGTTCTCGTCCGATCACCGAAGTTAAGCAGCGTCGGGCGAGGTTAGTACCTGGATGGGTGACCGCCTGGGAACACCTCGTGCTGTTGGCATTTTTTTCTCTTTTTTTTTCCTCCTGATTTCCTTAAATAGCTATTTTTTTTTTATTCTTATCTTTGATTTCTGTCAGCAAAAACTATTTATTAAAATAAAAATATTCATGTACACTCTCTTAATGTGACGTCATAGGTACGTATATTATCACAGAGAACCTTCAGAATCGAGTAACCTCTAACCAGTTTGTAAACTCCGTTTTGAAGTGACTCTGCGATATCGAGATTCGTTGTTGTTGAAATTTTTCTATTTAGTTATTCTTCTTGTATCAATCAAGCAATAAAATGTAAGTTTAATAAATAGTTATCACAACTTTTCTTCTCGGAGAGTATCTGTTTAAATCAGAATTTCGGGCAATGAAAGGCTTTTTTGTCCGTAGCATTAGTTAGCTTCAAAAAAAGTTTTTGGCTTGTATTACATTGGTTATTTCAGTCAGAAACACGTATCGAAGTCTCATGATTACCGATTTACCTACCTAGTACTTGGTTTTCATTATTTTTATGCATTTTTTTAGATGGAGTCCGAAGGAGTTACTCCTGCTTACATGGAGCTGGCGCACGTCAAATTTGCCCTTCAACTGCCAGAATTTAGAAACGATCAGGCATTGAAAGAGAAATTAATGAACGGCATCAAACAAGGAAACATGGCGCCTTATTACAAAGAAGTATAACGTCTTTCTAATTTTATTGTTATTCATGAACTTTTCAAGGTGGTGAAAAGTCTTGGTTTCCCGATGGACAATACTCTATACAACAAAATGGCCGCTGCAAATACTGCCAGGTTGGCAGAGCTGGAGAAAGAACATGAAAATCCAGTGATTGATGAGGAAGATCAAGTTTCTGGATTGTGGCAGGCGAAATTGGATTATCTTTGCTCTATCGGAGACAAGGAAGGTGCCACAGCATTGGCTGAGTCGAAATTGAACGACAAGACAGTTCCCAAAACCCATCGAATTGATGCTGTTAGTATAAAAATGTTATTTGATCAAACTTATTCATTTTTTGTAGGTTTTTGCGCTCTTTAGGCTGTCCTACTTCCATGGTTGTGACATCAAAGGGATGTCATCAGCGATTGAAAAAGCGACTGAATTGATTGAAGGCCAAGGTGATTGGAGTTCAAGGAACAAGCTGAAAGCCTACGAAGGAGTCTGGAGCTTTTCTATCAGAGATTATGCTCGTGCCGCTCGTCTTTTTGTGGATGTAGTGCCAACATTCGAGTCATATGAGTTGGCCGACTTTGGCACGATTATTCGCTATACGGTGCTTTCATGTATGATAGCGTTGCCGAGATGCGAGTTGAAGAATAAATTGATGCACGCCGGTGTGACTGCGCAAGCGCTTCATTCGCAGTATACTCATTTGAAGGAATATTTCTTGTCTCTGTATGAAGGGAGGTATGCTGAATTTTTGGTCTCGCTCGCTGAAATCGAGTCGTGGATGAAACGTGACCCCCTCCTCCACCCCCATTATAGACACTACGTGCAAGAAATGAGGCTTCGTGCTTACAAGCAAATCCTCCAAGCTTACCGATCGCTCTCGTTGGACTACATGGCTCAGTCCTTCGGTGTCACTCCTGAATTCATCGAAAATGAAGTCGCCAAATTCGCTGCCTCCGGACGGCTCCAGTGCAAAATCGATTCCGTCGCTAGGACGGTCATTACGAGCATCCATTCCAGAGACGACGTCATCAGGCTTAAAGACGTCTCGGATCTCGATGTCGACCGAAGTATTCTTTACAAAACAACCGTCAAGAGAGGAGATATTTTGCTTAATCGACTTAAAAAACTCGCTCGTGTTATGGATTTTTAATCTTTCTTATTTTTCTACACTCAATTTTGGCTTAAATTAATAAAGTATTCTCTAAAATGCTTCGTTTTTTTCATTTTCTTCTATTCACAAGTGAACCACCAGTCCAAAACGATGAGTTGAATGGATAATGGTGGTAAAGTGTTGATTTTGAGATACTGATACTTTTTTCGGTATCATACTTTCTGGATCAATGAGGTTTGATTCTTTGTCAGCCACCAGTTTCATATCACCAAATCTTTGATGTTTGCCCTTAGCACTGAGACTCTTCTTCCTTTGTGACATTTTAGCTTCACCCACTAAATTGTAGGCCTTTTCATGTTACATAATATTACATAGTATCACCTTTAGCTACTCAGTTTTCAGGAGAGCAGTGGCTTTTGCTGCAATTTGACAAGTCTGAATGAAATAATGTTCCTCGATTACACTAGGTAACTTGATTTTTTCCAAATTGGCACTTTACAAGCCACTCAACTTAAAAAAGCACATAAAAAAAGACTTTTACTCTAAATGATTTATTCATGCTTCATTTGTAAACATTTTTTTCCTAATTATGTTTTTTGAGATTTTCAAGTCTTTAAATAAATCTATGGTATCCGTGATGTTAGGATTTTTTTTGGTCCAAAATGATGTGTTGAATCTTCTATTTTTCTTCAATATTTCTGGGACGTTTCTCAGCATGAAGATACACTAGAAAAGAACACAAAAATATTTTTAAAAACTGCTTTAACTATCCATCTTGGGGTCTCAAGGAAGGTCCCCAGCCTCCATCACTTTTATTATAAATCTTCAAAATGATTACAGTGATAGATTAGGGTAGTTGGTGATCGTGGAGAGGCCTGTGAGTGGGGGATGATAGAATCCGCAGCCCTTATTTTCTGGGTACTCTCCTTTTTAACTTCCTATATTTTTGGTCTAATTTTACATGAATGGCTCGTGAATACGTTAGATCCTGTTATAAAGATAGGGTAGAATAGGTTTAATCCTAATTTACTCACGAAAAAAAGCTTCTTTGAAACAATGAAATTTTAAGACATCAACACTTACGTGTCTGCAAGCGGTTCCACAGCATTTTCCAACCAGTTCATGGCGGTATCTAGTGTACACGATGGAATTATCAAATGGGTCTTCGTAAGTAAAATGCCATTTTTCAACAGCGTTTTTATGCTCGTCGTGAATTAATTTTTCTTCTTCAGTTAGCATGTCATAGTCCACGACCGACTCTCGGATCGACTCCATCTTCAAAAACTTTTCACGTAACTCCTTAAATTCTGTTTCCAAATTGTGAGTTTCTTTCGAACAAAGCCTCCGGCAAAAGGAAAGAATCATCTTTCAACTCGATTATTCAATATTTTAAATTGAGACATATGCCATAAAGTTTCAAGAAATTACTAAAAGGTGTTCTCACATGGCAAAAAAAAATTCGTCAGAAAACAACGTTTTTAATGCAGCAACATACTACATTTGACCAAAGTCTTGGTGCAGCAAGTGATGGTTCTGAAGTTCTGCAGCTCTATTATTGTCCAAGAATTATCTTTATTACGACACGAGTTGTAATTTAGAGCCAATTTTCTGTCAAATTTAACTGTTTCCAGATGTAAGAAAAGTCATTCTTTCAGTTTTCTTCTGCGCTTTGATTAGTTAACCCTCGTGGAATGGCAGAAAATTGGTACTTGCTATGATTGTTCTTAACTACATGTTAAAACGTGTATAATGGCCATGCGGCTAAACTGTATTAAAGACTCCAATCTTCCTTCTGATGTCTTTATTATGGAATAATTTCCCCCATCTTAAAAAGACGTTTCCTGCTTATGGAATTTCAGAAGTTGAAATGCCTCTGAACCGTAACCATGCTGAGAAAGGCGCTAGGTGAGTCGATGTTCAAGGGCAATGATACAAAGTTTGAATTTCCGACAATAAGTAATACCATAGGCGGAGCCACAAAGGATGTGACCCCCAAGAGTTTTTTCCTTGCCAAGGTCAGTAATTCCCCCCTTCAAGTCTCCACAGTTGGGAACACCCCGTCTCAATTTTCAACCCCAGGCTCCCCATCTTTCGGAGCCCGAACCGGAGGGCCCTTTGTGACCGTCGGGACGCATCTGTCTAGACCTTCTCCAGACCTTCAGTCTCGTTCAGGAAGTCGAAGGGGGTTGAAATCAATCGTCTCCTAGGAAAGACCCATAGCTCCACGGAGAATAACATTTTTCCTCCGACATGGCACCGTGAGTAACTATTAATTTTTATTACACAAACGTCACTCTTAATTTATTGTTCTAATTATCAGATTAAAAATCTCAAGGTTGTAAATTCTAATTTCGTGACGGAATTTAAAGTGGAAAAAAAAACGATTGCAAACTTTATTTTATTTTTTTCATCATTTAAATAAATTTATGCAATTTAGTAGATGATAAAGACGTAAATATTGATGTGGACATTTCATTTTTTTATCGCAGTTATGAGTTATTTGCCTACACAGGTTATATAAAAATATATATCTATTCTAAGTTTTACTCGCTCATAAAAAAATTTATTTTTCATTTATCAAAAGCACTTATATAAAAATGATACAAGAGCAGGTCAAAGCCGGAAATTCCTTCTGGCACATTCCGCATCTGGCCTTGAGAAACTCCATTTTTGAAAATTTCAAGTTGTACACCTTAGCGTGGGGACACCCCTTGTCGATTGAAGATTCACACACATGGTAATGGAGGGCAGCGACCTTGTTTTGTCAACGACAAAGAGGGCAACGCCCCTTTCTAGACTTCGCCAAGAACTTTATGGCATTAAAACGAAGAATGCGGCACTAGGGGAGAGAAAAAATAAATAAAATGCTCATTCTAATGGTTTTCCATCGGGCTTCATCGATTTTACCAAATTAGCTAGTAGGGTTTTCCTCTAAATTGGTTGTTTTTAACAATAGAGCTCAAGTTTGTATATTTGGGAATATAAAAGAAATAAACAACGTCTAGACATCAACGAGGTTGCCGAATTTCGCTTCAACTAATCAAATGGTTTTACCTGTTACCTGCCATAATTAACATACCTACTTTACTGCCTATCAGCAACCTTTTTGTCGATATTAGGTACCTACCATTGACCCATCGATCTCAAACAAGACTTATACCATACCAGGCTGATTAGTTACCATAAAAATGGGAAAAACAAGACAAAAACAATAACAAGCAACTAATAAACTATAATACAAATTACAACTACTAAACCCCTTAAAACTACGCCCCAGTCGTAGTCAGTGAGGGATTTTTTTTCTACCCAATTCTTCACTACAATCTTAAATTCCGGAGCTTTCCCCAGGACTTGGGACCAGGCGATAGAGTTTTAGCGCTTTCTGGGATCCCAACTCACTCCAGAAGGCGGCAATAGGAGAGCAGCCCAGTTGCGATACGAAAAATAAAATTATATCCTCCCTAACCGGGATTTCCTTTCCAATACATCGACAGCCATTGATTTTGTTGGTCAAAGCTGGCCGATTTGCTGGTCAAAGTACCATGCTCACATGCTATCGGTTCGATCTTCACCAAAAGGATAGATGTTGGGACTAGGAACACGGCAGCGTTCCGCTCCGCCAATGGAGAGAACCCCTTGTTGAGAAAGTTTCAGTTTTGGAGGTTCCTCCTCCGTGACTACCAGAGCAGACCCTTTTGATTCCATCTTCTTCTCTAAGGACCATGCCTAACATTAAAAATGACAAAAGAACCGATTTACACCATGCATATATTTGCACACAAAGGCTTGCCAAGCTATTAAAATATAAAAATTGCACAAGTTGCCTTGAATTTAATTAAATTAAGGTTTGCATTCAAAGAATTTTCAGTTTAAAATTGAAATAAATTGAAAATAGACTGAACCGCTTGAAAACCAACCCGCACTGGCTTTCGCGTTCAAAAATACTTCATCTCAAGACGTTGCCAGGTAAAAATACGATTAAGATCAATGATCCAGTGATCGATTTTTGCTTTATTTCTGATGGAAAGAAGAAAAAAATACGCTAATTTAACAGCCTTGAAGCTCGGAAGAACGTGCTTCTAGAATCGCGAATTTCTTTCCTTATCTTCGTACACGTGGTGTTGAGCCGAAGAGAGTATCAGTGGAAAAAGGGGAAATGCCGGCTGTTCGAGAAGGGACGAACGCCGCGCGGCCCCCTCGATGGAAGGGAGGAGTTCAAGTTTTGATCAATACGCTTGAGAGTGTGGAGGAAGCCAAGCGCCCAAGCCAGTCTCCGGTGCGAAGCCGTACACGACAGTGCCGGTTCAATTCCATTCGTATATTTATCGTCTTAGTGAAATGAAAGTGATCGTCTGACGCGAGATCAAATTTTTTCAAAAAGGATACCCATTTCAAGTAAGAGCTCTTTGCACTATTTTTCAATTCCTAACATCAACGATCACGCAATCACAAAATAATCACAAAAATCACAAAACAGGCTTAAAAATTTTCATTATTCTCGTTTGAAACATAAAAATTTGATTAAACATTATTACAGGACAGACGCTTAGAACTACTTATTTAAGTGCTACTACATCAAAATAGATCTAATAAAAGGACAAAATATAATTTTGTTTATCTTTCATCCTCTAAAGGGAAATTTAATCAAAACTTTTTATTAGATCTTAAATTTTTAATCCCCTGTTGATGAAAAACCGATTAGTTTTCTCAACGATGAAGTATTTAAACAAAAGTGTGATCTCAATTTGCTGATAGTAGCTACTTGTTTGATAAGTAAACTTTGAGACAACTGTTAGTAAAGATAACGTCTAATTAACAGGGCTAAGTGGGCTCCTCTTATCTATTCTAGAAATTTGCCAATATGCTAGGTGCATAAGGTCGATGCTCAGGGATAGGGGTCGATGCCATTTTGGCGTATCTACCAGGTGTAGAACCGTTAGGTACATAATTCAGCTTTAATAGTACAAAATATGTGAAAGATGTTGAAGTTAGCAAGGCAAAAAAAGCAAAAACCAAGTTACAAAGTTTAACTGAAGAGAGGAGACCCTGAGGAGGTAGCTGGGCGTCTCTAGGATAGCAATCTTTGATGTATTACTGCCTGGATTCCTTTTTTACGAGCTTAAAAAGTTCTTCATGTTTTTGACATAAACCTATTACTGAATCTGATACATGGGTGCTATATTTCGGTATTGAAAAGGAAAATGATATTGTTCGTGCGTCAAAACCTTCTTAAAACAAAAGTTTGTAATCCATCCAAATTTAGCTTTGGCACTTCGTTATTGATCACCGCCAGTTGACCCATCTCCGAAATAAATTCAGCTTTGCGATGAAACTCGAATTTTTCGACTCTACAAAGGAAAATTTGATAATGTTTCCTTTGGAAAACTTACTGAAAGAATTCTTTGTGTCGTCAATATTTCCCACTAAACTTCTTGACCTCTTCAAGCCGGAAAAACCACTTTACGTGAGGCTTTTCTTTTTCGCAATAAAACTTGGCCGAATCGAAAGCGATTATCCGTAACAGTTTCCCCGTACCGAAACCGACTCCCGTAAACGGGTTACACTTGGGCCTTTTATTTTTTCTGCAGTCCTATATCAAGGGCGTAAAAAAAGGCCTCTATTCCGCTTTAAACGTCCAAACCTTCCTTTTATTCTTAGACGAATTCCTAGAATAAAATTTTATAAACAAATCTCGGCTATTCACAAAGGAAGTCTTTTACTTGCCAACTTCGTGCATTCATTGTGACTTTGGCACTCTCGCAGTGGCACGTGGAATTTTTTCCTGCGTGTTTATCGGTGAAATTTTAGTCAGGTCAAAAGGTCGTGATGCATTATTCAAATTCACCTCCATACAGATCCTTCTCAGGGCTATCAACAATCCATTTAAAATTTTTATTTTACTCCCTTTAAATAGGTAAAGGATTTACCTTGATGGAGATAATAACAAAAGGCTAATTAGGTTTGAAGAGATAGAACCGATTCATTAGCTTATTCCCCTAATTTAAATTCTCTATTAGAAATACATACTGTTCTATGCAAATATGTACATTTTTATTTTGAGTAAAATATGCATTTTCCATAAGAATAACACAAGAATAATCGCTCCATTGCGTAGGCAGTGCTTTCCTCTCGTGGAAAAACAAAGATATCCATTCTTTTTGGAAGATATCCTGAAAAAATAAAAGAGAGGAACATTACTTTTGGTTTATTATATCCAATAATTTTTTTAACGCTTCTTCCTATAGAAGACGATGGTAAAAATAAACATTACGGCCTGCTGGTGGGTACCTAATAATAAAGTTAATAGAAAAATGCTTTAAAAAAAGACATTTATTTGAGTTGAGCAATTATGGATGAAGTTGCAGTTTTGTAAATTTGGTGTAAACGTGATTAGTCCACGTGTTTTCCGTT
Organism: Orius laevigatus; assembly: GCA_018703685.1. Classification (NCBI taxonomy): domain Eukaryota; kingdom Metazoa; phylum Arthropoda; class Insecta; order Hemiptera; family Anthocoridae; genus Orius; species Orius laevigatus. The sequence continues at coordinate 250,592 of JAGWEN010000060.1, read as the reverse complement.
GAATGGAGACTCACCTTTTTTTAACTCAGGAACAGCTGTGAAGCGGCAGATGGGCCCGACGTTTCAACCCCGTTTCGATAACCAGCTTCAAGGTCTTTGACCCTGTCCACGGACGAGTTGTCAGTTGAGTCAGCGTGAAACGAGGGTGGTTGAGAGATAGAAGAAAAAGAGACGGAGAGAGAATAAAAAAAAGCATGCATCCCCCTTCTTCCTTTTCTGTAATCTCATTATACCCTTCAGTCACCCAAGCATCTCCGGCGAGGTAATTTGATAGGCGACACCAATCAATATCATCCCCATCCCAAAAAACAATTTTTTTCCCCACTGTTCCGCCTTTCCCTTGATCGACAGAAACCACTGTTGGCGATAAAATGAAACACGAAGAGTGTGTGTCAAGTGTGTAGTTTTGTTCAAAATTAATTAATTTAACCATTTTATCTCTCTTCACTCCTCCATATTATACTAGAAAACCAAATTAATTGTCTATCTTACATTAGTTACCTGTCGAGTGTACAGTCCAGTGATTTCTTGTGATTTGGTTAATTAAATTTTGAATGAAAATGTGTATTATTTATGATAAATTTTGTACTTTTGGTAGTTTAGGTGTCAACATTTTAACATAGAACTCGACCGAGTTCTGCTCCTATCGCCCAATCCAATCAAGACCCTTCGATCTTCTCCCTGAAATACGTTCCGTGACGGAATTCAATTTGGAAGTCTTTTTTAAATATGCCACAAAAGTTTTGGACGTAATCAAAAATTCATATCAAACGTCACATTCGAAGAAATGTTAGATTCTCATAATTCAACAAAAAAAGCCCCTATAATATCAGTAAATACTGAATTTTATGGCCAAACGCGATAACTAGAAAGCCTTGAATACCTAAACGAAGGTACCCTGTTAATTTGTTTAGGCATTTGTTCTCTTTTCTTTGTCAAAACGTCAATCTAATCAAAGTACGTCAAAGTAATTTTTCACCTCAATTTTCTTGTTATCTACCTCCTAGTGACCTATCTACTTTTCAAACTGATACCTATTCAGCGTAACAATTGTCACTGCTCATATTTTTTAAGACCGCCACTTAAATTCTTCAAAAAACTTTAAAGACATTGCACTGAAAGTTTGGCGAGCAAAGAGTTTGGGTGAAAAATTTCACCCTTTCGTTGTTATGGCCCCGTCAGAAAGTGGATTGTGTCATTCTTGAAGATGAAAGAAAAAGCGGCCTTGTAAGCTAGTATCATTTTCAAAATATTGTTAGCGTGCAAGTTGAAAATTTCCATTGAGAAGATCTTTTTTTCCTTCCTGGACCGTTTTGGAAAGTTTATTATCGAAATCAATTCAAAATCCGCTTTTCCAGTATTGCAAAACATTCAATTACGGGAAAAATAATAATTGATTTTGTACCCATTTTTATTTAAAAACACCCTACATTATTAAAACAGGCAAAGGGCCAAAGTAGAAATTTAAAAAAAAGGAATCTTTGTTTATTTTTACTTCGGGATTTTCTATTTCATAAGTTCTAAAATTATCGACTAGACTTGAGATGGTAATAAAACTTTGAGGTAAAGGATTGGACTTGTTGCTTTGAGCTGTTGAACGCTAGCGGTCGATCTTCCTCATAGCCGAGTCAACATTTCGACAAAAGGGGTTGATAATTTTCGATGACCCCTTATTTAGACCACCTTTCCGGTCGAGTTTGCCAACTTCAACTTCACTCTTGACGTAACTCAGATAGTTGGTCGTTCCTACTTTAGTCTATAAATAAACTTCTCAAGTTCAGGAGAGTGATTCTCATCATTTAATTCGTGCTTTTGCTTAAATTTTGAATTTTGTCAAAATTAAATCTCATCAGGGAGACGATTTCAGAAATGTTGGAACATTACCAAGTTTGTTGAACTTCAATGCAAATGAAGGTTTAAGTCAATGAAAAAATAGCAAGTCTAGACCATTTGAGCGAGATAGCCAAGTGGTTTCCGAAAAAATTCTTGTAATACATTGAATTATTAAAGTCACGGACTATGGTTTACTTTTGAGGTGTTCAAATGAGATATCGGATTGATAAGCCCTGAAGCATCCGGTTCTCCCGGCTTTCCCCCTCGATAAAAAAAGATGGTTAAACGAGATTGAAATTTTTTTTTGCCCTACCTTCGGAATTATTTAAATTTGCGAGTTCTTCGGTCAGAGGAGGGATGTTTCCATATCGGTCCTTGAATAAGGGCAATGATCTTCAAGGCTTGTATAAATTCCTGGTTTTTTCCCCTTTTTTATCTCCCCTCCTTCAGACTTGAAGGACTTCTCGTTCTATATAAAATGAACCATATTGAAAGAATAAGCAGGACATACGTAACCCCAACATTATCATAGGGAGCAGATAAATCAAAAAAGTCCAGATAAAAATTAATGCTACAAAAAAATCCTTTTCTTGGTTATTGAAACGTTAAAACGTGGCTTAATTAATGGGAAAAGGTTAAAAAAAAGTTTGAGTAATTACCCATGCAATTTCCGTTATGATATTTACATCCCCGAGTGCAAATTTGTCGTGTCTTTTTTTCCACCATCAGCGGACGTCCGGCTGGGGATTGAATTAAAAAATGAGAAAAGTACTCGGGAGATAATAATATTAAAGCTATGCGAGCACGCAGACGATGAAATGGACTTAATGAATATTTGAGCCGATGCCAAGATATGCGCGTTACTCACGTAACAACTAAATGTCCGCGCCTACTTATTAAAACTCAAATCTTTTAATTAGATGAAATAAAAAAATTGCCAAAAATAGAAACCTCAAAGATTTAATGTCTGACAGACGTTATTGCGGTATTATGCAGGGTGACTCCTGTCAGAGATAAGAGGGATAAGTTCGAATTTACTGCTTATTGTCTTTTTTTAGTGTAATAGTGTAAAATTATCCCTATCTCGGTTTGCTTTACCATTTTATGGATCTCGTGTCACTTCCTTGTTTTTCAAGGTAAAAGCTTTTTGTATAAAAATTAGCAGTGGGTCACACCAGAAGGAACGCTGTGGGATATTTGACAAGAGATAGTAGGCTGGAGACATGCCCTTTCGTCCCCTTGGGGCCATGACCACCAGAGGAATATGTGGCCTTCCACTTCTTTATGATCTTCAATGTAGGTTTTCACGACAAGATCAGCTCAAATTGTCAAAATTTTAATGAAAAAATTGAGTTTTGAATTTCCAATGACCATTTTATCCCAAAAATTTTTTTTAGTTTTATCATGGTTGAATTTGAACAGATTTTTTTTTGTTCTAAAGAAAAGAGAGAATGAGATTGATTGAGATTTGTCAGATAAGCTATCTCGTGCGAACGTGCGACATTTCAAACTCAAGTGTTGACCTACGTCGTGTTTTTCCCGTGTTCGATGACTAATTACCTTTTTTTTTTATACCTTCTTTGATCATGTCACCAAATATTGAGATGTTAAAGTAGTTTTAAATTATTCATTTCTGGCTCTGGAAAAAAAAATGTTAATCATAAGTTGATGTGAAAACACTCATTTTAAACAAGGTCATCACGGTTTCCCGACATTGCGTCGATCTTAATCTTGGAATTATGGGGTGGGTTTTTTCCTCCAATGCGCCAGCATTCTTCAAATAAAAAAAAGCGTCTAAGTAATTTTAATTATTTAAAAGTTCTCTTTAAAGAGGTCATTTCCATGCATCCCCATTAAGGTCAAAGCCATTGACAAAAGGGTGTAGAATCAACAAGTACGATTGATGTCCTGGCTCTTGTTTTTTTACTTTTTTTCAACATAGACTAAACAAAAAAACTTTATCGGGTTTACTCATGACTCGGGAAGCTCGCAATCAACGCTTTTTTTTTATCGTTCAATCGAACGAGTTAACGCTTTTGCAAACGTTTCTGCATCTTCTTGCCCTTTGGCAATACCCCACTTGTCAAAGGAACCAATGAACTGAGCCGTTCTATTTATGCAAACCTACGTCCTTTTTCATCCCGACGTTTAAACTCTATATTAAGCCCGGAGTTTATTTTTCTTGCAAAACTTTATTTTATTTAAAAATAAATAAAAATATTGAACCTTTTTATAAGTAGATAAACACAAATAGATGAAAGGCTTCAAGTTTTTGTGCTATTTGCTGTCCCAGTTTTGAAATATTTCGCCTTCTTTAATTTTTATCCCTAATTCTATTTTTAGTTTTAATTAGAAAGTTTGTCTGCATGCTGAGGAAAGTTCGCTAAAATGAGTTGAAAAAACTTCGCCATCGATCTGGTTTGGTCCAAAAACAATTTTTATGTGTTTATTTAGGATCTTTCTTTATATTTAAAAAGGGTGTTTACTCAGCAATTTCTACCTTCCAATTAACACTGAAACGAAAGGATAAATGCAAATTTATTGACAAAAAGACTATTTCAAAAACAATAGACGATTTTATTAATAGATGAAGAACCCTTTAATTTTTTCTCAGTTAAAATGAAAATTTATAATAGAGGTAGTTAAAATGAATAAATTGACCAAGAGCGTATAATATTTTAAAGAAGGGATAAAAAGATTTGCAAAGGAAATCCTTTTAAATGCTTTGAGCACCTCCAATAGCTTTTATAATGAGATGGAAAAAAAATTATACTTCAATTATAAAGGTATCTTGTCAAACATTGTATAACAATATTTATTTTAAGATAAATCAATTTTTGATTAATTTTATGAAGTTTGGGTTTTGGCGAAATTGGTTTGGAAATTTCAAAACGTTCTATTGTGTTTTAAAATAATAGATTTGAATGGTTTAACGTTAAAGTTTGGGTTGGCGATTGGTGTGAAAACTTCGGGTTTGAACTTTTCCCCTCGAGGGTATTGATTGCTCAAGAAATTTCCGCCTTCAAACTTTATAAGAATTTATAAAGATGTTCGTTAGTCACATTTACATGAGGAGGATGTGACTCAGATGCCACATGGCGGAACGTGTCGAACTTTCCTCGAACCAAGGTTATTGATAAAAGAACTTCTATCTTGTTGAAAGTAGAATTTCTGCATTTATCTAGAAAAATTAATAGCCAGGAACACTAGGTAGGAAAAATATTGGAACACTGGCTGAGATTCTTCTGAAAATGGATTTTGGACGCCAAAAAACTTGAAAAATAAAATCTTCATCTATTTCTCTTAAGAGTCCTTTGGAGAGCAAACATTTTAGGTTCGATGGCAAATAAGAGAAGCACTCGAATAAATACGGATTCGAGGTTGGTTAGAATTTAAGTGGCATCGATTTTAACCCAAACGTGTCCTTAACAAAAATAACAAAAATGTCACGTTTTCCAATGGAAGTCACACCTTCCTCTCATATGCCAGTCAGCAAATTATCATTCATTTAGAATTCGTTATATTGCAGAAGAGTGAGACCTTTTCAAAATTTTCCAAGCGAGTTTCAATCTTCTTTGAACTCATTTTCCTGGAAAGTAATCGCATACTCCCATAAATTCCTAAGGTTCTATACTTATAGCGGTTTTCATAAGATGTTTTCGAAATATATTTTCGCGAGAGACGTCTTGTGTTTGCGTCAAGGCCCCTTTTATGAAGAAAAACTCTCTTTTATTGCTTTTTGTACTTCCCTCAATTGCTTAGAATGGCGTTTCTTGTCGCTAGGCCCCCGCGGACCACTGAATTTTATTTCTTTTCATTTTCGCCATAACATGTCACTTCGCCTTTGAATGAAGGAAAAGCAAAAAGGTTTTTAATTTCTTAATCTTTTGGAAAAAAAGAAAAATTTTCTGGATCGATTGATTAGGTGTTTAACTTTCATGTGCCAAATGGGTTGATAATTGAGGCAATTCGCAAGCGGAGAAGCTATAACGTAAAATGCCAGTGAGACTTTAAATGTCAGATTTTCATCCTTGACAATGACCGAGCCAAGGCTTAATTTTTGTATATAATTTAATTTTTTTCCCTTTGTTTCAGGCCTTGGAATATGGACACGTCTTCAGGAGACGATGAAGCTCCCAAAGATCCAGGAGCTCAGCAGCCCAATCTGCAGGGCTACACTGAGCTCGACTTCCAAGGTAAAATTTTTTTTAAAATCTCTTATCGAAAAACGAAGATAAGAGCTTTGTCAACTTCAGATAAGCACAGAAGCTAATAAATAAAAGCCTCCTCTCATTATTGAAATCAATTTTGGGCAATTGTACTCATTGGATCCTTCGAATTCGCTCCAATATTGACACAGACTCCAATCAGGGAGATCCAATCAAGATGTCCTTTGCCTCTACCACTTCCCAAGCACAATACTTACCCTCTCAATAATTTGTCCAAGTAATCACTCAGAGGGTTCTTTTGTGACGTAAAGGTTTTTCAGGATTTCTAAATCAAATTGGTGAAATGTATGAATGAGGCTTTACAAAATCCCCATCAATAATTTTTTATGCACTACATAGGTAAGTACTTTGAGTGGGCCTCGTTGTAATATTTATGCATTTCGTTATTTTTGAAAATAAAAGTAGTTGAAGGTTAGTTGATCCAATGCTAATAGTGCCGTTGTAAAAGTTAAGTTTTATGAGTTATTAACTTATTTATAAGTTCTAAACTCAAGAACTTAAGGGGCGATAACTTGAAGGGTGAAACCGCATGCGAAGGTTAAACATGCAAAAGTAATCTCAATGTTTAAACTACATTTTTCAACCTCGCGGAAGACCTCACCCACGACTCCAGATATCGAATGGTGCAGAATAGCAGGCAGGACAAAACTGACAGGTTCAACCAAGTTGGACATCGATTTCGAAGATATATTTGACGCTTTTCCATTGTTTAAATTGTCCGAGGTCAAAACTCAATTTCCTGAATGCGTTATTCAACGAATTGTTTTCTATTTAAATCTGTTTTATCATACATTGAACTTTTAGACTAGATAGTGGGGAAGCTTTGTTAAAAAACTGTGTTTCCATACAATTTAATTTTTTTTAATTTTTTTTTTTTTTAGGACATAGGGCTCATTCCATGTACTTCGGCGTTCACCTGCCGGGTAAAAAGAGGCACAGACGTCATCACAAGCATCACCACAAAACGCCACAAACTAAAGGGCAACCTGAAATTCCAGAAGTCCCCAGTAAGTAAATCCCATTTTCGTTTCCGTATACCGAAATCGAATATTTTCTTTTTTTACACTCTATTTCGTAAAACACTCCCCTTTCAGTGTTTTCCCGTAAAACCCGAGTTGTAAAAAAAGCCCAGATTGGATTTTCCCGTGAGAGCTTATCGACGGGAGAACACAAGGATAGGAAACACATGTGATAAATGATTTAAGTCTATAAATAAACTTATAAAAACCAATCCAATATTTTTTCCATCCTTTTACGTACAAGAAAAAAACTATTTTATTAAGTTTACTATTAAAAGTTTATAGTTTTCTATCTCGACTCGTAAAAATTGGATTTCTATTGGAAAGAAAAATGTTTTAATGGAATCTGATGACTGAAAAAGATCGAGATAGGAAGTTTATTCATTCATTTAATTATAAATTTAAATTCATTTTGAATAATAATATTATTGTACCTCAGGACTAGGTTTTCCCCCTTTAAATTAAAAAAGAATAATTTATAAAGTTTCGTTAAAAGATTGCAGTATTTATTGTTACCAGGATGTAGTTTTTCTTTTTTCATTTTCTTGAAACGTCTCCAAGGATTGAAATAGGAAAAAAAATTTTGTCGGAAAAATATTTCCGGCTTTCCGAATCGTGAAGAGGGATGTGTCTGATTCTGATATAAAAGGTATGACGTTTCTACCACTTTTCATTCACTTCAATAATTTTCTTTCGGATTTTAATTTTTTTATGCTTTTATAATTCCCTTTCGAGTGGGCGAGATAACGAAACCAATTATATCAGATCTCATTCAAACTTTAATTAAGCTTTGAGCCTATTACGACAAAATACTCGCCCTTAATCCGGCCCTTAGAACGAATGACCTCTTAAAAACGTGTGGTTTATATTTACATCAGCTTTTGAGTGGCGACCTCACTGGATAAAAACGAGAAATTAAAAATATTTTGGTTTTTTAGAAAATATTTTGTTCCTTTCCTTTCAATGTTGGAGTAACAAGTTAAATCACATTAGTTTAGGTTGGTCGGTTTTGATCGAGTTCTTTGATGTTTAATTAGTAACTTGAAGACAAGAATCCGAAGGACACTACCAAGATGTCTTCATTAGGTTTGCTATTTAAGGTAAAACGTGATATCGTTGAAGGGGAAACGTGATGCAGACCTGCATAGCATGTTCGCAAAACTGGTTTAATCGCCTTTTTCGGGGGTCGAAAATTAGTTTAGGGATCATCCTTTCGATCAAAGGGTACCAAGTTTCGACATCCTAATCAAAAGTTAGTACCGAGATAAAGTTTATTCTCAGGACTTTACAATCCACTATTTCATTTACAGACGAAAATTTCACCCATCTAAAATGTGAAGCACGTGAAGTTTTCTTTCATGAAAATAATTTTAAAAACCATTTATTTTGAGACATTTTTTCGGGGTTCTTCCGTTTACCCAGTTCTAACTTCCTGCTTTATGCTTCCAGTTCATGGAATGGTCAATTTTTTGCTACATCGCGATGTAACAAACGATGCATCGTTCCACTGTCGTTTTCTGACTTGCGACATCCTTTTAAATTATAAAAATTTTCTCTAGTTTGTGAGTAGCCTGAGAGTAGAAGTGTTTTTTCCCCCAAAAAATTATTGACAGGCAATGAGACAATGGGCAGTACAAAATCTGGGGAAATGGTGATGTTTTGTTCAATGGACAGCCGTGAAGATAAAATGTGATAAGCGTGCTATGAACCCGGTCGAAATATTCGCAATCGTTCCCGCCTTAAGCGTCCGTCACCGAAAAGAAGAAAATTCTTTTGAAATAAATTGATTTACCTCTTTCAAAAACGATCTACGCTGAAAACGTGCGACCCGCGAAAAGGGGTCGAGTGTGCCAAGATCGGTTTAAAAATAGGAGCATCGCGGGAAGTATGCCATAGTTGATGGTTGGTAAACACCGGACCTGTTGCTTTTGTCTTCAAAGCTCTTGTCGAATTCGAACTATTCAGAAGCTTCCATCAACGGGAACGTCCATCGGATAGTTCTGACCAGGTTTTAGCTTCAAAAGGCTCAATCCAAATGAACAAATTGCTATCATCAGTATAAAAAAAAGACTCCTTAAATGGATAAAAGTTTCCAAAAATTATTTCATTCAATTATAACTCCAAGCCAGGATTAACCCAGAAAAGGATCCTTTAGGAACCGGATTTGTCACATGTGAAAATCCCCTTTTGGGGACAAAATTGTGTTTTTTGTCACGGCGCTTTCTATACGTTTGATTAATTAGTTTTTCAACACGAGGCCTAAAAAGGACTAACCAGAAAGACAAATGGCTCCTCTCAAATCCTAGTTATCAAATCCAGATTCTGAGACGTGAATCAAAGTTACATTCGTCCTTTTTCTCTTGGATGGATCTTTTTTAGATCACGTTATCGCCTCGATAAGTAAGATGTGCACATTTGAATGTTTGCAATTTTTAATCTTCGTCGATTAATTTTTCTCCTTCGTTAAAAACCACGCAAAAATGTCGACCCGACACCTTGTTCTACTTAATACCCGGTTTTATCCTTTCACCACCTACTACGGTTTTAAAATTACGTTATATTTCCATAATTCCAACTTCATTAATCTAAAGTCTCATTTAACTAATTGTGGACTTGAGGTTAGCTCCGAGTTAACTCAAGTTTGATTTGCCTCTAGCCACTAGATTCCAATTAAGATTGTCTATAATCGCACATTGTGCCATGAATCGACAAAAACGCCTACCAAATATTTTTTGCACTATCTAAGGTTTGCACGCAGTAAGCACTAGTCACTTCTCAGTTATCACTTTTATAGGAAAAAATTGGTAAATTGTTTTTTCCAGCTTCAATTTTAGGTCTGTCGAAAGGAAGGAGGCCGAGCAGACGTTTTAGCATTTCTCAAGATGGTGAAATATGTAAGTTTCCCGGCTAAAAGACACACGTTGAAATATGAGAGAGAGAAAAAAATTAACTTTCAAGAAAATTTTGATTTCCGAAACATTTAAAAAGTTTAGAGTTGGAAGGAAACCGGGAGTATCGATCCACGAAATCCGCTGCCCCGTATACATCGCTCGAAATCACATTTGTCCTAATGAAATTTTCTCCTTAACCTTTCTGCCACGTCCAGCTTTTTCACAGTTTTTTGACTGAATATAATAAAAAGGAGGGCAGGTGGAATCTAATTTTAACTGGACAGAAACGAAGAAAACCGGCCCCGTAGATCGGGAACGTTGATTGCTTCTAAAATGAGTTTATTTTTGTAATGTGTCAACGTGTGTCTTAGCTGTGGTTAGAAAAGGACTTACATAAAAATACACGCTTATAGGACGTAGACGCTTTTAGGCATTTTAAGGTCTTTTCCATTTTTTCTTTCACTTTCAAAAAAAGTCCAATCAGGTTGCCTAGTTCCTCATTAGTTTCATCTTTTTGTGTTTGTCGCCATACTGGGCATCAAAGAGCGGCTGTAAGTATTGGAATTTTATGACTTTCTGTCATGTCGAAAAAAAAATCCTTCGTTAGCCACGTGGGAATTTCAAAGCAACGTTTCTTTGACGAATTTTTCTCTTCAGACACCTACAATCAATAAAGTCATACATCATATCAATAATTCATACCAATGTACCTACAGAATGTCTTGAGATAACACAATTATGCCCCCAAAATGTTTCACAATTCTTTTTCCCCTTTAGCAAACAATTTAATCAAAAATGGAAAAAAAATGTGCAATTTATCTCAGGACACTCTTTAATATTTTTCTAACAAATATTTCTCATAATTTTGTAAATAAAACTTTTTTCTTTCTCAAGGAATGCTTCTAAATGAAATCTTTAGAATTTAGTCACGCCCTTGTCACCCTACACCTACGCACTTTCCATTAGTCCCTTAAAAAGCAATTAAATTTATATTGATTAATTTAATTAACAATAAACAGTATCTACCTTTTATTGAAATCAATTACCAATTATTAATACCGCCCTTGTTTGGTTGCAGCTAATTATTAATTTTCAAATTAAATCTTAGGACAGTAGATTTATTATTACTTTAGCAAAAAATTTCCCCATTTTGGTCGAGTTTTTCGTGAGTTAGACTGTATTCTGTGCTAAAGTTTCCAGCTTTGAAAACACGTTTTATGCCCTAGGGGTTGTGCAACTAAGATCGCTTTTTCAATTTTTCGACAAAACTGCTGCCCTAGGGAAAAAAGTCAATTCTAAATTATTCAATATAAAATTCTGAACTAATAAAGTTTTATTCACTTTTAGCAGACTGAATGCGAATGGAAATTACCGAGAGGAAACAAAATTGACTATTATTGTTCACAGTTGATGACCAATCAATTTTCATTTATTACAGGATCAGTTTAAAAAGTTTTTTTGTCCCATTTTGGATGCTGAAAAATTCAGACATTAGATACACCCATTTATGCACTGTAGATTTTTATGCAGATTATGCACTGCAACAAAAGATATCACACAAAAAGCATGATTAGAATAGTAGGTTGAAATCTATTTTTAACTTTTTCTAAAAGAAACTTATGAACCTCACTTAAGAATCTCATTAATAATTCAATTTTTTAAGTGTTTTGACCCTTTCAAGGGAAAAAACAACCTTTTAGGCTTTTCTTAATTAAAACAGTCGCTTTCGAGGAAACGAACTGGAAATGTTACCAGTATAGCCAATTTAGTACAATTGCACGACGCATGATACGCTTTTTAGTATAGAAGAGTTGCCCAACTAATAAGATACCTTTGAAAAGTGGGGCGTTTAAATCACGAGGGTTTTACCAGTTAATAAAACTCAATGAAAGGAATCGCTCCTTATTGACGTCGAGAATGTTCTTAAGTTTCCACACAGGTCTGAGAAGCGATTTATAAAAATTTTCTTTTCTTCTGTTAAGGCCGAAAAAAGGATATAATTTCATTATAAAAGGGATTTACGACGTGATTAAGTGAAAATTATTACCTCGTATTAAAGGGTCATAAATTCTTCGAGGGGACTTTTGGGGATTTTAAGATGGAAAATGTGAATAAATTGCGGGTTTTTTTTTTCAGTCACACCCCCTGCACAAAGAGTTCAGTTTATACTCGGGGAAGATGCAGACGACAATACGCACGAGTCGCACCCACTTTTTTCAGAAATGGAAGAACTCGTCGCTGGAGATGGTGACATTCCGGAATGGAAGGAGACCGCCAGGTAAATTGAAATCAATACCTAACTCGGGTGGCTATCCAATTCTGCGATCCTATCCAAGGAGATTGAGGCAAGGGGGGACTCCTCTAAGTTGGAACAGGATGCAGTTTGCTTTTGAAAATAATGAAACTTCTTTCTTAGATGGATTAAGTTCGAAGAGGACGTTGAAGAAGGTGGGAATAGGTGGTCAAAGCCACACGTCGCCACTTTATCCCTCCATTCCCTTTTCGAGCTCCGGAGTCTTCTTCTAAACGGGACCGTCCTTCTCGACATGGAAGCTCAAAGCCTCGAACAAGTGGCCGACTTGTTTTTAGACAACATGGTCAACGCTGGAACAGTCACCCTCGACATACGTGAAAAGGTGCTTTTGCTCTTCTCTAATTAGTACGTCATTGACTAAGTTTTTTAGGTTAGGGAAGCCATTTTGAGAAGGCACAGGCACCAACATGAAAAAAAGAAAGATAACCAGATGTCCCGCCTTCCTCTCATCCGATCTTTAGCCGACATCGGTCGAAGTCATTCCTCATCGAAAAGTAAGCATTTTAATCTTTTTTCCGCCCACCAACGAAAAATCGCAACGAAACTTATCCGACCAAATATAAACTTATTTCTCAGATGAACCGCTTCCGCATATTGTCGGATTCACGACATGGTTTGCCATGTGCCAGATAATGCAAGGTTTGAAAAAAGACCCCAAGAGAAAAAATTTAAAAAACAAACAAAATTTTGCATTTCAATTGTTTCTAAGTGTTATCTTCTCTTTAAATGTAAATACCATCGAATTCAAACCATTGTTTTATTCTCTTATTTCTTTAATTTTTCAAAATATAAAAAAGATCTGGCATGGAAAATCTTTCATCTCTCAAAAGCTTCTGCCGCATGTTTCTTCCTGAAATTTCTCATTTTAGGTTATTGAGCACAATAATCACACATAAAGTGTGTCTTTTATTATTTCTGTACATGTTTTTAGCCAAGACGTCTTGTATTAATTAAACAAAAACTTTATAAATTCGTGTATTTTGGTCAATTATTCCCGCTGTGTCTTCCACTCCTGATTCTGACGCTCAAACTGTTCTCTAGTCGAAGAGCAACAACAGCAGCCGATGTCAGCAGGAGGTGCTAAGCCAGAGGCTGGGAAGTTCTTATCGATTCCTGGATCCGGTAAAACCGCTGGAGTAGTTTTAATCAATGTTGTTTTATTTAGTTGGCAATAATGACATCAAGTCAGGGCCTTGAGCTTTAAAAACACAAAACCCATGTGAGAGGGCCATTTTTACTGGTTTCTAATAAGTAATCGTCCTTTTTTTTTGGGTTCCACGTCCAGTAAAACGACATTTTCCTTTAAAACCTTGCTCTATGGATTCCTATAAATGGTCGCTTTTATAGCATGATGTAGTTTACAAACAAATCATTGTTGTAGAAATAATCTGGCTATGGTGGTTTTAGTTCAATTTAAAAAAAAATTAATATTTGCTAAAAATGATGGAAATTTATGATTAAGGTACCTATATAGTTTATGTACATATCTAAATCATTTAGCAATTCTAAGAAAGAAAAAAAAATTTAAATAATTCATAGATAGTATTGATATCTCAGTAGTAATTAATACTTGAAAAGGGATGATTGGCCAGGAAAGAAAATGTGGACAAAACCACACGTTGCATGAGCTTGGGTATGTATGCATTACGTTCTAGTGTAATGTCGCATATTTGTGCCTTAAAATATTTTAATTTCTTTAGATTCTTTATTTGACATGCTCAGTGTTGGAAAAACATGAAGCAGGTTTATTTTATGAATGGTTTTTATTCTTTTTAATTTCTAGGTGGAGCTCAAATTGAAGGGATGGAAAGAAGCCCGAGTTCTGTATCGATGACCAGAAATCACAGTTCAAGCGATTTGAATGGAGATCACAAGGTATAAACTGCATGGAGGGAAAGGGAGGTTCATTTTCAGGCCTGCCAACCTGATTTCAAAAATTTTCTCTCCCTTTTTGAAATGTTTTTATTCTTTATTTAATTATCATTACTTAAATTACTTGCCTCACATCTATGCTAACATTACGTTAATTAATAGGCGAACCTACATTTTATGAGGAAAATCCCTCCGGGGGCTGAAGCTTCCAACATACTCGTCGGAGAAGTCGACTTTTTAGAGAAGCCACTTTCTGCGTTTATTAGACTTAATCAAGGAACCTATTTTGGAGACCTGACCGAAGTACCTGTGCCGACAAGATTTCTATTTTTTCTATTAGGACCTACGGTAATATTAGTTTTTTTCGATCAATTTTCATCGAGGATTTTAGGGTGGGATTTCGAGTTTTCATGAAATCGGGAGAGCAATGGCAACTTTGATGTCCGATGAGGTTTTCCACGAGGTCGCCTACAGGGCGAGGAATCGGAACCACCTTTTGGCAGCCGTCGACGAATTTTTGGACGCCGTCACAGTTTTGCCTCCTGGAGAATGGGATCCTGCTATTAGAATAGAGCCACCTGCAGCAATTCCTTCTCAGGTTAGCAACAGATATAATAAAAAAGCTTTATTTTATATTTTTTTAGGATAATCGAAAAAAGCCTGCTGAGAAGCCTACAGAAGAAATAGACCCAGAAAAAGAAGAACAAAAATTAAGAGAAGAATCTGGTCTTAAAAGGACTGGAAAGCTTTTTGGAGGCCTCATGAATGATATTAAACGAAAAGTTCCTTGGTAATGAAATTTCCTATCATTGAGGCAATAACTTTGAAATTTTATAGGTATTGGTCTGATTTCAAAGATGCATTAGCTGTTCAATGTGTAGCGTCGTGGATATTTCTTTATTTTGCTTGCCTTTCGCCCATCATCACATTTGGAGGTCTCCTTTCAGAAGCGACTGGTAAAAACATGGCAGCCATGGAGTCTCTCATTTCAGGCTTCATCTGCGGAATCGGCTACGGATTTTTCAGCGGCCAGCCTTTGACCATTCTTGGCTCGACTGGTCCTGTTCTCGTTTTCGAAACTATCGTTTATGACTTTTGCCAGTACGTTTTGTTTCTTCAAGTTGAGAATTTGTAAAAACTTTCTTTTAGAAATGCTGGTTGGGACTACATGTCATTTAGGCTTTGGATAGGGATATGGATTGCCGTCATACTTTTTATCCTAGTGGCTGTCGATGCTAGTGCTTTAGTCTGTTATATCACTAGATTTACTGAAGAAAATTTCGCTACGCTTATAGCTTTTATATTCATTATAAAGGTAACATTAAAGACAAATTCCTACAAAAAATTAAATTTTAAATTATAGGCTTTTGAAAATGTGCTTCAAATCCGTAAGAGATTCCCCATGAACACAAGCGGCCATAATTGCACACAGTTAGAACTTATAAACACTGTGGTAAGATCCTACCGTTCCTTATGACTTAAATTAATTAATTTACAGAATTATACAGGAATTTTGGTTGACCCGGCATGTGAGAAGCAATACGTCCCCGATGTATTTTTGATGTCGCTCATCTTATTTTTTGGGACTTTCCTTCTATCTGTGCACCTCAAAGACTTCAAAAACGCTTCCTTCTTCCCAACTTGGGTAAAATAGCTAATTTTGCTTTTCAAAATCTAATTTTCTTATTCAGGTTCGTCAATTCATAAGCGACTTTGCTGTCATAATCGCCATATTTTCGATGACATATCTGGACTACATGATGAACTTGCCGACACCGAAATTGGAAGTTCCAAGCGAATTTAAGCCGACACTTCCAGGTCGAGGATGGTTCATTTCTCCATTCAAGAACAACGTCTATACCATTCCTTTGGCCATACTTCCTGCTCTTTTAGGAACAATTTTGATATTCATGGACCAACAAATTACCGCAGTTATAGTAAACCGAAAAGAAAACAAGTTTAAAGTAAATGAATAAAGCAAAAAGTGTCATTTTTAAACATTTGATTTCAGAAAGGGTGTGGTTACCATCTGGATTTGTTTGTTTTGAGCATTTTGATTCTTCTTTGCTCTATTATGGGATTACCTTGGTTTGTAGCAGCAACCGTTCTTTCCATCAATCATGTCAACTCCTTGAAATTGGAATCTGAATGTGCTGCGCCTGGTGAGAAGCCTCAATTCCTTGGAGTCAGGTAACACCAAACTTAATCGACTTTCTTCTCTAATTTTACATCTCAGGGAACAACGAGTTACTCATATTTTGATTTTCTTGATGATCGGACTTTCTGTTTTGATCACACCAATTTTAAGACGTATACCAATGCCAGTTCTTTTTGGAGTTTTTCTTTACATGGGCTTCTCCTCGCTAAAAGGCCTACAGTTTTTTGACCGTCTCCTTATCATGTTAATGCCTGTCAAGTACCAACCTGACTACATGTATCTCAGACAGGTATTGTCATCTTTGGCATACGTTTTGTCATAATTTTTTGTTTTTAGGTTCCAATCAAAAGGGTCCATCTATTTACAATCATACAACTGGCTTGCCTAATAATGCTTTGGCTCATAAAATCTTTTAGTTCGACCTCCATCTTGTTTCCACTCATGGTAAAAACAATCACCATCATAACCTTAATTAACCTCAAATTTTCAGCTTGTCGTCATGATTGGTCTCAGGAAAAGTTTGGATTTTGTATTTACGCAAAGGGAGTTGAAAATTTTAGACGACGTGATGCCAGAATCGACGAAAAAGAAAGAAGACGATGAAGAGTCTTTTGGAAACGAGGTAAACTTCAATGTAAGAAAAAGATTTTACTAACATTCTTTCTTTATCATTTTCTTTGGAATTTGAGGTGGATATTTTTTATTAATCTTGTTTTTATATTACAAAATAATCTTATATATTAACTAATTAGAAGGTAATTTAGGAAAAGGGTCTGCAGCATCCAGAAAATTTGCAAATACCGTTGTCAAATGGTAATATTATGAAAATACCACTTGCTTCAATCAATATTTCTGAAGAGATGAACAAAACTGGAATCTGGAAGCAAGTAAATAACGAAAAGGAGAAAAAGAAAAGCCCTGGAAAGAATGTGTAAGTTAGAGAGGTTAACCTCATTCCTAACCTCAAAACTTTGTTCTAATTTTGCTTTTAGGATAAAAGTCATTAAAAGAGGGAAACAAAAGGATGCGATAACCGACGAAGAGAAAGCTCGCCTCTCGACGATGGCTGAAGAAGAAGAAGAGCACGAGCCCATAACGATCAAGGTGGGCTCTGAAACCACACAAGACAAAAATATTGAAACCTAGAACTTTTGTTTTTGTAAGTAGTGTTAGTCAGCTTTTTTATTAACCTTAAGAAATAATCGGATCTGAAAATGTACAAAAGGCTCAGGTTTTTATAGCGTTTGCCCATTTAGAGTGCCTAAAATGAAAAAAGACCAGCATGATTTTTAAATGCTCGCCTTATCCATGCTTTTGCAATTTTTTTTATGAATGCAATCATGCTCATTTTCATCTCCAAATGAAATATTGAAAGACTAATATTTCAAATTCCTTATTTTTAAAACAACAAAACCTTGACCTTACCATCAACATATTTTGTGATTTTAGCTTTTACGGAATTGCCACATCCCAACTTCCTCAAAAACAAAGTTGGTGCAAAAACTCATTTTAAGAAAATTAAAAGACTATTCCTTATAAAGTGATTCGGCTTTTTGAGGAAGTTTCATCAAGGCATAGTGTAGACAAGTGCTTGATTGTGGCAATTCTGACAATTGAATGCTCCACGCAAGCCTCTGTTGCTGCAGCAACACCGCTTTTGCTTAATTTTTTTACAGCACTCCAACAGCATGAAATGCAAAAAGCATTTCATTTTTTGATAAATAAAACCCTAATTTTTTAAATTTATTTCAAATTAGATAAATGCATCGAAAGGGACAACAGAATGTACATTGAAAGAAAGGAAAGGTCCAGGTACTGCGGTTTAAATCTTCAGGACTGAATAGAAAAAGAAAATTAATTGTTTTGATGTCGTCCGAAACACCAATAGATGAAAATGTGCTTTATTTTTTAATAAGAAAATGAAGATTTTTTTAATTTATATTTTTAAACTTTTAACTGAAAAATTTTTATTTATGAACGAAAGGAGTAAAGTTTAGACTAATTTTAAATGAATTTTTATGTGTATAGTCTATGTTGATGTATTAAAAACAAACCTAAATAAAGTTTTTGATGCTTTATTTCTTTTAATTCTTCCCAGGCCTTTTTCCGCCGATCTACTGAAAAGGGTAAAAAAGTGAAATATCTCAACTTGGAAGTCAAAGTTGGCGTCTCCAGGAATTCAAAAACCTAAAAAACAGAAATCTGTGGGTAAATTAACAATTTTTTTTTGGCAAATTTTGTATTTTGCATTAAAAAATCAAAATTTAGTTATATACAATGACATAGACGCACACAATGACAGCTACCATAAGAAAAAAAGATAAACAACCAAGAACATTTCGTTTTAAGCATTATTACAGATTTTATGACAAACAAAAATCATAACAAGTAGAAATTTATTCAAAACGGGTAGAAATTTTTGGCAGTTTTTACAAATTGTACTTCAAATTGGAAACCCCCAAACTTGGGGACAAAAAGGCCATTAACGTAGGTCAGCACAATTTTTTTTGTTGTTGTTCCACAATTTTTATCAACATGATTAAATTTTAACAATTAACTTAAAAAATTAAATCTATGGCTAGAAGCAAAGATAATTGATTTATTAAAAAAAAAAAAAAGGAAGCCTTGGATTAACGGTGGCATGACTGAACCTTTCAATGCTTACTTAATTTGAGCGATTGAGCCAGTTCTTATAACGTTAGAAAGTTTAAACGCCCATAACTTCCTTAATTCTAATTTGATTTCATTGTTACCTATATCATTGAAAAGCTCTTAAAAATATCTTTCCAACAGTATAAATACCGATAAAATCGGTCAAACATAGCGGAAGTTATCAACGTTTAAATGTAGTCATGAAATCGTGGCTCATTGAGGGTTTGACTGAAATGTAATAAGTTTTAAGTAGTTGAACAGCAACAAAAAATTGAAGAGGCGTCACAAAAAAAGGGCATTGATTGTTAACTAATCAGTAATAACCAGTGAATTCAAAAAAACAACAAAAATATATTTGAATCAGATTAATTCGCTATCTCTTCCTTTCTTGTTTTTGGGTTTTTCGCTTTTCCTTCTTCTCGGCTGCTTCTTTTTTCTGCCTATCCCTGAAGGAAAAAAGATTAAGATTAATAAACTAAAAAGTGGTTTGATGTCAAGGATAAAATTTTACTATGAGTGGACTCTCAAATCTTTTTCGAGCGAATTTACCAACAGAAGCTGACAAATTTTCATGTTCTGAATTGAGGGTTCATCTACAGGGTGTGCCAGCACATTAGCTGGTCCTGAATAATCAAAGGCGGTCTATGAATAGAGTGGAATACCTGTCTTCGCGATCTTTTTCTTTTTTCTTCTGGCTGTCCATTTTGGCTTGTTCTCGTTTCTCTTTTTGGGCCTGGATTACATTTTGAACGTTGGTATTTTTTTCGAGTCCATTCTGGCGAGAGCGTTCCTCGCCTCGTTCTTCTGCTTCGCCTTCTTCCTGGTCTGAAGTCTGCGAATACTGGGCAAGAATCGCTTCTCGAAGTTTCCTCTCGTCTTCAGTGTACTTCTTCTGTACAGTCGTCGCATGAGAATTCTTCTCGAAAAGCTTGACAAGCTGATCCTCGACATCGACGTTGTTCACAACATTGGTTGGTTCGTTCACGTTTTGGGTGCCAAGCTTTGAATACCATTTCTCCAAAATTTCTTGACAGTGGACAGCAATGTCATCTTGCTGGAAAAACAAAGTAAGAGAGTAGGCTTACGTTTTGAACTTACAGTGATTTCGCCTATGATGCCTTGGAGGGCTTCGTTTTTCTCTTCGAAGGTCTCGTCGCCGGTGAGGATTCCAGTGATGTAGCTTCCGAAAACGTTTTCGTCCGTGTTTAAGGAGTTCAACTTGGAGGTGAGCCACAAGTCGAAGTCCTCCTCGATTGCGAGACTCGTCGCCATTTCACCAGTCACCGAAATTCTCTGATTTCAGCTCAACATCCCTATTCCTTGTAAACACTAACAAGTTCCGAAATTTTTCGCCAGTGAAAAACGAAAGTCTGAAGGTTACTTCCATGTTACATGTCATGTTGAGATATCACAGTGTAGGCATTCTATGGAGCGCCAAATTTATGGCCAAATATCTGAAATCATAGACAAAAACATAACACACCGCCAAATGTCCAATGGCCCAGTAAATCCTGAACCTTCGCCTGTACCGTTGGATAGGCCCACTGGGATATCGGGAAATTCCCCTAGGTACATAATATATCCTTTCTGGACACCAGGGGCCCCATTTTTTAGCTAGGTTTTTGATCTTTTTTTGGCACAAAGGTCCCATATAACTATATTATGTTTCTTTGTGACAAAAAGGGCCCTTTTTAGCTTGATTTATAATCCTTTTTAGAAACTAGGAGCCTTTTTAACTAGATTTTGTTCATTAACAGCAATTTTTTTTTGTTTTGCTTGAATTTTGGACACTAGGGGCCTTTTTTAGCTAGGTTTTTTTTTAACCCAAGGGGCCCTTTTAACTAAATTATGTTTCTTTGTGACTAAAAGGACCCTTTTTAACTTGATTTATAATCCTTTTTAGAACCTAGGGGCCTTTTAAACAAGATTTTGTTCTTTAACGGCAAAATAAAAAAGTGTTGAATTTTAATCCTTTTGTACACTAGGGAGTAGGGGCCCTTTTTAGCTTGATTTTCGATCCTTTTTGGACACTACGGGCCCTTTTTAGATAGGCTTTTAATCTTTTAGGTATTTTAGACACTAAGTGCCATTTTAACCAGATTATTTTTCTTGGTGATGACATGGACCCTTTTCAGCTTGATTTATGATCCTTTTGGACACTAGGCCTTCTAAACTAAATTTTGATCCTTTAACTACAAAAATTTTTTTTTTTGCTTGATTTTTAATCTTTTTTGGGCACTAATGGCCCTTTTAACCAGATTTTGTTCCTTTACTATGAAAATGGCCCCTTATAGCTTGATTTTTGATCCTTTTGGGACACTAGGGGCAATTTTTACCTCAATTTTTGTTCATTAGGACCCTTTTTAGCTAGATTTTTGATCGTTTTTTGAACACGACCTTAATATCTAGATTTCACTCTTTTGCGACAAAATGGCCACTTATAGCTTGATTTTTAATCATTAAAAGACTTTTTTGCTATTCCCAATGATGGGTGGCCACTGGCCAGGGTTGGTTTTTACCTCTCCGACCCTGATGATCCTTTTTTGGCAAATTTTAGACCTATAATTTAAAGACAAAAAATCCCTGAAAAAAGATATAGATTGGAATTCGAAATCTCTGCTTTTGGCCATCAAGGAGCAAGACAAGACAGCAAATAAAGAAAATGGCTAATAGAGCCGCCAATAGGGATTACAAGAAAAACGCAATATAAAAGCAACAAATTTACTTTATTAGTACTTTTAAAGTATCCATGTAATTGTAATGCAAGAACAAACCGTTTTTATACAATTTTGTTTTTATTTCATTGATTCATTTCGCCTAATACTAATCTTTTCTTTTGTGATGTTGTTTTCTAAAAATATCCGAGTGTTTGTTCAAGGCATTTATGCAACTGTGTCCATTCTTTTGTATTTTTTGTTTTGTTTGTCCTGCAGACAAATCACTAATAATAAACAACTTACATATAGAAAACATGGACCAATCAATTTTTCTACTACATACATATAAATCGTGAATTTTAGATACAATTTTATAATAATTTTAACAAATTGGCAACAATTTCTACACATCCTAAACATATAATTTTAACCATTAACCAAGCATATTGCTTCTTAAAACTATATTTTTTAACACCTAAAATGTTACTACACAACATGGAGCCAATTTTCAACGAATAAAATACAATAATTTTTCATAATTTTCCACAAAAAACACTGAATTGAAACATTTAATTTTGTTCTTTTGACATCTAACCGTGCAGAGGATTTAAAGGGACAATTAGAAAAAACCTCACAAAATTTCAGCCCATGTTATGCGTTTAAAACGAAAAATAACCAGATCAGTGCCTACCATAACAAACCTTTTCGGTCACAAATATTATAAAATACATAATTTTTTTTTTATATTACCCTTAATCCTATATACCGAAATAAAACAAAAAACCCAACCACTTTTCAAGCAGCATTCCGAAATATTAAAATTTGTACACGTTATTTTTTTATATTAATTTTTAGTAACCAAAAAAACTTTTTTTTACCACCGATATTTATCGGATTCTTCATATCACATTCCATATATGAATTCGATTCTAAAAAACGGGATATTTTTTTTTTAACTAGAAACGGCCATCACATAAACATATCAAATCACATATAAAGGTCATTAGAATATAAACTGAACAAATTTCCTAAAAATTTATGCCTAAAATTTTGGTAAAAACATTTTTTTATACAATTTTTGGATATATGAATTTATCTAAAAACACCCTC
Organism: Orius laevigatus; assembly: GCA_018703685.1. Taxonomy (NCBI): domain Eukaryota; kingdom Metazoa; phylum Arthropoda; class Insecta; order Hemiptera; family Anthocoridae; genus Orius; species Orius laevigatus. The sequence continues at coordinate 227,857 of JAGWEN010000060.1, read as the reverse complement.
GTTAAACGAAGTAAAAACAGGTACATTTTTTTTCCTATTTCCAATGACCTAAAAATGACTTCGCTATTTTAAGCGAATGACTAAACAGAATATTTGCACTATCGGTTTGATAAAATTTTTAAAATTGAGCAATAATCTTTAAATTCTATATTGCTGTATTTGTACAATTTAAAGAAAAAAAATATTAACAAAAATTTTTAAGCTCTAAAACTGTCATGGTCCTTAAAGAAGGTCTTAATTTTGGAATGTCAAAAAAGAAACTGTTTTTAAAATATTTCAGGTACGATGATTTTTTTAGAATCAGCTTTTTTTTCAACCTCAATTTTTTTTTTAATTTTTATAAATTTTATAATTTTTTTTTTATTTTTTAAAAAATTTTGTCCACTTACTTTCGACATGTACAAATTGTTGCCACCAAACAAATAAGCTCACAATCATCAAATGATTACCAAATATTCCAAACTTACAATATACCCGAAAAAAACACAAAATGAGTTTTCTTTAATTAAAAAAAAAATGCCCATCTTGACAAAACTAAAAACTACAAATATTAAATATTTGCTCTTTTTTTTACATTTTTTTGTTTTTTATATTTTTTTTTTATACAAAAAATGAACTTAAAGTTCGAAACTAAGTACATATAAAAAAAGGCACACTGTTCTTCAGATGTGAATTACAATGAGGTAGTTAAGTATGCATTGAATGTCAAATTTGGTAAACGATAACATTTGGCGTTATTTAAGTAGTCTTAAATAAAAAAGAATGTAATCGACATCTAAAGAACAAACAAAAAATAAATTTAAAGTGCGCCTAAAATAATAATAAACGTAAAAATTGCAAAAAATCCTGTCTATGCATACAACTACACGAATATTGTTTTTTTATGATGTATAAATCTGTATAAAACATAACAAGTTATATAACATGCGACAGTGTTTTTGAACTTGATTGTCCGTCGAAAAATTGTAGCCAACGAAGAATGTAAAACGTTAAAAATACCCGTAACACAAACAGAAGCTAGAAAGTCACCTTTATAAATAATATCACTAAATTCTAGACATCTATTTATGATGTTTTACATTCATGTTGGAATACGAGTCCAAAAATCTTGAGGCCCCTCCGGGATTGTAATTTTGAAGTGAAAATACTGAAGGACTTTTGAACTTTTCTTCGATGGACAAGAAAAAAAAAAGGAAACCCGTATAAAGAAAATTAAAAAAAGTCTGAAAACACTGTCGCATTTACTCTGGTGAAATAAAATATCCTGAAAATAAAAAGTTTAGCTCGGGTGGGCACCGGGCTAAAAGAGGTAGAAAAGAGAAAAAAAAAGATTGCAAGTGGACGGGAGACTGCGACCGAACCTTTTAAAAACGAAAAAGTAACAAAAAAAATCGACCGGCCGAGTTTTGATCATGCTTGAGCGACCCCCACGAAAAAAATTAAAAATGAAAAACCGGGGGCTTAAATAAAATGAAGGTTTTAGCCTCTCTACTTCCGATTAAAAACTATTTTGAGGCTTTCAACCCGGGGCAAATTACGCTATCGTGAAAAAAATACAAAGCCCTCGCAAAAAAAGGAGCTTTGCACTTTTACTATAAATCTACAATCATTCATTCACATTAATTGTACTGAATTTACATTAAACATGGAATATTATTCTTTCTTAATAACTTTTTACCATTTAACAAAGGTTAACACACATAACTCTCCAATTACCTGCTGTGGATAAGAAAAAAGACAGCGTAAGCAAATAAAAAGAAAAAAAAGGTGAGGGGGTAAAAGAAGTGCCCTTTTTTTAAGCCGGTACATCTAATTTTGAAACGAAAATACACTCTTGAACATCTAAGCTACGAAAAAAGGGTTTCCGACCCTGCAATTTCGGGACCAAAAAACATCTAACGAAATGGAGGGGGTGCATCTAAACACCGAGGTCGCTGGAAGAGGAACTCTTTTAACCAAACGAGGTAAAATATTGCAATTGAGGTAGAAACGGTTAATTTCTTCTAATAAAATATATAAAAACTATTTTTCTATAAATTAGGACATTAGGCTATTGTATAACAAAATTTATATTCTTTTAAAATTATCAGAGGTAGGTTTTATTTGTACTAAAATCCTTAATGAGGTAGTATAAATGACTTATAACAAAATATACGCCTTTTTTTCTTTTAAAAAAATTAAAATGCGGATCTTTTGTACTAAAGGTTTGGCGACCACGCCTGATTGTGTAAAATTCCCAACGGAATGTTTTAAAATCAACTTCCTTTTCGCCGAGTTCCTCTTCCACTAATAAAATTTGAATAACATTGAAAAATTACATCTAAAAAACACCCAAAATTGTCCAAAAAGTTTTTTTTTCTCGAAAAGGTGACTTACAATTAAAAAATATACCCGTGAAATTAATGGGGAACACATAAAAAGCCTAAACCTAAAATAAAAGCTGATTATAATAAATTCTTTTTATTTTTCCTTTTAGCGAATTTTTTTTTTTACGTTTTTAAATTTTTTTTAAAATTTTTTTGTTTTTGAATTTCGAGTACAATTAAAATTAAAAGTTTTCCACTTAAGAAGCGACGTATGACTGGCCTAAACCACAGCAGAAAATAAAAATCAAGACACTTGAGTTAATTGCACTGCAATAAAAGCTCATGAGAGCTGAGACAGCCTGAAAGTCTGCAAAAAAAAATTTTTTTTTCACAAGACCTTTTTTATCTATTGTTTGTAAAATAAAAGATGAAAAAACACTCGCATTTTTGATTTTATACATTTAAAAGTCAAAAAATCTTAAAAATGAGTCCTGGTTTTTAAGTAATCAACAAAAATGAAAAACATTTTTTTTTCCCGAGGTGTCACATTTGAGGTTCCTGATCAAGAGTATGGAGAATTTGACAGTTAAACGAAAAAACCAAAGCGAGTTATGCAAAGAAACTAAACAAAACAGCGATAGCAGTGCCAATGAAAAAAGTCCACGATCCCAGATATGTTACCATCCTTAACTTAAAATGTGGCTGTACCCATAATAACACAACCTTTGTTCCTTGATTTAACTACTAACAAATTCTATTATAAACTATTTACAAATCTATACTAACAAGTAGGTGTCATCACAATGAGAGACGCCTTTTGAGGCGTTGGGAAGCTTTAAAACAGAAATCGGGGGGAGAAGAATTGAATATGAAATCACAGTTGGCTTTTAACTATTGATCACTTAGCAGTCTGAGAGCCGAGTCGGCTTAGCACGGTTTATATTGTCTATATTCTGTATAAAACTATAAAAACGTAAAACAGATATTAAAAATTGTAATAAAAAAATATATATTGTATATTAGGAAACATTATTAAACGGTACAGCCACAATCGTTTGAAACATAAAATACTTATTATCTATATTTTCCGTTTTGTACACTGTAATGACCTGAGATGCACAGCAGGCGACCTGCTTTCCTGATGGTACTAATAATATCAATAGCAAAATATATATAAAAACAATCGTTAACATCTGGGTATAAATCTGTACAAAAGAAACCTGTGAAAACAATGTTATATACACAAAAAGTTTGAGGTAGAAAGGATTACAACATAAAAAAAAGGTGATGTTTCAGATCTGAGGTATATAAAATACTGTTTGTTATATAACGGATTAAAAAACAGCCTAAATACTAGGAAGTTTAACTGACTAGGACATAAATGCCATATAATAAGCCGTCCCCCTATGGCCGGGCATTTATCAAAATAAAACAAAAAACGCCTGAATCGAAAATGTATCCTTTTTTTCAAATTTTGGCACAAGAAACTGCATTCTGAGGGGGATATTTTTTTTCATAGCGTATAATTCCTGAGTAAAAAGTGTCTATGACACAAATAAAAGTTGAGTTGCACTCGAATGACTAGTTTTAAAAACTAAATAAAAATAAAATGAGGTGTGGAAGGGGTGCTAACGACAAGGCACACAAATCAGACCTAATCATCATCACAACGCCTCAACGTGCCTTGTCACTACCAGTTTTCGGTACGCTGACAACGTGAAACCCTTTGTACCTAAATATTTCCATTACAACAACTTATAATTGTATAATATTTCAATATTTAACTATAGAAAAGGAGAAATAAAACATTTAAAAGGAAAAATTAAAAGATCTGAGGTATTTGTGTTGAGGTTTTTGTTTGTTTCTGTGGTCCGATGGGACTACTGGTGGTTTTGTACCTGAGCAGATTCGGAAGCTTTTAATGCGACTTCCGCTTTGTGCTCGCGAGCGATGTGACGCCTCACGGTGTTGTTCCGAGTAAATGTGCGCGAGCAGAATGGACACGGAACTCGTATCCCTTGATGCCGTTGTCGTATGTGTGCCCGTAAGTTTGTTTCATACCCGTATAATCGTTCACAAAATGGACATCGTAGTTTCCTACCTGAAAATCAAATAAGGGTTACAAACATTCTTTCAATTTTAATTGCCTAAGGAATTAATTAACATTAACATGAATTATTTAACACTAACAGGAATTATTTAACATTAACATTTATTAGCCTTAAATAAGCCTTTGCAACAAATTGTATGAAAAGAAAGGCTTATTTGATTTTTAAATTAGAAATATTTAAAATAGAAATTGTTTTAGTCCAGTCAAACTAAGCCTGGGGGTGGAAAAAATAAGGTATTTTGTTTCTCTACCGCGCGCTTTGGACGCTAGAGCGTTTTTAATGCGATTTTTTTCGTTTTTTTCCTAATATCTCGAAAACCGTAGGTCGTAGGCGAAAAGATTTTTAGTACAACATTAAAGATAATTAAATTTCCTATAATTTTGAGCTGATACGATTTTTTGTAGGACCAAACGTATCGGAGCTACGAGGTTGCAAAATAACCATGGTTTTCTATTTTGACCTCTGAAGGACAGAAGACGTCAATAATCAATAGAGTGTACTTAATAAAAGTTGTAGAGAATTTAATTACCTTTAAGAACCATCCCTAAAAAAAAATTAACGGTTTTTGCGACCTCGTAGCTCAGATTATGGACTTTTTTTTTGGTTAATCATGGGAGCAACCCCTACACATTTCTGTAGAGAAACAAAATACCTTATTTTTTTCTTTTATTTGGCCTTTTCGGGCTTAGTTTGACTGGACTATTTATAAAATAGGCAAAATCAGTTTTTTGGGCTTCATAGGGTTAAATGGCTTTGGTTCTCGAAGTCAAGGATTGCAGAGAAAGCTAAGAAAGGTATTATATAATTGTGAGAAATAGAAATAATTTTTTCTCAATTTGTTATCAGGATGAGAGGGCAAAATAAAGAGAAAATTAATTTTTTTTAAATATAAAGCTTTAAAAAAAATTTATTCATTAAAAAATTGAAGTAGTGTGATATCTTGGGTCATAGATAAACATGGATACACAAAAAAAGGGTTGAGTAATAAATAATCTGTAGAATTGCATCAGATGGTCATCGGGTCCAGTGGGAGGGAGAAATTATTGATTTCTAAGGGGGTGTCCCTCATTCCTGCAGAAGGGGAATTAAAAAAATATCAATTATATTTATGACTGAGGGCCTTTTGGAGTATCAGAAAAAAAAATATAGGGAATTTTTTTTTTTGGAAAAAAAAATCCCCCTTTTAGGCCAGAACCCTTTGGACCCTTACCCACCCCCAAAAGCATCTCCCACTCTTTAAATGGTCGGGTGATGTGTTCCAATCAATACCCTGTTGGAAGGGAGGGTGTTGATTACATGAGTGAGATCAAAGAAAATCTCCCCCTATCCACCCCCCCAAATAACCCTTTAGAGGAAAAGAATTTTTTGAAAAATGTATAAATGTTATACCATCAGGAGTAGTAGCAGTTGCAGCTCCTTTATGAGCCGTAGAGAGTTTACTTTTACTGGACGAACAATTCCAAAGATTTGAAGACATGATATCCGGAGGTTGCGTTTCTTGTTGTGTGTAATTTTCTGAATAGTTCCACTCGCTTTTAATAACACGGTCACTCCCTGGCGGCTCTACTTTGATGCTTAAATCTGGAAAGAAAATGAAATAGGAAAATTCGTTTTTATTGAAGTACCTTCAGGACAACTGGAGTTGCGCCATAGATCAGGAGGTGTATCTGATTCCACAGCAGCAGATCTGTCAAAAGGCACCGAACTGACAGGAGTGGGAGTCGGTGCTGAGGCGGTCGTGTCAGAGGACGTGGTCGTTTCGTAACGGGGAGACTGGTAAGGAGGCGGTTGAGGAGAGACGGTCTGATGGTAAGCGAGCGAGAGCGGCGACTCCCTTTCGGGTTTGCTTCCGTCTCTAAGGACGGACGCTCGCATCGACGAATTCCTCATCGGATCGCTCGGCGACCTGTGATGCCGTTTGCGTGGGAGGTTGTCGTAGCTCGAGGGAGGAACACGCTGCTCGTACGCTGCCACCATATAATGGTGCATGTACGGCGAGAGGACCGGCGGAGTATACGGCGACGACGTCGAAGGCGGAAGCATCTCGCCGCCGCTTTCTCGCTCGCGTTCCGACCCGCCCTCCTTCATCGACCCATTACTCGTCGGCGTCGGACTGTTCTTCGACTTCCCACCCCTCGGTGATTCGCTTCCCGGGAGATTAGCGGCTTGTGTCTGGGCTGCGGCTAGCTTTTCATGTTCTATCGACAGCCCTTTCACCTAAACAAAACACTTAAAAAACACAAAAACGACAACAAAAACCGTACTTGTAAACATTCAGCGGCCTTGAGAAAGCTCGACAAGCTTTCATGTGATACATGCACTTCTCCTTTGTACATGAACTCAAGAAGCGCTGACATATTGCTTGAAGACGTTCCATCGAGAATGACGAGAACGCTCGGACAATGAGGTGCCGCTTCAAACAAATCTTGAAAATGTTTACTACATGCCGCTAATATAAGTTTGTGTGCTTTAAAAGTCACTCCTAAAACAAATTATTAGAACACCAAATACTCAATTTTTAATCCTTACCTTCACAAAATAACGTGACATCTGTGAGGCTTTCTGATTTAAATAAACTATCGAAGGTAGTGACTAAATTACTCCCAAAACTATTCCACTTTAGACAAAACTGCTGCTGTGGGTCCATTCCAGGGTGACTTGAGATGTTGTATTACCCTAGCTAAAGAACAGAGAAAAAAATATTAATAAGTTGCAAGTGGAAAGGGCAAAAAAATGGCAGGAAGCAGATGTCTAGTTATGCAAGTTGTACATGTGTCCGCTCAAAGGGACATAAAAAATTTGGTTTCCCACATGGGTGATAAGCACCACATTAGATTATCAATGTGGAATGCAAAAAATCTGAGGTCACCATCAAGTGGATACCCAGGGCGACTAACTTCAATATAGCTCTACAGAAGCTAGCTTGGTCATTCCATAGACTTCACAGAAAACTGAGAGAAAGGGTGTTGTAACCAAAATATGACCCTCAACTCAAACAACGTATTCTCAGCTATCTAGGACTGATCAAATTGAAATTTTCATGGCTTTTTCTCTTTTTTGAAACCTCCACCTAGAGTAGTTCCGTCGTCAAAACTTCATAGTTGCACTGCAGATTTGAGCCAAATAGGACTTTGAAACAATCCAAATGGACGCATTAACTTGACATTGGGCTATAAAGTTCTTGAAATTTGAAGATCGGTCCACTTGGAACGAAAATTTTTTGTTTTCATTTTTGAGATAAGGGTCCACCCACACTCAACCTTCAATCAAATCATAACTTTCAGTGGCCAAATAAAGGACCCCTGGTTCCCACATTTTAATGAATACTTGAATACAGAAAAAGGAGGAAATATTGCAGTTTAAAATGAAGATTCAAAGAAAAAGTTTCCAGGAATATGATAAAACGCATCATTTTTGAGACATGACTCCAAAATACTCAGTATCTGAATACCTTATAATCAAAGCATAGATAAATGTGGCATTCCATGTGGCTTAATTTCATTACTGAACCTTTACATGCCCATAACTTCCTCAATTTTTAAGCCATCTTATCGATATTTATACCATTGGATCGCTTCAATTCAAAAATTGTGGAAGTTTGGACGTTACAACATTCAATGTGGCACAATCTCATAACTAAACCTTTAAACACCCGTAACTTCCACAATTTTTGACATATTTCATTAATATTTATACCAGTGGGAAGCTATAAAAGCGCATTTTAAGGCATAAATATCAATAAACTCCGTCAAAAGCAGTTATTAATATAGAGTTCCTAAGATGGGGACTTGACTTGAGAAATGCGAATCGCCTAACAGGGACTCGACTGGAGAACGACAACGATAAAAGCGAATTAATTTGTTTAGCTTTTGTTTATTTTTATAATTTTTTTTTTTAAATTTGTGAACAATAAACGCAATATTGAATATTTAATTATTCTCCCAAGGCATTTCCCAACCGAATAAATTAATCGAAACAATAAAAAAACGAAATCCTTCAAGTTGAAAAAACGCAAAAAACGAAGGAGCGAAACAAAAAGTGAAATCTATGAGCGAGGACTAGAGTTTATGGATCTCACCTTGAAATTATCATGCATTTCTAGAATGACCTCAAAAACAAATTGTGTCCTATTTTCTATTCCGAAAAACCGTCCAAGGGCCCTCCGACCTCATTTTAAACAACGCATAAACAACAACAAAAACAACGAAAATTAAATAGAAATGAAATAAACGAAATATTAATTACGACGCATTTTCTCGAAGGTGGGATTTTTTATAATTTTCGGACCTTTTTTAAAATTTAAATATTTAATATTAATAGAAAATGTAATATTTATATATAGAAAAAGTCAAATTCAAGGTCGAAAAGACGTCGGTTGAGTTTTAGGCCTACGCGAAAAATATTCGCATTGCAACCATCTTGACACGATTCATGCACACAATCATTTAGTGCAATAGAAACAAGGGGGAGGCCGTTTTTCGTTTATTTCTAAAAGATTCGCAAAAGAGGATGATAACGATTGATAAGGGGATAAAAACGATATAAAATAGAATGTAAATGATAATAGATTTACCTTTTTTCGCCCTTTCCTTACACTAAATATAAATATCCTAATTTCTGTAAACCTTGCATAAAAAGAAATTTCGTCCTACTGACGGAAACAGTGCTGAAAACTTTGCGAGTGGGAAGACGCGAAAAAATTTTTTCGTACGGGCCCCTCGAATGGGTAAAATTTGACATTTGGGGTGGTCTTGGGTTTCATTTTTTGTTTTAAAATTGATTAAATTTAATTATTGGTTATCGAAAGTTTGTTTTTGATGATAAAAATTGAAGAAAAGGTTTGTTTTCGTGAGGAGGTGAAACGGGGAAATTTTGCGAGAATGAGGTCCCGATGTGGATTTGCGGCGAAAAGTGGAACTAACTTTTTCAAGTCCAGCTGAAAGAATTTCTGAGAGGAATTAAATTTTGAAATCTCCTTTTTCTCAAGATGATTAACGCCGTCGCGAAATCTGGGCTCGCGAATATCCTGAGGGGTACGACGCAGGCGACAGCGGTCTCGACGAGGACTCTTAGCCCGGCGGTGGTACTTTCCTCTGGGCAGACTTTGGACTCGACGAAGGAGATTCAAACTGGACATGCACTCAGAAAAGTCCTCCCTTCGGGCAACTTGAGGATTCGAAGCGGCCCTACGAGTAAGAATGGTTTTCTCTGATTATTTTTTTATTCATTGGAAAGGTTTTCTCGACCTAAATGGTGCTTGGAAAGGTCTCGATGTGGAAGGACACCAAGGGTGGGCTGTGCAGGTTTTCAGGCATCCCTGGGGCAAAAATGGATCCCTGGCTCTCTATTGACGGGGAACTCCTGGTCTGCAGAAAGGTACTGATAGTGGGACTTAAAAGGGTACAATAGTGCGCTGTGGTTCCCATCAGATAACCAAAGTTAAGCATTGTTGGCTATGGTTAGGATGTGGATGGGTGGCCGTCCAGTTCTTACTGTCCAGACCCTGTAGTTCCTCCTCCTATTCTAGGGGGTGAGACAAGTGGACTCCTAATAAAGGGCTTGAGAGCAGTTCGTCGCTATCTATCTTGGCCATAGTACAGCATGCAATCTACCATAGAGTTTCATACAATATGCGTTCTACAAGAGTTTCTACCTAGTTTTTAAAAGAGACGTTAGCCGCTTGATCCATTTTTGGACACTAGGGGACTTTTTAACAACATGCTATTCTTTTATGCAATAGGGGCTGTTTTTAGCTTGATTTTTGATCCTTTTTGGGCGCCAGTCTAATGTTTGGTCTACTGAAATGAAACATCTTGATGTGATTATAATGTTAGAGGGAAGCATGTCTTATCTGTTTGCTATCAAATGTATCATCAGCAAACTTTAGGCTCGCTAATTTGTTTTGGAAAATATCCTAAAAAATGATTTTTTTTTAATTTTAGCCACAACTCAAGTTCGATTCGCTCACACCGACTTGTCAGTTCCCGACTTTTCAAAATACCGACGGAGTTCAGTTAAAGACCCTTCGACTCCAGGAAAACAGAGCGAGGAGTCACGTAAAATGTTCAGCTATGTCATCGTCGGAGGTAATACAATGTCCAATTTCTCTCAAATTTTAACCTTTTTTTGACAGGTGGTGCTATTGGTGGCGTCTACGCTGCCAAAACTGTCGTGACTCAGTTCATTTCATCGATGAGCGCTTCTGCTGACGTTTTGGCTCTCGCGAAAATCGAAGTTAAACTTGGGGACATCCCTGAAGGAAAGAGTTTAACTATCAAATGGAGAGGAAAACCATTGTTTATTCGACACAGGTAATTTTTTAAAGAAAAAACAAAACAAAAAACAAACCTAAAATATTTTCAGAACGGAAGAGGAAATCAGCAAAGAAAGGGCGACCAATGTTAAAGATTTAAGGGATCCTGAGAAAGACGAGGACCGCGTCCAGAAGCCAGAATGGCTCGTTTTGATTGGCGTCTGCACCCATCTTGGCTGCGTCCCCATTGCTAATGCTGGTATGTTTTAACAACTAATTAATTAAAGAGAATTTTAACTTAAAAAAAACCTTTTTAGGTGATTATGGAGGTTATTACTGCCCTTGCCACGGTTCTCACTACGACAACTCAGGCCGTATCCGAAAAGGGCCTGCACCATTGAATTTGGAAATCCCTCCATACGAATTTATGGATGAAGCAACTCTCATTGTTGGTTAAATGTAGATAAATAGAATAATATAACAAATTTTAGAACAAAAATGTATAATTTGTACATTCTTTCCCCTCCTTTTCGTTTAAAAAATATTTATTTGCTTGTATCATAACACCGTTTTTTCCCCATAATCTTTTTTTGTTATAATGTAGCTTTTCTTGTTATTGTTTTATCAAATATACAGTTTCTAAAACTAAGAAATTTTAAAAACACCCAACATAGTAAATGCTTTGAATCCTCAGAATTTATAATTGGACGGATGCAGTTATATTTTGCTTTGTTTGCTAAGTTTGGATCCTCGACTTGACCTTGAAGAGGGCCTTCTGATTATTGTCTTATTTAACTTGGATTTCTTCTTTAAATTAGTCTTTGAGACAGATGCCATCCTTTCGTATCTGAAATTTATAAGTGGAAGGTTATCTTCATAAATAGCTCCTTACGTTCCAGTTCTTTTTATTCCGACTCCGATGTGGCATGTAAGCATTTTTGGTACCGGCATGTAGCCATCTTTTCTTGCAGTTACTATGGAAATAATTATCTGTTAGGTAAACCATTTCGTAATATTTGTGGTTGAATGTGCAGAAGCCACAACTTGACTAATGATGAAAGGTGGGGAGAAGATCATTGGTTCAAGGGAAGGAAGAAATTATGGGGAATTGGTTGCCAAAATTACTCAAGTAGGAGTTAAATGGAATCAACCACAGTTCAATTCAGTAATTTTTCAACTACGCACCTCTTCCTCTTCTTGACTTCATTCCAACATTTAGGTTCTATGAAAAATAAAGCAAAATTCAATTGTCCATTTAAAAACTAAGGTTTGCACCTTCAATCCTGGATAAGGACGAGCAAGGCAGTGATCTTTTATATCCCAAGTGTAACCCATGTAATCTTCAGACCAGTTTGTCATCTGAAGAGGCACAGGTATTTTGCAAATAAGGTTTCTTGTCAATGTCTTCACCTAAAAAAACACAGCAATGATGACTCTTTTGTTTTATCAGGATTAGATTTTTATGAACCCTTTTCCCTAGGTTAAGCAAGCTCAAATTATCTCCTTCATAAGTGGCATTTTAGATTTTTATTTTCCTTACACTGAGGTGAGATTTTCTCAGAGTTTGCCCTAGCAAAAGTTTAGTTGATAGTAACTCCTCTCATGCAAAAGGAAGATAAGATTTTAGATTTTTATCATCCCGCACCTCAAGTTAAAGTTTAGATAGTAATCTCCCTCCAAGTTTTAAGGAAGGCATTACCTAATTCCTTTTGTCAGCACCTTGTTTCGTTGTACCTTCAATATGAGGAGGAGTAAGTGATAAGTCAACCATAACGCAATGCTTTGCTGTCATGAGGGTTTGTCTAGATGTGATCTAAAAGTTCCTTAAGGCCAGCAAGTAGGAATGGCTTAGAAATTAGCATCATACCCCTAGCGCAGCACATCCAAACTGTGCCTTAAGTGAGCTGAGCCCAGAGGGGGGGGGGGTGATAAAAATCAAACATCTTAATTGTGGGGGAGGGGTATTACTAATACGAATGTATTCATACTTCAATTTTTTTTTAGATTACAAATAAATCCGTATTCGTACATAATAATACTGGAACTTTCTCAAAAAGTGAGTTCACTATATTATATTTTTTTATAGAGAGTTATCTATTGAAGGGGCCTGGTAAAAACGGCCGATCTAGGTGGACATTTGGTAAAAATTGTCACCAAATCGATTTATAGATAAGACATTTCTTATCATGAAGTATTGGGGATTTCATTTTAATTGCTTATAATTGTTTAATTTTGTCCCCTTAAGGAACAAAAGAGAAAAATTGATAAAAATAGCGTGATTTTCAAAGTGCGCGAATTTGATCTTTTCAATAATTCTCATCGTCTAGTAGATATTTTTTTTTTCATATTTAGTCGCCAAAGTTGTTCGTCCACCATCTGAATAGTAATTTTACTATGTATAAGATTTTTAGGGATCCGACATCATTCTTTCAAAATATGTATGCCAAAAAAAAAATCTCATTTTTTTCTTGAAACTCTGTAAAAATTTTGCATCGACATCCAGCGTCCATAGAATGGAAGGGAATAGTCTAAAGAATGTGTGGAAAAAATAATTTTAGCCATCCCGATCCATCTCCCCCCGCAGTGAAGAAAAGAGTGCAGGAATGATGCTGCAGCTTTTCCTGCAACCTCCATCTAGGATTAAAACTTTGTTAAATTATTTTATCAATAATTACAGTAAAGTATTATTTAACGGTTATTAATTAATCTCCAAACGGAATTTTTGCGTTTTTTTAAAGTTTTTGTTTCTTTTTTTAAAATGGCAATGTCCACCTAGAATGGCCGTTTTTACCACTGTGGCCCGGTGGCCCGGGTGGAACGATACCGTGTCCTCAGATACCCCAACCTGTTAGCCTATAATATGATGATTGGGGGTAGGGTAATACAATAAGGAAGGATGGTAGCGTTCCACCCCACCAACTGGAGAATTCTATTTTTGAGAAAGTTCCAGTTTTGAAGGTCCCTCCTCCATTATTAATACCAGTTTATCCATACTAGGTATCTAATACTTTGAAAGTATTTTTCAGTACTTAAATAAATATCTTACCGGATTTCCTGGATTAGTCGCTTTCTGGTCACCTCCACCTCCAGCTCCACCACCTCCAATTTTAGGTTGCTTTTTCCCTATTTTCATCGAGACTCTTTTACTTTGCTTTTTTTTAATTGAAAGTTTGCTTTTCCGTGCAGAAGGCGTAATTCGACTTTTTGTCTTTCCGACAGATGATAGACTGATCTCTTCTTTGTGGTAAAGCCTTATGTTCATGACCGTTCTGAAAGTGTCTCTGAGCATCCTTATGTTTTCTAAAGGGACGGAGACGGACAAAGCCGGAGAAGGGAATTTGATGACGGGCGCCCACTGTACTTTGCTCGAAAGGTACTTTTTAGCCATGAAAATCTCCTCATCTTTTTCCAAATAATCGTAGTATCGGCTTTCAATGTTTTCCAATAATTCAGCCTCCTGCTGTTTCATTCTGGAAGTCGGCTGATCGCTTCTCCTTCTTTTTTGGCTCAGGCTTGAGGGCCTGAAAATCCGGGGTGCCGACTTTCTAGGTGGCCTCTCGATCGTTCGAGGTACTTCCTCTAAGTCAGGGACGATCGGGACCGGAACTCCGTTTAGTTCGTGGGTCAAAACGTTCGTCTCGTACGCCGATAATTTCTCGTCCAAAAGCGGTAGTTCGATTTCAAGTTGATAATAACTTTCAATTTTCTAAGACAAACAGTTACGTCATACCTTTGATACATTTTTTAGCATCCCAAAAAACAAAGCCAAATCTTTGTCATAAAAGAATAGTATATAGTTAACACAGCACCTAGGTCCTAAAATGGATCAAAATACAAGCTAAAAAGGGCCCTTATTTGTCGCAAAGGAATAGTATCTAGTTAAGGACCCTTAGTGCCTAAAAAGGATCAAAAATCAAGCTAAAAAGACCCCTAGTGCCTAAAATAGATCGAAATCCAAACTAAAAAGGGCCCTACTTGTCGTAAAGGAATATTATCTAGTTAGAATAGCTCTAGTGCCTAAAAAGGATTAAAAATCAAGCTAAAAAGGCCCCTAGTGCCTAAAATAGATCGAAATCCAAGCTAAGAAGGGCCCTACTTGTTGTAAAGGAATATTATCTAGTTAGAATAGCCCTAGTGCCTAAAAAGGATTAAAAATCAAGCTAAAAAGGCCCCTAGTGCCTAAAATAGATCGAAATCCAAGCTAAAAAGGGCCCTACTTGTCGCAAAGGAATAGTATCTAGTTAGAATAGCCCTAGTGCCTAAAAATTATTAAAAATCAAGCTAAAAAGGTCCTAGTGCCTAAAATGGATCAAAATCTTAGCTAAAAAGGGTCACACGTGTAAAGGAATAGTATCTAGTTAGAAGAGGCCTAGTACCTAAAAAGGATTAAAAATCTAGCTAAAAAGGCCCTAGTGCCTAAAATCGATCGAAATCCAAGCTATCCAAGCTAAAAACGGCCCTATTTGTCGCAAAGGCATAGTCCCCAATTAGAAGGGCACCTTGTGCCTAAAAAGGATTAAAACTCAAGCTAAAAAGGCCCCTAGTGCGTAAAATGGATCAAAGTCCACGCTAAAAAGGGCCCTATTTGTCGTAAAGGAAGAGTATTTAGTTAGAAGGGCCTCTAGTGCCTAATAAGGATTAAAAATCAAGCTCAAAAGGCCCCTAGTCCTGCATCACCAGATGGGTGTGACCTTGGCCACTCACATACGTGGGTACTTACCTCTTTTTTAGACATGCTAACTCTTATCGGTTTTGGAACATTGTAAATTCTAAATCCGTAAACTGATAAAACTGCCTCTCGTGTTTCTTGACCAGGCTCATGGCTTCTTTTATTATCCAATTCGGTACCATCTAGTATTTCAAGATTCGGCAATCCCAACATAACAATCGTCTTGTAGTTGCTTAAAACCTTCGAAAAAAATTGAATAAAAAAAAAAATTTTATAAACAAATACCGTGCACGGATTTCCAAGAATCAGTAACGATTTGAGACTTTTCAAATAAACCAGGCTTTGAACGAGGTCATCTATGTTTTCAAAATCGTTGTCACTTATGTCCAAATAGCATAAATAAATGAATCTGTTTAAAAGTTTGATATTTTGAGCTAAAAAGAGAGAATGTTGGCTGGATTTAAAAAATTAAATATTACGTCGACTCAAGTAGTTCCTTCCTAAGCCAATAAAGAGAAGCCTTTTAGGAGCGTTTTTGGCCAAAAGATCGATATCGAAAAGAAGATTTCCGTAGAGTTCGAGGAGCTTTAGATTCGGTGGGAGAACCACCCCGTCAAAATCGGTTATGTAGTTTGCAGTAAGGATAAGAGCTTCTAAAGCTTTACAATCTTTTAATGTGTAATCCATGCTTGCTATCTAAAATTCAAGCTTAGTAGGTACTTATTGGGCAGTTCTCACTTTGGATGAAGCGAGTCGAAGACTTGGCATATTTTTCAAAACTGATGATTCTGTAACGACACCGTTTTTGCTTTGAGAAACCGTATTTGCGAGTAATCCCATAATATTTTCAGAATAGTCGTGCCTTCTTTCATAAACCGTTGGAAATTCGTTTATTCTCAAAAGAAATCTATAAAAGATTAAAATTGTTGGCTATATTAAAAGATATACTTGGCTATGTCGAGCTTCTTCTGCTGTATTTCCAAGTTGGTGTCTTCGCCTTTGTTGAGATGCTGAAGAAAGCAACCGGTGAAGGATTCTTTGAGTCTGAATTCGATGCCTTTTTGAAGTGAAAAGTTCGGACCGTTGACGGCTTCCTTTTTAAGACGGAGCCATGCTCTTTCAACTTCATTCCAAACGACTTTTTTGTAGAGACGATTCCGGAGGAAATTGGGAAAGTTAACGTACTGTTCACCGCCTCCAAGCAACGACGTCAAATTTATCTGAACATCACTCCCACCTGTAAAATCAAGTGAATTAATTAACCCTCAAATTCGTGATAAGCAAGATTGTTTTAGTTTGTTACCTGCAATAACATCGATGTCCATTTTTTCCCTTTATGAGGTAATAAGAAAATTAAGCGATCATAAATTTGGCTTCGATAACACCAATCAGGCGGCCTCTCTCAACTATAAAATTTCGCGAATGAACTTTTTTTTTTACTTTAAACAAAACAAATTTTTTAAACTTAGGAATTTTGAATAAATAAAATCGAAAAATTAAATTAAAGACTTTATCATATGCGATTAGAATTCGGTATATAAGGCGAAAAACATTAAAATTAGACAAACTTGAAGAGAGAAAAAAAATTGTCAGTCTTTTTCTGGGCAATCTGACAAAAGCTAAACGTCCTTAAAAGATTAAGATTCTAGATGTTTATAGGTAGATTGCAGAATATCTCTAGTAGAGGCACGAGCTAACCTCTATCGAAGCCACCTACTATGTAGGTATACGTGGATAGTAAATTATTTTATAATAACGCATGATAGATGACAATTTGAGGATTTCAAGAGGGATTTAAGACTAAAGCGTGTCTATCTGGGTGACTAATTACCTGGGGATTATGGTCATATTAATTCTATCCCTGACATATTTGTTACATAGTGTAATTAACCCTCCTCGGTAGATTGCGGTATGGTACTCCTAGATTATCTTGTTTTAATCATAATTTATAATCATAATTAATTCTTGCATACGTTAAATCGCATTAATCATTCGTGTTTGCTTTGGAAGATTTATTTTTTCAAGATTGACAGTCCATTTATTTTGAGATAGGGGAAAAAAGGAAGGATCCTCAAATCTTTTCTCATGTTTTATTCTTGACTTAAATCCATTTGAGGGATAAAAACGTCTTTTTGTCCTTTTCAATGGGAGGAGGGTGAGAGATTGTCTAGCGGGCGGGGTCGGGAACGCCCTCGTGCCACGCCTACGAACGTTGAGGACTTTTTTCCTCCGACGAAGACTATTTTTTTTTGGACCCCCTTGCCAATAAAATAGTTATCAGCGAGATTCGATCCTGTCCTCTCAGCGTTTCGGATTGCGACGGTTCCCCCCCTGGTACCGAATTAAATGCAAATAAAGGGCTAAGATTAATATGTATGCCAAGCTTCGATATTGATTGGGGAAACCGATGCCAATTCCACATGTTTTCCTTGTAACGTCACCCTCTGTTTTTTAAGGCAAACACATTGGCGACGTTGTTTTTTTAAAAAAACCTCTTTCCTCCCGTCCTAAATAATGCCTTTGCTGGAAAAAGTTGTTTTCAGTTGCAAACTTTCCTAAAACTTTTCCCACTAAGCTTTATCCTCTATGTTCGATGTACTAAAAATTTCCATCAAAATATGATGTAAATGCTATTGAATGCTAGACCGAACACAATTCTAAGATTAATATTTTTCCTGTTTGGTACCTATGTGGCTTCGTTCACGTTAACTTTACCAAGAATAACTTTCGGTGCAAAAAGTGAAAAAACATCATTTTCTAACTCAGCATCCCAAAAAAACCCGACAAATGAGAAGGTTTGAAAAGGTTAGGAGACTCAATCACTCAACTCATAAGAGATATCAGGTTCGTTTTCTCAGCTCTCTAAGGACCACTTGACCTGAAATTTGGAACAAATCTTCTTACACGTGTTAAGAAAAGGCGCTTAAAATTTCAAGCAAATTGGTTAAAAGGGAGCTTAGAAAATGCTCCATTTTGAGTTGGAGTCTCCACTCATACAGATTACACTGAATTTAAAAAAAAAGAAGCATAATATGTCCTAAATAGGTCTTCTGTTCAGACAAAATTAACCAATCCTTTTTTAATTTTATTTAAATGAGAAAATTTTAGCTTGAAATAGCTTCCTTTGGAAATGTACTAAAATGTCGTGGTTGGTAATGTTGAGAAGGAGCATTCGAGTTTGATTAGGATTACCCATCCAATCGTTTGAAACCCCCCTCGGAATCCTCAATGGTAAAGGGTTATTGGTTGGAGTCTTGGCCACGCCTTAAAGACGTTCGTATTCGGGCCGAAGAACACGGTTAAGGCGGACTTGCTGATCCAGACAAGATCTTATCAGTTCACCTGAGACAAATCCTTATATCACCCCTCCGCTTTAGCCGAGCTCAGCGAAATGCACCCCTCGACCGACTCCGACATGGAAGAGGGATTCTCTTTTTCCTCCTTTTTTATCCTCGATCACCGGCAACTGATTTTTATCAGGATCACTTCTTTTTTCTTCTTCCTGGACGGAATTAGGTGGAGACGTGCGGCAGTTAAGGTCCAACCATTCGACCCTAATAGCCTTCGTCTGATAAAATCTTAAGTCCGGCTTCATTTGTTATACGTCTCTCGACGGCGGCGATAAAACAGCCTATAGAAGCCTCTTTATTTTCTGACGAAGCATCCTTTTCCTTCCCTTTTTTCTTTCCTTCCCAAAATCGAGCGTTCGATGATGCACAATTTTCTTTTGAGAAAGTTGAAAACACAAGCTAAACAAATTCATTCCTGAATCATCTAAAATTCATCCAAATTTATTAAAGAAACAATCCGCATTCATTCAAAAGACATTGAAACGTGAAAACCGTCCAAATTCATTTGAAAACGAAAATTGAAATCATTGAGGTATGTTTATATTCATTTAATAGTAACACCAAAATCCATCTGATATTTCTGAAAAACTTCCTTTGGAGATCGTTAGTTCTGTTGCTGCCTAATCAAGGTGAGATGCTGCCCAGCACTCTATTAGGATTCGCCCTAACCAGGCCACACCATGAGGAGGTTGGCTGATGAGTCTTGTAGTGCAATTGTAGAGCTTTAACAACAGGTTTCCTAAAAATTGGTGCCTTATCAGACAAGAACTCAACAGAAAAGATGGCAAATTTAAGATGATTCACCAAGATGAGGTTCAATGGCCTTAATTCGTACATTATAAAGTTGACTCGAACTTAGATTTGTCAGCCCACTACTTTATAAGTTAGTCTCAGTGAAGGGTGCCATGGCAATATGGCGAAAGCCTCCATTAGGACCCTCATTTTGATTGGTTAAATAAAGTTATCCACCATAAGTTTATGCAAAATTAGGTATTTTATACTGATCAATATAGTGAAAAATGAAATGATTTTTTTTTAAATTTTAAATCTTAATATTTTAAGCATTCCAATATTTTTGAAAATATGAGTTTGGATATTTTGCAATGAGAGGGAGGCGATTGTGCGGACGAATCGGTATGTTCTCAAGCAGAGCCTTAAATGCTTTAATTAAAACTCGTTTAATTAAACTCAGCTTGAGCGTCAATGCCACCTTCACTTTCCGATATCGGCTCGGGAACTTGCCTTTTCTCGTCTTAGGTTATAAAGGTAATTTATAATAACACAATATTTCAAAATTTGCCCTTAATTAATCTTCTCCCGCCCACACGGGGTTGATTAACGTCACAAGTATTCGGAAGAGACAGGTAATCAAATTAAGTATTAAAATTTATTTACCGCTCTTCAAAAACGTTCTTTGTATGGTTTCTACGTAGTCTTTTCAAATGAAACATCACAGCAAACACGAGAAAATACAGAATAAAATTGAACCTTCAATGAATTTTCCCAAAAAATTAACTTAAAACTTAACCTTCCCATATATGAATACTGTACAAATCTAAAGTTATCGGTTGTCTGCGATCAGCTTCGGAAGAGGAAACACGTTTTTATTCACAAAATTATCTTTCATTATTTTTAGGTTATGGATATCCAGGAGCACTACTCCTAAAAATAATTAAAGTCACCAGGACAAACCGAACATCACAATTTTCTTTCAGATTACTATCACTATGTATTCGATTTTACTGCTCATTTAAAAAAATTATTTCACTTTTTGTACATTTTTTGTGTACCTACATATCTACTTAGCACATTTGTAATAACCATATTATTTTAGCTTTTTTGTAAAAACCTTACATTGTGTATTTTGTAAAATTTGTAAGAATCATACTTTAGTCTTCTTTTTAGGAAAAAATAATTTGAAAGAGAAAATGTCAAAAAGTGCGAAAAAACCTCTCTTTCTCTCCCATCGCAACAAGGACAAAAATGTTCAAAAATAAGATCAATTTTTATTCAATTTATTGTTAAAAATCAATTTTCAACTCATGCGATCAATTATAAACCATTCAAATTTTCGATCAGGAGATGAAATTAAAGTTTCGAAACCGGTTGTCAATAAAAGCGTCCAAAATTTAAAAATTCAACATTCCCCCTTTGCCTGTGGAGAGACAACATGCACAATTTAAAATAAATTTATTTTTTCCTACTAATTTAAAAGAATAACGTATTTTGACTATTTCTTTTCTTATCTACTCATTTACTTTGATTGGGTGTTGTCATAAGGTAGGTGGAGGGTGTGGGGAGGTGGATGTTGGGTGGGGCGGTGGGAGGAAAGTTGGAGGGGGATATAGGGAAGTGATTATAGGGTGTGGAGGGGGGGGGGTACTTTGTGTTAGTGGAGAGGTCTGCACGGCCCCAAATTTTCGAGAAAGGTCATCTACTTTTTCATCTCCTACTTTTTGAACTCTCCAATCTTCTTTCACTCATTTTACTCCTACTCAGTTCTCTTTTATTTTACCCTCTTACTCTCTTCAACCTTCTATGTAATTATTTCAATCTTTTTTTTAAATAAAAATTTAAATAATATGAAGAAAAAAATCTACCCAAAAGTTTTGTTTGCAAGAATGTGATTTTTGGATTTGAAGGAGAAAAGGAAGGAATTCCTCTTTCGAGGAAAATGATGAGATAGTTTTAAGAACAGCGAATTTTAATTGGAATCCCGCGAAATTGAGTATACGTTTGTTGCTTCCTGCGGTAGTTACGTGTAGGTTTGAGAACATGCGCTCAAGTAAAATGGTTGGACGGGAGGAGAAGGGGGTTGCGTTGAATGAGCGCGAGATTCCTCACAACAACCTAAATGAGTTTTATCCTAATTGAAATGCTTCATTTGGATTTTCTTCCTCCTCCAATCCCAACCCGAAACTCGTTCCGTCTCCGTTCCACCCGAAGGTTCTCGCTCTCTCGTTTACAGCCACTTCCGAGAACCACTTTCCCTCCTCCCCCCTCCTCCTCACCCCCTCCCCATCACCCCTCCGGACTCTTACTAATTAAATGGGGAACACACTCAATCTGTTAACTGTTTTAATTTTCTCCGAAAACCCCTTTTCTCAGTCCGGCTTTTGCCTCGAACACCTTCTCAGTGAGTGATTAATTAAAAAAGCTCCGGCTAATTTCCTTTGCTGCCCATTAACCTCCCTGCCCCAGAGAAAAATCTTGGATGGGGTAAAACAATAAAACCTTTTTTTAAGTTTAAATTCCCCTTACTCAAAATCGATAAAGAAAAAAAGTACTATAGTCTATAGTACTAGTATTTCAGAAATAAATTTAATTAAAAAAATGCTTTTTATCGTTCAAACTGAATCTTTCAAAGAAAAATTTAACCAATGGAATTTTTTTCTATTATTTTTAATATCATAATGCAAACGTCGCGTAATCAAAAAAATTGAAAAATAAAAGAGCGCAGAAAAAAAGTGAATATTTTTAAATATTCTAAAGCGGTTGAATGTCAGTTTGGACGGACAAGGCCTTGGTCCTCTCGTTTTTAACTTTTGAAATTTTTTCTACCCCTTTTTTAATTTTTTTTCCGCTGGAAAAAAGCCGACTGCAGACGGTAATGCAGTTAGCGGGTCGGGCAGGACGGTTGCTCTCAAATAAATTAAATTAGGGAAACAATTGAATATGATGCAACCCGTAGAGTGGGGACGGTGAGGAAATTAATTTAAAAAACGAGTCGGTCCCGAGAAAACAGATCCAACTTAAAAGGGGTGGTTGGGGTTGCTTTGTAGAGTTCACCCATGATCCAACAGAGTTCTCGTAAAGCTTTCTCGTTCTGTATAATTTAAAATAATATTTTTTTTTGTTGGACGTAGACGGTTATCCTCTAAAAATTAAAGTAAACCGATTTCTTTAGTAACTTTTTAAATGTGATATTTGCAGATGTGATACTATATTCGGATTAAATGGTGACTTTTGCGTATATCGTGAGATAACATTTTTTCAACTACAATGTGGTTTTTGATCATTTTTAGGGTGAAAAACAAGAATCTTTAAGTTGTTTTCGGTACATAACAACTTTTTTTCTTCGTCTACCTTCTTCACTTTTTAGACCTGAAATTTTTCATTTTTCGATTTCAACTAAAATCTGGTTTTTGACGCTTTTTAAGGCGAAGAAAATGAATCTGAGGTCGATTTCGGGATAGAAAAATTTTTTTTTGACCTAACCAAAGGGCTTTTTCACTTTTTGGGCCCGAAAATTTTAA
The DNA here is from genome assembly GCA_018703685.1 of Orius laevigatus. NCBI lineage: Eukaryota > Metazoa > Arthropoda > Insecta > Hemiptera > Anthocoridae > Orius > Orius laevigatus. The sequence continues at coordinate 204,912 of JAGWEN010000060.1, read as the reverse complement.
TTTTTTGATTTAATCAAAAATGTGGTTTTGGGCAATTTTCAGGATGAAAAACTAGAATCTTAAGTCGTTTTCAAGAATTTTTTTTTTAATCCTCGCTAAAAAAGGGAGGACCCTTCTTCACTTTTCAGACCTGAAAATTTTTATTTTTTGATTTCATCCAAAATGTGGTTTTTGACCATTTTTAGAGTGAAAAACAAGACTCTGTGCTCGTTTTTTTTTCAAATAGAAAAACATATTTTTTTTTACCCCACCAAAGGAGAGGGGGGGGGGAATTTTTCACTTTTTCGACTGGAGAGTATTTTAATTTTTGATTTCATCCAAAATGTGACTTTTGGAAATTTTTAGGGAAAAACTACACTTACAGCAAATGTCATCATGTCGTCCCAAATCCACTTTTTTGGGGGTTCCTTAAGTGCCACATCCTCAAAAACGACGAAACCGTTTAAGGGTTTCATGAGAAATCTGTATTATGAAAATGATAGCCCTAAAGAAATAGGCTTTCAAAATTGCGATTTTTGGTACCTGAGTGTGAGATTTCAACCACAACTTGTCACTAACTTCTCGGTAACTTGAGCACTCGGAGGAAGAAACCACACTTTTTTGCATTTGAATGACCTGATTCATTTCTTTCTTTCCTTATAACTTCAGAGGGATAATCAAGTTGTTCGTTTTCACATCGAAATAACGAACTAAAAAGGCCCCTCCCCCCTTCCAGAACCGAAACGAATTTCAAGAAAGCCTCGCGCCGTTTCGAAGCAATCATCATAACTAACGTTTTATAGAGCTAGAGGTTAAAGCAAGCGTGTTTCACGGAATAACAAACAGAGGAAGCAATCAATGAGCCATTCCCGGGTTTAATAAAGGCAAGTTTGAGTACAGCTTAGGTAATGAGGAGGATAATTAATGATGTGCAGTCCATTTATCACTAGACCCAGATGTAATGATTAGAAATTGGAATACCTAAGCTGAACAGGGAGGTTTTCAGTCATTACTTTACTTCACAGCCTTTGTTTCTCGTGCCAAATTAGAAGTTAAATCTCTCTGAAAATTAAGACTATAAATCATTGAAGAATAGTTTGAATTGATAAATAAGTGAATTTGGATGGAGCTTTGAAGTCGCCTATTAGGGAATGTTTCGGCTGATTTAACATCCGAGTTGGTCTAAAAATGTGATTAGAGGTTAAAGGGCAGGGCTAATGGATCCTAGTCCTTCCTCTTCGGTCAATCTAACTAATTAGCGAACAGATGTAGAGGGCCTTCTGCAATTAGCGTTCCTCTCATCCACCTCACCCGCTCTACCCTTAGATAAGATGAATTAAATTATTCACCCGCCTAGAGGGCAATTAGTAGCGAGAACGGGGGGTGGAACGTACAAAGCGGACGACTCTCTGCTTTAATCTAAACTCAGCCGCGCTACCTGGACAAACTAATGAATGTCCGTCTTCTCTTTACCTCCAGCCCCTATCTTATCAACACGGTTTCCTAGTTAGTACTCTAAACACGCTAAATACACTCAACGACAAGAAGTTTTAATTTAAAGAGAGAACCCCTGAATAGAACCCTAACAACTATACCGAAATACACCTTGATTACTCCCCACCCCTCTCACCTACCGCACATGCTTTTAAAACAACCCTTTTTTCATTTATCTTTTGACCCTCGTTTTTTCACTAATTAGGGCTTTTCTAAAGTTTTTTTTTTTTATATTCAACCTACATTTTTTAACTTTTTGATCAAAATTAGGTAACAACAGGAGGTGGATGATTTCAAAATTTTATTTTTATTAATATTTTCCCTTTTATCATCAGCCATCTTGAAAAGGGAGATGCAGCGAAGGTTCCCGAAAGAAGTATCTCCTCCTCAGTCCTCACTATTCTTAATATTTTAGAGTCTAGATAATACATACTGTCCGTGATGGAAATTACTGCCAGGCAATAATAAGAATTTACGGTGCAAGACCCATTTTTTGGGTGTTCATTGCCTGAAGTACAGAGTAGAAAATTTTGATTATACCATTCCTCAAGGCTTAACTGTCTTGAGGGTTAGTATGTTTTACTCCTTACATCACTGGCCAACCAAAACTGTCAAGTCCGCAAAATCAAGGTGACATTTTGGGGAGATCCAGTGATAAACTTACAGGAAAAAAAACGGTTTTTGATGAAGACCAAAAGTCGTAAGGGGTTTCCCATTATCCTTTCGAGAAATATGTCATTTTGTCGAGATGGGTGGAGTTGGGGACAATTAGGGGGTCGTTAGGTCATCCCCTAATCCGGGTGGACGGTGGAGCATTCAATTAAAAGGCCGTCCATTGATAAGAGGGCCTCGAGTTTCTTTACTGCTAATCCCGCAGGGGGAGCGGGCCAGGCCGCCGGGTATAGCAATTAGCGATTAATTGGAAATAACAGCGTCAATTAGGTTGGCCCCTGCTATTTACCTGTTTTAATCTAGCACCCCCTTCTCCTCCTCATCGCCGAGGCCGACCCCGCGCCCCCATCGCTACCCTAATGAACCTTACACGGCAAATTGCTTTCCTGCTCCTTTCACCTCCCTCCTACCCCCCTTCAAAGCGAGTTTCCTTTCAACCAATCCGACGGTCCTTTTTCTACACTTTATACCTACCGTAATGACTTGATCAAGGGGCTAATTGATAAGGATTAAAGCGATGAAATTAATTCTGTAATTAGAACAAGACTCAGATTAACTTTTCATTCTTTTCAAGCAATTTTTAGCCTTTAAACAAAATAATGACTTAAATTTTTCATACAGGAAACACAGATTTTTAAAGTTTTCAACTCTCGAATATTTATTTCGGGTCGTGTATGCACCGGTGGCTTTTTACGCTGCGCGGTTACGAACCGCAAGGTGGTGTTCTTCTGTTTGGCTTCCCCTTTTTCATGTTTAATAACTCAAGAGGAAAACTAAAGAATCAACCCTCCGAACGCTCTACTTTCTCAAGTTCCGACAAGTTACTTGAACAATTTACAATATTAAATAAACCCACGGCCGTGGTTAAACATGCAAACTCCCTTTGAAAGTATAAAGTCTTATATTTTATTCAATTAAACATGAGGAAGTTGGTCGATGCGAATCTTAAATTTTTTAACTTGCATCGAGCTCTAAATTAGGCCGATTAAAAAATTAATAGGATATTTTTAATACACGTTGAAAAAAAAATCAGGTAAAAATAATTCTTTGGGGATGTAAAAGGGAGGTACACGACGCTCGTCAATGAAACAGGTTATGCTTTTCATTAAGGCTCAGATCCGTTGTTGTTTTAAGCACGCCTTTATCTAATCAGACAAAAGGGGGGGACGACTGGAAGGAGTAAAAGGATGGAGGGGGGCTCGTTAGCGGGGAGGGGTGGGGGGCAATCGTTATAACTCACCCCCGGGGCCTTCTCCCTAACAGGGTTTGCTTAATTATCGCGAGTCAATTAATTGGAGAAGCGAAAGAGTGGGGGGGTTGAAAAAAAAGAAGGAAAAAACCTAAATAAAGATAATAAAAGTTCAGGTAGAATCAAATCTGCAGATGAGTTGTATCATAATCCGAGTCTGGTCGAAGAAGGGGCTTTTCAGCCGCAACTTGATCATATTTCTTTTAAAAGGGTTAGCCCAAGAGGGGAGAGGATAAATCAATTTTACTAATTAACGCTCCCAACCCGGAGGCAACATCACAATAAACAGGGCGAGTTGATATTTTAAGAACCAGTAATAAAATGTTTTTTAAAAACATGTATGGAGAAGCCCATGAACTCTCCCAAAAGTTCGTGGCACTAAGGACTTTTCCAAATACCCCTTCCCCACCCTTCTATTCAGCAAATTTTTTTAAAAAAAAGTGGCTATGTTCTAATTGAAAAAAAAAAAAGAAAGAAAAAAGTGATAGATATTTAGGGTCAAAAAGGATTTTCGAGTTCACCAACGAACGAACAAGACGTTTAATAATAAATTAAATTTAAAAAGGTCGCTGTTTTTGTCAGTTTTTGCTAACACAATAATTCCATTATGGCTCTACATTATTTTATTGTATAACTTTCGAGGGAAAAAGTCAATCTGCATAATTCATTATTTTAAAAATGTTTTCAGCTTCTCCATTTTCTTAAACCAATTTTCCCAAAAACTAAAAATATTCGAGTTAATTTTTAATGGAGTCTGAATGAATAATTTAGGGGCGATCTCATGTTATTGTGGTCTCCTTCGAGGGAAGGGAGACAGTTGTCAAGATGGGGATGGACCTGTTGAATTTTTGATGCGGGATGACAAGAGCGAGTGGTAAGACAGGGTCTCATCAAACATGGACCTCGAGGTAAAAGCTGTGACATGATAATTGTCAACGCCGTCCGGCTCGATCGACGACTAAATAATGCAATCCGTTCGTCCCTTCCGGCCATGAATAATACAATCGACTCTGACCTAAGGTCTTTCCCTCAAGACGATCATTTATAGCGATGTCCTTTATTCATGGGGAGAAGAAGGCCTTCAAGATTCATTTACTATTTATGCCATGGAGACGCTCAATTTGAAACACTTGAGCACTTTATTTAAACATTTAAAGAAAATTTAATTATATTAACTCTTGGTGCATAATAGATTGTTTTACCAAACAAAGCATTATATTAGCCTCTTAAATAAATAAAACATTTCAAAGTTCACATATTCTGAGATGTTCATCAATTCTTTTGAAACTGATTGTTGTTAATTTGAGAGGGATCCAGACTTCTTTGTTTGTGCTCTTAAAAGAGCTTTCAATTTACAGGGATTAAACCGTATTGCTAAAAGCTTTAAACAAAAGCACTTCAGAAAATTAAAAAAAAAGTTTAAAAAAACAAAAAAATAGATGCTAATTTTAACTAAAAGATTAGGAGTTTAGAGGGAAAATAAATCAAAAGACTTTGGTTGTTCTAGGACACAATGGTTTGATTAATCTATGAGCTAATGTATCTTAGGGGAAGGGTAAGTTTGCCTAATGAATGCCTTCCTACAAGGCAAATCCAGCGAACCACTTCCGATCCCTCAGACAATGGGGCACTTGAGACGTGAGTGACACGATTAAGGCAAAACTGTTCGAAATGTTTTAATACTTTTTGCAAATTAAAAGAGTGAAGGGTTCCGACTGATTTAGAATCGATATGGGTAAAGATAGAGTGAATCTCCCCCTTTTCCCAATCGGACACACATCTGCTGGTTTAATATAATACAATTAAAACTCCATCAATGGACGCATATTAATCCCGGAGTCTGAGACTAATTGGGATCCGATGGGTCCCATCTGCGGAGCGGCTCAGCCTTGGGTTTACAGAATTATCCACTTCGGAAACGAGTAATAGCTTTTAAATGCCTCTTCCCTGGGCTTTCCATACCATGATCCGAACAAAACTTTACCTGTTCTGTATGATGGAATCTATATTATTCATTACACTCAAATATAAAACCTCGATGATCGTTTAAACGCTTGTCTTTGTTTTCGATGGATCAGTTACATTCGTGCCTTGGATTTAAACCTTTTAAGTAGATTTTTTTTATGCTTATAGAAAAAAAAATTAAGTACTCAATGCATGACCCCCAAGGTTGTGGTCCCATAGTCTTAGAATTCATTGTTGCCACATTAGGCCCAATAAAGTAGCCCAATTATGAGATAAAGTGAAAGGTCAACTTTGTGGGGTTGCTCTGTTTCCAGTTTAGGCACAAAAAAGTTGCCTAATTTGCGATAAATCGATCAAAATGGCAACAAAGTGAAAGGTTTTTTTGTCGGTTGGATTGTTGCCAGATTGGGCCCAACAAACTAGCCCAAGTTGAGATAAGTTGACCAAAATGGCAACAAACTACAAAGTCAAAAGGCTAACTTTGTGGGGTTGCAGTGTTGCCAGATTGGGCCCAACAAAGGAGCTAAAGAGATAAAGTGACGCAAACAGCAACAAAGTCAAAAGGACAACTACCTAAAAGGCTAACTAATATGCTAACCAACAGTACGAAGTGTCCAGCTACAGCAAAAACAATAGACCCTATGAAGTGTCCTTGAATCGACAGCTCTAGACCTTTCTAGACCATTTTTCGACAATTCTTAAACAATTCCAAACCACTTTAGCACGTTTTTCGAACATTATAGGTTGTTTTAAAAATTGTTTTTACATAGCAAGAACGTTTTTTGACATTATCAGACAATTTTAGACTGTTTTTAGATAGTTTCAGACCCATCTAAGACAGGTTGAGACCGGTACAGATATTTTTCCAAGGAAACTAATTGAACGTTCCCTGCCTCGTTCCTAGTTTGAGGACCCATTTGGGGACCATGACTTCATGGTATGGAGAAACCTAACCTTTTAGGCATTTGAAGAAATTTAATAATCTTAAATATCATGTAATTGCGATGAAAAGGGTAGGAAGGAGAACGGAAGGGAATCCTTCAAAGGTGGTCGCCATTAGCCCTTGTGGGATAAAGGGGGGGGGGTGTTATTAACCCGCATAACCGGCACTTTGCCCGGCTACAAATGACCACGGTTCCTTTAAAGGGTGGGTGATGGGGGTGGGGGTTCCCAGAGGGGCGTAGTCCTCGTTAGTAGGGGATTAGCGGGAGACGTGACCCGACTCGCCCTCTCCCGCCTCATCACCAATTGAATATTTTTACAATTCCGCTCACACCCCCGTCCCCCCCTAAACCCCTCTTTCCCACTCGATCTCAATGCACCCCATTCCACAACTGTACCACGAAATATTTCTATAGACGACCTTTAAATACCGGTTCGTTACACGAAGTTTTTGAATGGAGCCCTAATTGTGTGATTTGGATATTCTTCTCTTTTTTTCCAGCGGCTATTTCCGATTGATAATACTAAAAGACTTTTTGAAACAAGATTTTCAACAAAAAAAAATAAAATGATGGAAGCCCAAATTTTTGCGACTTTAGGACGGATAAGAAAGAAAATCCGATACAAGGGTTGAATAAAAGGGGAACGATAACGATCCCTCCAATTAGCGAACCAGACGTTAATTATTAAGACGACATGTGTATAAGTCTTCTTGTTAAATTCTCTCTGTCTCTCTCTATTCCAATTAAAACTTGTAAGTTCTTCGAAAACGTTCCTTTCCAAAAGGGTTTGATTAATTACTGTAATATTTTAATTAATTATTTTTCAAACGAGTAGTTTTTTGATTGAATTACGACGTTCAGATTTCCCGAGAGCATTTTTCATCGTCAACCCTTCAGATGAGCAGGAAATTGCCACAGTTGGTTCCAAAGTTTTCGCCTGGCCAAGTAGGGTGGGGGTGGATGACCCAATGGACCTGGTGGACCTAAAAACTGTTCACTTTAAACAGTCTTAATTGGGAGTGCATCATAATAATGACAAAACATAAATAAAAAAGATAATACTGAGATGGGAATGCACGTTAACAAGTTTTTGGTGTGAAAATCCAAACTAGCTAAAACTTGACCGCAAACTCGCGGAATGCGTTTAAATAACAAAAGATGCCAACGACGTCGCTTAAACGAGTGGTCTCGAGTTCTGCAGTCGAGGGGGCAAGTTTTGCAGTGAAGGTAGAGTTGGTTAAATAGTTAGTTGCTCGTTGTTTTCCCCTAGTTAACAGCGGGAGCCATCAATTTGTGTGTCGGCACCCCCTTTTTGCCCCCTCCCCCACGTTCTCTACCAAGTAATATTGCCCATTGCGAGCAAACACACATCAACTGTGTACTCGCACAGTTGCCCGGCCTTCGGGAAGAAACATCATTAAGGAATTTCAATATTGACCAGAGCCCTCCTCCCTCCATTCGAAACTACCTTTCATTCCACCCGACCCTCTCTTTCTCACCCGATCTCTATCACTTTAATTAGCTGTTTCTAATTAAAAACCTTCTCTTTCCACTTAAGTGATGCGATCGATTCGGAAAATCAAGCAATCGCCCTAATGACAACAACGATGATCAAACTTTTCATTCATTTTTTTCCCTCTCCTGCATTATTAAGGATCTCTTTTTTATTTATTAGAAAAACAAACTTTTTTTCCATAATATATTTTCATTTTTAAAAAGGATAATTTATTTATAAACAAGTATATGTAGATAATTTTTCACCTCTAAAAATACAGAATTATCACCAAGGTTCTTTCTTCTGAAAGGTTCTTTAAACCCAAAGCAATGAAGCTGTCCAAAACTTTTTTTTCGTCCTATTTGAAAAGGGAAAAGTTCATGTTTTAATATTATCATGGACCCGTGGAATTGTCGCCTAGCGTGAACCAAAGGAGTTTAATAGCCTCCCCCCTCGGAAAATTGGAACAGGTAGCGAGTTGCCTTTCCTATTATAAGCTAATCATACAAATAAGATTGGCAGGGAAAGGAAGGAAAGGGGGGCACCAGGCCCTAGTAGGAGATTAGCCATAATTCTGAGTGAGGGAAACAATATAGTCCTCGCGAGCAATCCCACAGGCAATATAACTAGGAGAAAGCAATTATAATTTAAATTAACATGAGGCTCTCGGGTTTTGAGCAACGGGCGACTCCCGAACATCCCCTTCCTCCAAAAACTGTAATGGAAAAGCATCGGAAAAACAATTATGTGGGAATTTATTATAAACGTGTGGATTCTGTTTAGGGAATGTAATTCCGGGGTTTGTAATTGTACCTAAGTTACTTCCCGCTGTAGATTAGATCGAATCGTCGCTTTCGCTTTCTCGCTCGCTCTCAGAGGCCTCTTCACGCGCCCTCTCACTCTTTATTGTACTAAATGTTGATTAAATGACGGTTAGATTAAAAATTCCTTGCCCCTGGGAACGCATCAGTTTAAAGCGCCACCCTCGCCCGCAAGCCCTTTCGGAAAAATTTCAATGGAATTAAAAAATACAGGCCTCCGAGACCTTCCCCGAGTTATAAACTTATTAAATGTTTTTCAGAGCAATTCTAGTCGGAGGGTATTAAGGGAAAGGCCGGAGATTACTTTTCATTTCGCTGATTTCAAATTGAATTAGCTCCAATAAATTTCCTTCTTTTTTTCACCCCCTACACACTCCTTTTTACGATTCTTATTTTATTTTAATTAAAATTTCGTGAAAAATCCGTTATTTTGAGACTTTTCAAATGCTTCGTTAATAATTTTAAAGCAAAATTGAATGTTTCAATTACAATTCGCCAAACGTCGAACTAGACGTAGATTAATTAAAACATAGACCAAATTCCAAAACATAATTAAATTCTTTGCAAATGAGCTTTTAATAAAAATATGCAAAATATTTAATTATGCATTTAAAAAAATAAAATAAAATAAAATTTAAAAAACAATGATAGGTTTAAACAACTTTGAAATCAAAACATTAAAACCGGATGAGTCAACTTTAATCACAAGTCAAAATTATTTAGGGGTTATATCGTGCCTAAACTAAAAGCCCGTCGGAAACCTTTTAACCGTTATTGAATTATAAATGGGAACCTAATGTTTTTGTAGAAGCTGTGGTGGATTTACGGACAAAAAAGTTTGAGATTTTTAATGTCTTTTTTTCCTCCACATAAGTCTATTAATAAATGTCATAGACAGCCGGAATACTTCAAGCGTATGATGGACGAAGTACCTGTGTATAGTTTGTGAGATTTATATGTGAGTCAAGCCCAGTTCTTACTAGCTGTTGACTTTATATTATATAGCTTCCCTCTATTTGCGTTAGGCCCATTACCCAGCCTCTCAACCATTTATTTGCTATTAGGTTTTGAGCTTCTCTAAACAAGTTATAGAAGAGCTTCCCAAGACAAACAGACCCTGAGAGAGAATAAAAAGTTGGTTTTTCGTATTTCGAGGGATTAAAATTTTTAAAGGATTTCGAGGCAACTTGTTGAACAAACGGGTTCACAAAGAGACCGGTCCTTTATCAAGAATTAAAAAATCAATTTGAAACCCGCATAGCGTTAGGGCCTCGACAAAGGAAACGCTATGCAAACAGCGAAATTATTTTGTTTATGGTTAATTAAATCCCTGTTTTACTCAACGATATCGTACAGGGACCTGTTTATTTTGGGCGAACCTACTGGAACAATAGCATTCTCACTTTAATAAACAATAAACACAAAACATATTCGATGAACAGAATGGAATCACGCTTGAATAGTTTGTATGCTACCTTTGTGAGAGCCCCCCCACTCGCGGACTGCACTCTAAAATTTCATCGCCGGACAAAATTAAACGAACCGGCATCAAAGCACATAATTTTACCTCAAATGAAGGAAAATTTAATTATTATTCGCCCAATGTTGTTTATAGAAGAATTCACATTAAATAAACCACTGATACTTACCTCAACAAGTATATTATTTCGCTCAAATAAATAGAGTTTTATTGTTTTCCTTATTCCATAACAAAACAAACTCACCAAAAAAGTACTGCCAGCCACAATAATCATTTAGTAGAGGTTGGAACATGGAGTGACTACTCCATTCATACTCTGGGGATGGAAGCAATATGTAACACCTTCTAGTCAACCAACAAACAATATATTTAAAATCGTTTATTGATTTACAAATATAAAATTAAATACGTAATTAAATAGATAAAAGCTATTTTGCGTTGGAAGTATCAGTTTAGACGATCGGTTAGCGTGTTGCCGATGATTTTAGATGATGGCTATGGGAAGTGGCATTGACTTGTTCAGACAGATGGCGATTACAAGGATATTAGCCCTCGAAAAAAATAAAATTACCCGACTGTCGTCGATTCCAAATATTTCGCGATCATTATCACGACTGGGAAAAAAATGAGGGCCAATTATAATAAATATTTTATCACTTCACCCCTTTTTGACACGCAATTTCTCTATATTCAATTTATAATTTAACGGCTTTATCGATCGGAGGGGGCTCTTTTTTTACGACGAGAAAAATATTGGGTCGTATAAGCCTCAATTTATATTTAATTTATTTTATTTTTTATCGTAGATTGATGTCGTCGACTAATAAGTGGTCAAGTAGGCCCAAAGGGGCTATAGGACCGACATCAATCTTTAATATCCCATTCGACCCTCGAAACGTCTCCTTTAAAGGAAAGGGGGGACCTTCATTGAATTTATTTGATACCTATTGCCCACCCTAAACCAGTAAGTATATTGAAATATATTCATGAAAAATATTCTCAAGGACCTTTTGCCGTGAGATATTGCCGCCTTGAGTGCGTATTGTGAATCTACTGATTACCTACGTCATTTTTTTTGTTGGAGGAAAAAATTGCGTTATAATCCCATTTTGAGTTAATAATGCAGTTTCCCATTAGAGTTTATAACCTAATAGGGTCAGGTGAAAACTCAAGGACCATTATCCTAAAAAGAGACTCGAAGATCGGTAAACAACGTACTAACTGGGGGAAAAAGTCTTCCTATAACAAAAATGGATATAAATAATTGGATGGACAAGGGTCTTGTTATCTATTGGCCCTTTCTTTGCTTGGGTGAACACTCACACGCCACTTACTCAAAAATCACAACAAAAAAGTTTACTTTATTTAAATCTTTAATAATTCCCCTTTGCGAATTAAATATTAAATATAATGGAGATCAAAAAAGTGATGGAGTAATTTAGTGACATGTTTTGTTGGTTGTTGTTGGGGGAAGGCATTGTCTACATGATTAGATTGACTGTAGCCATTAATGGGTGCAGTGGGCCCTCTGATGGGCATTAAATTAGATTGCCTTTGAACCTAGAGTGCATCCGAATTTATTTATAAAATTTTTAAAAGGGTTTTCAATTTAGCTTAAACGTTCTTTTTATTCCAATTATTTCAAGTATTCTTCACCCTCTCGAGTCCTCAATTATTATTATCTTCTTGAAGCATTGTAATGATCCCTCTAATGATGGGGACAGGGCGATTGGTAAAACTGAAGCGATCAGACTACTTAGAGTCTGGGGGAGATTGGGGAGATTGTCAGCCTTTGCAAATGAATAACTGTGCGGGAGCATCCCTAAGGGGTGGGGGGTGAAATTAGTTCAATAAGAAGGACTCCACGCCCGGGCACCTACATACCGTTAATGGCAACCTTTCTCTTATTATTTTCAAAATGAAATTCAACTTTGAAACTCAAGATGGTCTCAAGTATAAAGGAAACGAATCCTAAGTCTGAAGTCGAAACTATACATTCCCTAAATACTCAATTATTGGGGTCGGCGACATTTGCGGACAAATAGTATAATCGGAATAAATGGTGACTTTTGCTGATATCCCAGTGACATTTGCTTATAGGTTTTGAGAAAATTTTGAGCATTTTTAGGGTGAAAAACAAGAATCTGAGGTCGTTTTTCGGATATAGAAACATTTTTTTCGATCTCACCAAAAGTCCCAACCCCTTCTTCACTTTTTGGACCCAAAAATTTTCATTCTTTGATTTCATCCAAAATGTGGTTTTTGACCTCTTTTAAGATGAAAAACATGAATCCGAGGTCGTTTTTCGGATATAGAAACATTTCTTCGATCTCACCAAAAGGGGAACCCCTTCTTCACTTTTTGGGCCCAAAAATATTCATTTTTTGATTTCATCCAAAATGTTGTTTTTGACCACTTTTAGGGTGAAAAACAAAAACCTGAAGTCAGTTTCGGGACATAAATTTTTTTTCGAACTCACTAAAGGTGGGGGGGGGGCCCTTCTTCACTTTTCAGACCTAAACCTACCTTCAAATAAAATCTGGCTTTTGACCAATTTTAGGGTGAAAAACAAAAATCCGAGGTCGTTTTTCGGATATAGAAACATTTTTTTCGATCTCACCAAAAGTCCCAACCCCTTCTTCACTTTTTGGACCCAAAAATTTTCATTCTTTGATTTCATCCAAAATGTGGTTTTTCACCTCTTTTAAGATGAAAAACATGAATCCGAGGTCGTTTTTTGGATCTAGAAACATTTTTTTCGATCTTACCAAAAGTCCCAACCCCTTCTTCACTTTTAGAGTGAAAAACAAGAACCTGAACTCAATTTCGGGATATAAAATTTTTTTTTCCAACTCACTAAAGGTGACCCTTCTTCACTTTTCAGATCTAAAAATTTTCATTTTTTTTATTTCAACTAAAATCTGGTTTTTGACCATTTTTAGGGTGAGAACCAAGAATCTGAAGTCAGTTTCGGGATATAAAAACATTTTTTTCTATCAAACCAAAGGGGGGTCTTCATTGTTTAGACCTGAAAATTTTCAGTTTTTGATTTCATCCAAAATGTGGTCTTTGACCATTTTTACTGTGAAAAACAAGTATCTGGAGTCAATTTCGGGATATAAAAACATTTTTTTCTATCAAACCAAAGGGGGGTCTTCATTGTTTAGACCTGAAAATTTTAAGTTTTTGATTTCATCCAAAATGTGGTTTTTGACCATTTTTACTGTGAAAAACAAGTATCTGAAGTCAATTTCGGGATATAAAAACTTTTTTTTTGCATCCAAAATGTGGAAATTCACCATGTCATCTCATATGCCACTTTTTGGGGGTATCCGCAAGTGTCACATTCGCAAAAGCGACGACACCAATTATTGTGCCATTCAAACCGATCTTATCGATCGTTTTATCAGTTTTTCAATGTCCTTTCTTTGTAAAAACACGAAATAACTATTCATAATATAATTGTAAAGGGAATTGTGCGAAGAATAAAATAGCTAAAGTAAACAAGGGTGTCCCTCTTAAGACCTAGTGTGAATATTGAAAAGATTGGTTTTTCCCCAGGCATATTTGGATATTGGGGACTTGAAAAAAGAAATAAAATAATTTAATAACCAAGTCTATAAATAAATAAAATAAAATTTATTTGTATGAACATTAATTTTTCAAAACTTGAAACCCACAAAACACCACACTGACACTTTAATAATCTATTTTTCATATACGAAGTTTTCTGACAAAGAAATGAATTAAAGAAGGAAATTCTATCCTAAAAAGGTTTAAAGTAACAAAGGCTAATGAATATTCCACGATCTCGGGATATGAAAAATCTACAGAATGTTTGTGATAATTAGGCTAATATCCACTAAGGGTGCGGTGTCAAGCTAGGTGGGGCTAATGAGCATGTACACGTTCAGACAGACAATTTTTACCCCGGAACCCCCTTCCACACTAATTAAGCCAGACGGATACAAAGGGCCTGTCCTGTCCTTCTCGGTTGCAGATTTTTTTCACAAAGGTCTCCTACGTCGGGGGAATCCCTTTTTCCCGTACGTATCGCTAAGGGCTATTCATAATGTTAATTCAATTTTTATTATAGCAAACAGAGGAGCGGTCGAGTGTTTACTAACAGGATTTGGCTTTGTCCGGTCCAGAAAATGAGTTTATTACAACACTAGTCTACACTACCCTTTCCTACATCCTTTCTCCCCCTCTTTTTTGTGTGAATTTTTTTTTTCTTTTTTATGAAAACCTTCTGTGCATACCCTAACAATATTTCATACAAAAACTACGAAAACTCTTTGTTTCCTGATAATTAACAAAGGGGTTTTAAAAAACCACTAATGCTAAAACCCCTTCCAATGCTTGTGTAGAATGTTTTGTTCATAAAATTATAATGGTAATTTATAAAAAAAAATTCTTTTAACTAGCTTTTTACTTTTTTTACTAAAACATTAACCTTTTATGCTTAAAATTATGAAAACTTACTTTTGTTGGCCATGTTTATTGCAGAAATTAAATCCAGATATACCAGTTTTCTTTGTCCCTCCCATCTTTGAATCCTTAAAATTGACTGGGGATGACGTTTCAGTTTTTTCGAGGATCTCAGCACTTACATTTTTCGTCTTAGCACAGTGGCAGTTTGAAGGTTTACTTTGTTATCTAAAGCCGAAAGATAGATGTGTAAAAGAGGACATAATAGCATAAAGTCTTACCTTTTGTATGAGGTTTTACTCTACGCAGCACATAAATCTTACAAAACTCCACCCTCAGGAAGTGTGAAAATTGTTCACTTTTGACTTCACCATAAAGATACACGTTATTGAACGACATGAAATATAATATCGAAATCGGACATTGAAATTTATGTTTTTTCCGGAAAAGGGTGAAAAAAAGTTAGTAAAAAAACGAAAATCGTATTTACGATACATTTCACTGTGAGAGAGAGCACAAAAAAAGATTGGGAAGGAAACAGGTATTTGTAAGCCCTCCGGGTTTCGGGTACTTTTAAAAAGTGTAAAACATTTTCGGGAAACGTTTTAGGTTGATTTAGTAATAGCCAGATAGAAATCCCCCCCACAGTCGTTGGCACAGATTTACCATCGGTGACTTTTTCATTTGGAGTCCCCTGTCAATTTCCGCCGAGACTGTCCCTCCCTAACAGATCCGACTTGTTTTTTTTTTCCTCCGGACGGAGCGTGTTCCGCCCCTGTGGCTTCGGGACAACGGCTGGAAAAAGGCAGACAACCCCTTTTCTTTTTTTTTTGCACTGCCACTGTAAAAAATTGGAAAAAAACACCGGCGTCGCGCGGACAAACTTAATTATCTGATACAGAGTCCGTTTTGCCGTGTAATTCATTTTGATCCGGCCTCACCCCGTTTCAACTTTTACCTCTCCTTCCGCTACCTGTCAAAATTCTAAACAAACATAACATCTTCCATCCAATTTGTCATAAAACTTGAAATAATGAACGCCGTAGGAAAATTTTTTTTAAAACAAAAAGTGAATTACAGAAAAATTGCGCTGTTTTGCAAATTGAAGGGCCAGGGGGGAAAAAAGATGAAAGTACTAAAAAGTCGAATAACAGAGATAAAGAGTAACATTCATCTATTTTCCCCTTACGCCGAATCTTTTCATGAACATTGCGTACGGCTCGCATCCCCCCTTGTTGTTCTACCAGATGATAGTACTCCTTCATAGCCCCTATATAGCGCTAATATCTCAAAATCGACGAAAAAGTGACTTTCATCTTTTTTTCCCCCTGGCCCTTCCTGTGTAAAAAGGGTAGACCGAAAACGGTAGCTGAAACTGGAATTAGCTCATTCCTTCCTGGGATGGTTCCAGTCTTATATTTAATAAAATTCGCCCAGTTTGAACTTTGTAGGAATCAAAATATATTCTAATTAAAATTAAGTTTAAAGGCATCTCAGGTTACTTGGTATGAAACGAGTAATTAGTAACAGGAGATTTTATTGTTAAAAACTGGAAGTTGTTGAAAATATATAATATGTTGGAAGAAAATGTACATGGAAGGTTAATGAGGTACACAAAGTACATATTAGAGTCAGGTAAAGTGTTATTGTCGGAAGGAGAAAGAGGGATGTTTGCGCTGAGCAAATAAGAGTGGCAAGTTGGAAGCTCGAGCCACTGTTAGATTATTACGGGCCGTTCATTAGAGTTCGCTAATTACTCGTTGCTTTAATGAATAAGCTTTAATGAACCACTTTCTGTTAATTAAAGAGGGGCTGTGGAAGAGGAGCGAGGGGAGGGCGTCGAAGTGCGGGCCGGGGAGGGAAAAGGGAGAATAAAGACGAAGAGGAACGGAATAGAGGGTTTAAAGAGTGGAAAGATAAGTGCCGAGAAAGAAGAGAATAATACAGCTCATTACTGCAAAAACCTTTTTCGGATTCGATAACAAAACGACCTCCCTTTCCAATTACCAACTACAAATGTTCAAACGGACAAAATAACCGTTTCATTCCACTTAATTAACAGTCCTCGACTCAAGGAAGGCAATTATTGTTCAAAAGGCCGTCCCTAAACAGAAGAATTATACCTTGGAAAATAATAATAAGCCTGATTAAGGATGGCAACCATTTTCAGTATTTCAGTTAATTACATCGAGCAATACAAATGAGAACGAGAAAAAAAAATTTTAAGGAAGAAAAAAGGTTTTTTTGGATGTTTTTCTGAAAAAAATTAAGGATGAAAAAAAGGTTTTTTAACAATGTTTTTCTGAAAAAGAAAAAAAAAAGTTGTAAAGTAGATTAAAAAATCAAAGTTGGAAAATTGATTCTGTTTATAGCTGGCGGAGGTAGAAGTTAACTAATTTAGTTTGAGGTTATAATTGTTAGTAGGTGGCTGAGATGGGGCTTCAGTTCGAATAGGTTTCCACCCCTCTTTTAAAGGGGGCCTAACACGGTTTTTCCAAGTAATTAATTTATAGTTGGTAGCGAGCGGAGAGGGTTATTGTGTCCAGGCAATCATCTTGGGAACTTCTATTGATCAGGTACAATATGAAGCCGTACGACTTCCTTCAATAAGCTTCCCGACATATTACATGCAAAGTCCCGTTTCTAATTAATAAAACGGAAAGTTATTAAATGCACTGAAACGGCCAGGATGCATAAAAAAGGACGTAATATAAAAAAACCATTAGCTTTTTTAAGACTTTCTAAACTTAATGTCAACTTTTTTGTTTAGATTTTAGCCACAGGTTTAAAACGCTCTTTAAAGTCGCTAAAGAAAACGCATAAACTTTATTTCCCTTTTTAAAAAGGCGCCCTTTTGTCAAGTTATTATGAAAATTTCTCTCCTTGGTTATATAATATTCGTTATAGAAATTGGCTGTAAAATTCAGAATCAAGAAAGTTTATTCATTTCATTTTCTTCACATGCACAATAAAAGCGCAGGTTTTCTAGTAATTGTAAAGTTGGAACGAGAACCCACCCTGGGGGGTGAAAAGGGCTGTAGTGAAATACATGGAGACCACCCCCCCTTCCTTTATAGCCAAAGTTAAAATTACATTTTATATTAGGTCTACAAGAAATCACCTGTCGGTTGGAAAATTTAATGAAAATCCTTGGAGGGACCTTTTCGTTCCACATCTCTGGAAAATTAACAAAGGTATGGGGAGTAATCATTTAATTCCCACCCCCTTGATATTAAATATCTCATAACGTGGTACGGGAGGTTTAATTAAAAGATCCAGTTCGTATTTATTACTCTGGGGCAATTTCGAACCCATCTCGGAAAACGTAATTTTACAAGAACACAGAAGAAAAATTCAGTAAAAAAGGCAAATCATTCATTTATGTGAAGAAATTAAAATGAAATGAAAATTAGTTTCAAAAAATTAATTGTAAATACATACGAGTTTTCCTGGTCAATTTGATTATTTTTGCATCAGGAAATAAACTTTTCCTCTTCAAAAGCTGCCAATAAGCATTAAAGCTTTTATTTATATTTTCGACTAATTAACCCTTTTTAAATCAAACAAAAAAAATAGCGAAGAATTAAATGGATCCTTTAAATAGCGAATTTTCTCTTTTTTTCCCGGTACCCCTCCCCAATACTCACTCTCTCTTTTTTTATTCTCCAATACCCTAAAAAACACGGAATGCATTAGCGGCTCTCACATTTCCAGAGTGCATTCGCTGTAAGAGGTTTATAGAGGCTGTAAAGATGAAAGCCGGCTATTTAACTAATGCATCCGGTTTTTGCATATATATCCCATTAGAATTGTAAAAGGTTCTACGCGAAATTCCATTTAGGATGCTTTTTATCAGAGGACTAGGAGTGTAAAATGTGTCTTTTTCTCTGTGAGAATATGAATAGGATCTAAATAAAACGTGTATAGGCACTTTTTTTTTATGTAGCTATTTATACTTTTTAGCTTATCTATCAGGGGCGGATGTAAAAAAATAAATTTTTGATTTTATCTCCGAAAAATGGGGGCGGGGGGATGGCCATGGAACCTCAAATCTTGACCAAACTTGTTGCGTCCGAGGGCTTTTGTAAATGTGAAAATTGAAAAAAATCCTTAAAATGAAATTACTCGAGGAACCCATGGAATCAATCACAAATATTTTTCTAGACTATTAGATTTCTCGAGTTATCGCTAAAAACCTTTCTCAGTACAAACAACTCCATAATCGAACTTAGCACCTCAAAAAAAGTGATATTATCAATTTTGTATGAAGATTTACAAAACTTCTTTTGCAATTTTATTTTTGGGCGGAATTGTCAAAAATAGAAAATCAGATGCCTTTTAAATTTAAAATTTAATTTTTTTTTCCCAAGTCCTACTCTAATTTTTTATTTATTTTTTTTTCGTTTTTTTTTCCTGGTTAAAAATAAAAGAAGTCAAATATTCATGACGGTATTTATTGCTTTTCGATATTCAACTTAAGCCATCAGGGATTTCAGTCAAAAAATAATAAAGCGGAAAACCGTTTGGGTCCTATTTACAAGGTGCCATTTGTTTTTTCAATTTTGTTTTTTTCTCCCTCAAAACACGACAGTTTCGAAAAATAAACAGAATCAGATTAATGAAAAAAATAAAAGTGGAAAGAGTTCCCGAAGCAAAAAACGATTAAAAATCGTAACAGGCCGAAAATATAAACTCTGAAATGTTTGCGGGAAAAATTGAAAATAATGCTTACATTGTGCGGAGGGTCCTCGAACGCCCTGGGGACCCGGGGAAAACAGGGTAAACTGCTTTCCGAAAAAAAAATTTCCTCCCCACCCTCTTTCCGAAAAATAATATTAGCAAATAATTCTACCTTTTCGGACGTGATGGGATTATACAAATGTCCATATAAAAACTCTTTTTTTCCTCCCCTCAACCTGGTAAACGTCGTATTTAAACAGCCCTAAAGGGTGTCCGACTGTGAATTCGAGTGTTATTTTTCAAACTCGGTAAAAAGTTCGAAAATATTAATTTTTTTTTAATCGCGAGGGACCATATTTGCTTGTTTGGTCGAAAAAAGGGGGGCTCGAATTTTCCCAACTGTTGACATTTTTTTGGGAAAATATTAAGTAATACACCGGTCGTTCAAAGGAAATATTAGCTTTTTTGAAAAATGTTTGCCCTTCAGATAACATCTTTTTTAATAATTGATCGGGTAAACACAATGGTAATGAAGGGTTTATCAGATCCTATTTAAAATACAACAAAATGACGTTAATCAATGAAGTTTTGGGCTTAATTAAGCCCATAATAATTAACTTTTCTTCACGATTTTGTCAAAATAATTCGTCAAAATAAATTTTTAACAGGCAAAACCAAAAAGGTGAGTAATTGGTTGTTATGTTTTTTGGATTCCGACAATGAATGGGAAAAAATGTTTTGCAAGATTGATATAAAGGTTTTGTATTTTAATTGATGCCTTTTCTTGTCATTAGTCATTGTATGTTTGAAATAGGCTGAAGGAACGATCAATCCGTTAATTGAGACGGTAAGGGGGCTATGATTGATCGATATTTTCTTCCAGTCCATCGACTCGGATAAAACGCTCGTCCGTCTCCTCCGGGCAATTATTTTTCGGACCGAGTCAAAACCAGTTTTCCTTGTGCGGGACAAAACGTCAACCTTTTACTTGACAACGTCGAAAGGAAATTATAAACGAGAAAACCTTTCTAATTAATCATCTCGACTGTTGGATTGAAAATCAACTAAATTATTTAATTAATTTAATTAAAGGTACCTGGTATTGGATGAATAATAAGTCTTCAGAAGCCATTATTAATGTTCTTGACATTTATGCTGAATATTTGTTTCATTATTATTGTAAATATGTAGTAAGCAATGTTATTATATTGTTTAAAGCAGAACAGATATATGCAATTCCTACGTAATTAAATTCGTCTCTAATGGTAAAAAAATTAGGGATGGGAAGTCTAGGCTATGAAAATGTCAAAATTTTATACAAACCCTACTGATTAGTTTGTCGTATTTGACTTAAATTGTGTAAGAAAATGGATGGGGTGAATCCAGTGGAGGACCATGTTTGTGAGAGTTTTTTTTACGCGAGTTAAGGAAGTTTGGGTTTTTACTTTTTATAAATGATAATTTTGGGACTTATAGGATACAAAATTGGTTCCTTCGTAATTTTTGTAGTTTTTAGTGTTTACATAAGTTATATAAATTTCTGACTGGATAAATTGAAACTTTACGTAGGTACATTTATTAGTTCTTAGACACGAAAAGAAAGAAAGAAAGAAAGAAAAATTTTTTTTTTTTTTGGAGTTTTTAGACACAGATAAACAGATATACCTAACATATACACCAGATACACCAGGTACACCAGATACATCAGATACACCAGATACACCGGATACACCAGATACACCAGATACAACAGATACACCAGATAGGTACACCAGATACACCAGATAAACTAGATACACCAGATATAGAAATCCTGGTATATTACCAGATATACCAAATATACCAGATTATCAAATATACCAGATATATCAGATACACAAGATACACCAGATATACCAGATACACCAGATAAACCAGATAAACCAGATACACCAGATATACCAGTTATAGAAATCCTGGTATATTACCAGATATACCAAATATATCAGATATTATACCAGATTATCAAATATATCAGATATACCAGATTTACCAGATACACTAGATACACCATACCAGATATACCAGATATAATAGATACACCAGATATACCAGATATACCTGATATACCAGATAGATACCAGATATAATAGATATACCAGATAGATACCAGAAACCTCAAATAATAATTTTATGCATAAATTCTTACGTTAAAAAAAATTCTATTTGCTAAGCAAAAAAACAAGAGGCTCATAATTAAGTGCGTGAGGGGGAAAAAAGGGCACAAATCCGATTGAATTCACCATGACTTACGTGACTTAAAGGTTCTTTGGAAATTAAATTGAGACGAGGTGCAATGTAAGGCAAAAAAAAGTCCCAATGTTTGCATATAAAACGTGAAGGGCAAAAGAGGGCGATGTGAAAGAGGCAAAAACCTGTATCGACCTGCGGTTAATTTGCGAGTTCGAACGGACGGGGTGAGCCTCTACGGAGGTTCATTATTATTTTCTTTTCATAGGGGGCCCTGAGACTACAAGCACTCGCCACCCTTTCCTCCTCCCCACGGCTTTTCAACAGTACAACGTTAATTAGCGATTGTACTAATAACATTGGTTTTGCATGAGGCAAAAACCGAGGGCCCACTTGAGGGGCCTCACCCAATCAGACGTCCCAAGTAAGTAACCCTAACTAGCTACCCCCTTCAACCCTTGCGGTTTTCCCAACCCTTGTATTTAATTGACCGCTCTTGGGTTTTGCGTAAAAATAAACATTGTTGATGAACCAAGCTCATTAGGAATGAAACTAAGTTCACCCAAAAGTCAGGTGGGTCCTTTCCTGCGGCCTCTCTGAATTTAAACTCACTCGGATTTGTTCGTTTAATCCTTTATTGAAAACTTTCTTGTTTATTATAAAAAATGTCTTAACTTGTTAAAAGGTGCAATAAAATGGAAATGCCTTTTCTTGGA
Source organism: Orius laevigatus (assembly GCA_018703685.1). Classification (NCBI taxonomy): domain Eukaryota; kingdom Metazoa; phylum Arthropoda; class Insecta; order Hemiptera; family Anthocoridae; genus Orius; species Orius laevigatus. The sequence continues at coordinate 182,757 of JAGWEN010000060.1, read as the reverse complement.
TGGCCCTCTAAGGTGATTGGATGGTCCACTTGGAGGTTCTCTTATTAAAGATTAGATGTCGCCCCTGACCCTCAACGAGAAATGGATTGAGACCACCCTTCTTCAACGACCATGACCCCCCAACGAAGGTTCCAACTTCCAATAAATGTAAAGGTCCTGAATAATTCTTAAGCTGTCCCCAAATTAACTGCACTCGGGCAGCAAGCTCATATTTCAAGAACCACCCTCCTCATAGGACTTACAACCTTTAAAGCCATTCCGCTCGTTTCACCTTCCACCTTTATCACTTAACATCATGACTTGTTAAATACTTTATGTTCCTTCTCTTTTTCCTCCCTCTCGACATCAAGAACACTCAAAGAGTCACTTTCACTCTCTTTCCTTACGGATAGAGTTACACAAGTTTTAATAGCTTGACATTCATATCTCTTTCGTGTAACAAAAGCAAATATTAAAAACTCGCTAAAAGCAATGAATTATACGTCATGTGCTGGAAAATACGTTGAACCAATCTAAAGTTAACTATCCTTCCCATTCATCATTATTGTAGTCCTATTTAAGGCGACCATATAACAGAAACCTATGCTATAGCAAAAAGCAGATACCAGATATGTAGCAGATACCAGACAGGAGATACCAGACAGGAGATACCAGACAGGAGATACCAGACAGGAGATACCAGACAGGAGATACCAGACAGGAGATACCAGACAGGAGATACCAGACAGGAGATACCAGACAGGAGATACCAGACAGGAGATACCAGACAGGAGATACCAGACAGGAGATACCAGACAGCAGATACCAGACAGCAGATACCAGACAGGAGATACCAGACAGCAGATTTCACATGCCATAAACAACATGCCAGATACCACTTACCTGATTACGAATCATCAGTAATCACTATCAAAATAAAACATCTAAAATGAAACACTAAATTTTTTGGCCTGAGAAGGCTTCTTCACGCTCTTTTCTCTTCTATTATCTTACCACCTCCCGAACCTTAGGGCTCTAGATTGATCAAGGCTGCAACTTTTAGGTTCTCATCCAGTGAGAAATATTTCATCCGATATTGGATACTTTTTTTCCTCATACAAAGTCTTTGAAGCTAAGAAATGTTTTTGAGTGAAAATAAAATACTAAAGATTCATTTGAGTTTTACATAACTAACAGAGGGAAGTCGGTCGCTCAAAAGGATCAATACGTTTTACCTTTCAGGTCGCGGTCTTTGTGGGAGGGCCACCGGACCTAATAAGCAGAAGAAACGGTTCGTTACTTCATAGTAGGGTCAAGCGGTCGGCCCCTACAATGTAAATCCTTAAACAGACCGCTCCAATACTGCCGATAAAGGCACTTCAAAAGAATGTCTCAAAAGCCACCCCTCCCCGTTTTTCCTCTGTTCTCGTTTGAGAACATTTTTTTCCTCATAATATCGAATTCGTGGACGAAGTTCAGAGATCTCAGGCCAATTGTGGACCTTTAAACTAAAATCTAATAAAGGAATATTGCGCGAGATCATGTGAATTCCGCTGAATCCAATATACTCTCAGAGCCATTATTCATGCATGCCAATGTAGTGGACATGAATTTCCTTCTACTTTACGAATTAAATACAAATTACAGTTCGAAGTTGAAAGCTCGAAAGATAAAACGTGTTCAATTATTCAATTTGACTAATTTTTTTTATTGTTTGATGATTCTAATGCAAAAAATGAGTCAGATCCTACTTAGCATGGAAAAATTTAAAACAATCAATTTAAACAAGTTTAATACATTTTGGAAACAAAAAAAAGTTATATTTAGAACCAACCAGTATTGAAAAATCGTGTTCATTTTTTGCAACGATGCCATTAAAATTATTAATAAATAAATAAAGAACAAATTATTCGTTGTTCAAAATGTCTGGTCTGTTCGGTAGTTATGGAACTGGAATCACCAAAACGAAAAATTTCTCAAAAATTAGTCGAAAATTAGTAGTTTTCTACCAAAATTACCATTTTTGGGCCCTAACCTCCTAACGCTCTACCCCACATATGGTAAAAATTTGGATAAGATTTGTGGTTTTTGACCAAAATATACATTTTGAAGAGAATTTTAAGGTTAAAAATCAATTTTTAGTAAAAAGTTTATAAATTGGAATGATAAATTATAATAATGTTTATAGATCTTTATGGAAGTTACAGAGATGAATGGGTAAACGAGGCTAAACTGTAGATATTTGAAGAGTGAAATAGCCGTGTGGTCTGGAGGCTTGAGAGGGATAGTGTACGCTAGATTGTGAGGGGTTGGTCGGGGGGTGGGGGAGTCGGGGGCTCTGCTAAAAGTCAAACATGAGTTAATGGAGGCCGCTCTCCTCTCGAGTAATCCACTGTCAATGTTGCCGGACAGTTAAAACACGGCTCCTCCGGGTATTTACTCTCCCATAATTACTGTAATTGTCTCATCTCGTGTTTAATTAGCCCGGTTTACCTTGTCCCTTTAGACCCACGGAACGGACATAACTCACTCTCCGCCCGCCGCTTTTCCACCCGACCGTTGTCAAGCGTATTATCATGCTCGGATTATTATTCCGTCCCCTGGGAATCAACAATCGTCTTTCACTTTTAGTCTGATTTAGCAGAAAAAGAGGGGGCATCACATGCTAAACCAGCATCGCTCTCCGGCCACGCTGGTTTCATACCATTCTTCACAGGGCGCTACAAGCCTTTTCCATTAAAGCCCAATTTCGTGCATTTGTTTCAATTTGACTAATCGATAGTTCGTTTTTCATAGTTTTATTTTAAAAATGAATTTTTATACGCGAATATTTTTCTAAGTGAAAAAAAATTGAACATGATGTCATTTTCATCTTGATGAAAAATTTTCATCTATTTCATCATTTGAAAAAAACCTTACCGGTTATGACATGAAGAAAAGGAGAAAAGGGGTTGAGGCATTTACGTATCCCCTTGGGTATAATATTTCGAGGGATTAATTAAAACAGGGCCAGTGTGTGATAAATGGCTGTCTAATTGAATAAAATGCATGACCGAATCCTGGAGAGAAACGCGTCTTTTGAGTCGTCTAATTAATTTCCCCAGGAAAGGATGACATAACGAGGCGAATGTGCAGATCGCAATTACCAGGTAATCAACAACCTGGGATGGAGGTCGTTGGCGGGAAAGGCGGGCCGGGATAAAGGGGGAGGCTCTGATTACAGATGAGTAGAATCACTTGTAATTGGAGCCCATCGATGCTCCCTAAACCTCCTTCCTAACTGCCTTACCCTTTTAACATTTCGCCCTTTCCCCCTTCTTTTCCATCACTTTTCTTCTCAATTATAAAAATTAACTATTTTCAAATTTCGGTTCCCACACGTTTTTAAAATTCTTCGTTCATTTTGCTAATGGCTTGTGCTTTGTGATCGTCAATTCATATCATACCCGAAAGAGAGGTCGACCAATCGATTATCTGCTCTAAATTATTCACGAGCTAATGAGCAATCGCCATTACTGATATGAGATAAAAGTGTTTTGGCACCCGTAGATCCCTCTTCACCCTCTTCATCCGTTTTTAAAGGGATTTCCATGTCGGGTCAACCCCCCGCAAAAAAGTTCAAACTCCTGAACAAACAAATTTGACAGAATTCACGAAAAGGCAATAATAAGGGCCCTTTTTAAATATTTCGTACCGATCGTGTTTATTTAATTATAATTCTATTGTCAGTGTTTTTAGGAGAATAAAGGATTTTTCGAAAACAAAATTGGGTTATTCAATTATATTAATTATTATCAAAGGGGAATCATTCGTTTAGGATCAAAGTAAAACAGTGTAACTGAGAGGCCGCCCTCGATATCCCAAATTAATTGTAATTTATGACAAAGCCAGACGCTTTTTAAACGCAAAATAATAACAAGATCATAATTAATATCAATCGAAAAGCAGAAGATGAAAAAACATTAGTTTTTTATATTTCACAGATCATTAAATTCTTGTTCTTGGCCTATGGAGGAGGAATCCCCTCCCCCACTCTACTATCAACATTTTCACCAACATTACACCACCTTACCTCAATCCCTCATCACCTTTTCTACCCCACCATTCCACTAAATCTTAAAAAACCATGAAAATATTAAAATGGGCCCAATTTTCACCAAGTACATTGGGAGCAGAAGGTTGAAGAGATTTCGGGATGATGGGGAGGTTAGGAGAAGTAGGGGGAGAGGCGATGATAGGAGTGGTGATCGTAGAGTGGGAAGTGGGGGGTGATAAGTGGAGCTGAGGGATAAAGAGAGGAAGTGGGGAGGGGATATTTGATAGTTGTGGAAAGGTCTGTAGAGCCACAAATATTTGAGAAAGTTCGAGTTATTTTTTTCACCATAGATTATTATTAATTTATTTTAATTTTAATTTAAATATACGTATTTTATATGTTTTTTAAGACAAAAAATTTTTTACGATGGTTTTGAAAAATTTTGCTATATAGGTTTTAAATTTCAACGGCTCGCATGAGCTTTCCTCATGTTAATTGCACAATTTAATTGAGCCGAAGGGACAATCAAATTGTTATTAGTTAATTGCTATGTATACCCATCGAGTGAAACTGATCCCATATTAAATTGAAATATAGCGGTCTCCATCCGCTATTTCCACACATCAATGGTTCCGCCTCAATTACATTTCTTGCTTTAAAAAGTGTTTTTTTAGAATTTTTAGTGATCAAGTGAAGAATTTTTTTTTATTAGAGCATTGATTTGGAAAGATTAGTCTAATAGCGTGGCTATTAACTTCAGGAGTCTGTTTTGTTGATCGGGGTTTCTGGCGGCGGAGGCGCGGGTCGTGGCGTTCTAGGAGGGGGTTCCGAAGGGGGTGGCGGAGGGGGAAGGCTTGCAATGTAGTTTGCGGGTAATGCTTTCATGAGACCGGGGCTAATAGCATCCTAAAAGCACTCCATCCCCACCCCCACTCGGCCACCCCTCACCCTAACCTCTTCCTTCACCCGGCCCAGATTTACCAGCTTTCAACGGAAACTGCTACAAATAAAATTAGCCGAGAGATTTTTGGGCACGGCGCCCAGGGTTCATGCAAATTGCCAAAGTGCCCCCTTCCAACCCACCCCTATACTCTTATATTAACTGTTCACAACTTCTTAACGTGTGCACTTCCTTTAAATCGCTCTCAAGTTCAACGTTTATTTATATCCAAACTTCAAAACATAAAATCTTTCCAATTTTATTAAAAATATATCAAGTTGGGTAAAAGGATCGTTAGATCAATCGAAACTCATCTATTTTAATTGTTCCGATGGCGAGGTGAAGAAAGGGACGGGGCTCATGAAAACCAATTAAAAAAGTCACGAGAACTTTCGTCGTATCTGACCCCCGGAGTCCCCCCGGCCCCCTTTTCCGCCATCCCCCTTCCGACTCACGGGTCTTGAAATTGTTTCTGAACCGAAGGGTAATTGGAAAGGAAAACAAAACCAAATTAAAATAATTTGCTTCTCGGTTTATAATGAACGCTTATCATGCATTCCCTAGATCTCTTTCTAGGAGGATCACGAACGTAACAAAAAGCAAAAATTTCATTTATTGTTTATTTAACTATATTTTAACCATAAATCGCCTAAATATCAATACAATAATTTAAAAAAAAAAGTTCCCTCAATTTATTAATTTTTTTTTGTATTAGAATGAAGGGAAAATAATTGAACACGGAAAATAATTGGTGCATATCCATTACGGAAGGGATCAGCCCATAATAATAGAAGGAAAACGTATGAAGGGGTTGGGGGATGGGAGTGATGGGGGTGGTCCGTTTCGGGCAGATGAGGCTAATAGATGCTAAGAGAGCACTTTATCGACAACGGCGGACCAAAATAGTATATACCGTTAATTTGAGACTTTGATTTGTAAATAAATTAATGGATGCTGTGTTTTAGGTATTAAAAACCTTTAAATTCTATTTTAAGAAAATATTTCTAATGCTTTGAACAGGGGCGGACTGGGAACTTAGGGTGTGGGTGGGTTTTCAGTAAAGGGGGCGCCCGTGGATGACGCGCAGAAAATTGCTATTTTCTGGAAAACTTAGGAAATAACTTTTTCAATTCTGAAAATTAGGCATTGGAACTGGTGATTCTGAGGTTTTTGACGAAAATTAGGCATCATAAATGTTGATTTAGTGGTTTTACGAAAATTAGGCTCTAAAAATGTTGATTTTGAGGTTTTTGACGAAAATTCGGCATTTTTAAATGTTGATTTCGATGTTTTTGGACGAAAATTAGGCAACATAAATGTAGATTTCGAGGTTTTTTGACCAAAATTAGGCTTTTTAAATGTTGATTTTGAGGTTTTTTTTGGAGAAAATTAGGCTTTAAAAATGTCGATTTTGAGGTTTTACGAAAATTTGGGCTTTACAAATGTTGGTTTTGAGGTTTTTGACGAAGATTAGGCTTTAAAAATGTTGATTTTGAGGTTTTTGACGAAAATTTGGCTTTTTAAATGTTGATTTCGATGTTTTTGGACGAAAATTAGGCTTTTGAAATGTTGATTACGAAGTTTTTGGTCGAGAATTAGGCTTCATAAGTGTTGATTTCGACGTTTTTTGACGAAAATTAGGCTTTACAAATGTTGATTACGAGGTGTTTTTTTTTTGTTTTTTTTTTCCCACGAAAATTAGGCTTTACTAATATTGATTATGAGGTTTTTCTCGAATTTTTGGAAATGTTTGCCAAAAAAAATAAAAAATAAATAAATAAAATAAATAAAAAATAAAAATAACCCGGGGGGCGCCGCCATGTATTCTCGGGGGGCGCTGGTGGGTTCTGTCCACCCGCCCCCTCCGGGCCAGACCGCCCCTGGCTTTGAACCTAAAGCATATTGAAATCCAGATAAATAAAAAAGCAAAGCTGGCTTAAGCCATTACATGTGGATGTGCTGCGATCTTTTGATTTAAAAACTGACTACTTTAACAAAATTTTAAGTAACTTGAAGCTTTTAGTCTAAACATTCCTATATAAAATGCAGGAAACTTTGATAAAATTTTTATGTTTTAGGATGAGGAGTTAAGTCCTCAAATTTGGTCAAACATCCCTCCAATTAGTTCAAGACTTTTCGTTAAATATTTAAAGTTCATTTGCAACTTAAATTAATTACAAAGGATTAAACTGGACCAGTTCTAAAATGTAATAACCCCCTGGGCCTCCCCTTCCACAACGCCTACCCCATCCCATCCACCTACTTTCCGTCCCTATTTAACTTGACTTATTAAGCTGGTTATAACTCATGGGTATTTAACTTCCTCCTGACTGAATAAACGTTTCTAAAGCCTGAAAACACTATTTTCATTTTATACTTCTTGGACGTGGATGTATTCCGAGAAGTAAGATGTTTACCAAAAGTTGAGGGCCCTTCTAACTTCGTTGATGGCTGTTTCAAGGAGGATTATAACTTGGTGTTGCTAATTTTATTTGAAATCTCCTTTATACGGTGCCAAAAAAATTCTAAGAATTCGAAAATAGTCACACTTAGTAGAATTTAAAATGTTTATGAGCACGGACCATGGAATTCAGTGTGAGAATGAGAAAGAATTTTGAAGACTTTGGAATGCGGGTAAGTGAAGCTTGTTCGCGCCCAAGGTTTTAAGTGTTTCTCGTACTCGAGAGAGAAAAAAATCCAGACCATAAACCTTCCACATCCTCCACCGCGCGTGGTCCAGTAATGGATTTAATTGCCGGACTCGAAAGCCCCGTTAGATTCCATTAAAGGCCATTAGTGGAAAAATTAAGATGACTCTATGAGATATGCCCGACGAGTCCTGTCATCATGGAAGGGAAGCCCGTCGCACATATATCGCCGCATTTACGCGAGATGGAAATTCGATATTCACTTAAAGGCTTCCCCACGCCGTTTTAATAGGTACAGCGTTGTTGATAAAGTGGATATTTGTGTAATACCTTATCATTTCGACCGGAATAGCTTCGCCTACTTAGCCTCCAACGTTTTAAATGCATGCCACTGTTTACTTGACCAGAGTATTAAAATGGATATCCCTTTATAAACTAAAGCAATCTTTAATGCTTAAATCTACATTCCACAGAAAAAAAGAATATGTTTTAAACAAAATAGTTAAAGAGGTAAATTATTTTAAAAGGAGTTTATTTAGTAGAGAGAAGAGAAGACGGTGAGGTCACGATTTGAGGCTGTAATGACTTAATTGTTCGGTACCAAAACAAAAGGTTCCAGTGAAGTAATTACATTATTTTAAGTAAAGGGTTTGGGTTTTAAAGCAGAAAGGGAGGGGGAAACAACGTCCCTTTATAGATGTGTAATCTTTTGTTTTTGAGTGATTGTCATCGGAATGATGGCTCAGTTTTGTGGGAGACGGTTTGATTGACAGACAGCTTTCAGGGTAGATGGGGGAGTTGTTTCAGTTGCAAAATGGAAAGTAAAGGACCGGGGGTTATGGCATCAACCCGGCAATTAGCTAATGCACTTCCCTTATTGCACGAGTGGCTTGAATCCAAATAAATATTTTATTCCGTTTTTTATGAACGGGATTAAAAATAGGAATTAAAGGCACTTAACCGTTTTTGGCAAAAAGACAAACTATTCCGTCGTGTTCTATTAAGGAAGAACACTTTTCGAAAAGCGCTCTAAAAATGAAGTAATGCAGAGAATGGAAATAACAAGTGTTAACAAGTTGTCTTCTGTCTTTTCGGTAATGGGACAGGTATTAATGGGCCCTTTTTTCGGTCTTTTTTTAACAAAAAGGGCGTTGAAAGCGTTTGTTTTTAAATCTTATGAACGTTGGGTCGGGTCCAAGATTTTATGCAGAGAGCTCGGAGTCTCGTAAACACGATTCTCATGACTATAATTCAAAAGAGAGCTGCAGGAGAAGAAAGCTCCTTTTGCATTTTTGTTATTTATTGCGTAAAAATATACGAATGTTAGCAAATCTGAGGTTGAAATTTCTCTTCAACAGTCCTACTGAGCCCGCATAACTGCGTAACATCAAACAGAAGAAAATTGGGAAACTCTAAAATTTTACTTAACATTCAGAAATTTTCAAAAAGTTCTATCAAAAGTCGAAAAAATAACGAAATGTTTTATTTTCCTTGATTTATATGATTTATCATTTTATTACATTATTGTGAATTCATCGACAAAATTGTTTATCATCTAGACTCTTTGAGCTGGTTTATTCATCTTATTTAGGTAAGTTGTTTGAGAATTTAATTAGTTGCATCTACAAAGGCTACATCCTTAATATCACTTTTGCTTAATAAGTCAAGGAATTAAAAAAAAATTACTAGGTAAATTATAATTATCGAAATAATCCTTAAAATGGTTTTTAAAAATTATGGAAGTTTGGGCCATTTTATTGTTCAAAGCCTGGTTTTTGGGAATACTGCTTCATTAAAAGATTAAAGGGTATAAAAGAGAGGAAAAAAGGCGTAGTATAAACGAGTATAAAACATAAATTTATAATATTTCGAAAGGCATTTAGCGACTTGCCACTTAAGTCTGGATTTACGATTGCCACTTAGCTACCAGTGCCTTAATTTCTGTTTTTATTTCCGTTTTATGTTCGCCAGCTCTCCGGCTTCGGGACCGCGGGTGGAAAAGAGAGCGTAGAGGGAGAGGGAGAGTTAATTAAGTGGAACCGGGAACAGTGGTGTATGGAGTTAGCAACTTGGGCCCGGAATTAGCCAATACCCGGCTTTATGCACGGCCTCGAAACAGTAAAAAGCTCCTAATATCTTACAATGGAAAAGTTTTTCGCTCTACTTATGTATCCCCCCATTTTTTCTCCCCCACCCCCATAACCCAAACTTCCGAGGTTACGTCACTGATATAGTCAGTCATCGAATAGGGGTGGCCAATTAAATCAAGAACCTTTCACCCCTCAACTCCTCGCCCAATCACTCCGATGGCTTAATTAAAAACTTTATTTGGAAATTCATCACACAACTTTAAATTGAGAGTGGAGCTTTTTTTTTCTGGCGCTCTTAGCAATTATTGGTAGGAGCGGCCAATTTGTTTACATGGACTGTTTAATTTTTAAATGGGGCCTGCACAAAAGTTTTAATTGACAATTTTTTTAACTGCGTACGAATCTCTAGCCGGAAATTTGATTAATGGTACTTTCATAATTAAAAAGTAAATCCTGAAAAGAAAACTGAAGGTAAAAGAATGGATTATTTTTAATTAGACTATAATTTTAAGGATAAAATCTTTAAACCCTTAAACAATTTTATTCCTTTCTATCCATTCAATCGACCAAATGCTTTCCTGTCGCTATTATTTATACAATCCAATCCCTTTCTGTTGCTATCATTCATACAATCCACTCCCTTTCTCTCGCTATTATTCATACAATCCAATGCCTTTCTGTCGGTATTATTTAATCAAACTAATCCCTTTCTGTCGCTATTATACATACAATCCACTCCATTTTTGTCCCTATTATCCATACAATCCAATGCCTTTCTGTCGCTATTATTTAATCAACCTAATCCCTTTCTGTCGCTATTGTTCATACAATCTCCCTGTCTGTCGCTATTGTTTATACAATCCACTCCCTTTCTGTTGCTATTATTCATACAATCCAATGCCTTTCTGTCGGTATTATTTAATCAAACTAATCCCTTTCTGTCCCTATTACATACACATCCAGCCCTATATCCACATCCAATGCCTATCTGTCGCTATTATTTAATCAACCTAATCCCTTTCTGTCGCTATTGTTCATACAATCTCCCTGTCTGTCGCTATTGTTTATACAATCCACTCCCTTTCTGTTGCTATTATTCATACAAACCAATGCCTTTCTGTCGGTATTATTTAATCAAACTAATCCCTTTCTGTCCCTATTATCCATACAATCCAATGCCTTTCTGTCGCTATTATTTAATCAACCTAATCCCTTTCTGTCGCTATTGTTCATACAATCTCCCTGTCTGTCGCTATTGTTTATACAATCCACTCTCTTTCTGTTGCTATTATTCATACAATCCAATGCCTTTCTGTCGGTATTATTTAATCAAACTAATCCCTTTCTGTCCCTATTATCCATACAATCCAATGCCTTTCTGTCGCTATTATTTAATCAACCTAATCCCTTTCTGTCGCTGTTATTCAATCAACCAAATCCCTTTCTATCGCTATTATTCATACATACAAATCAATGCCTTTCTGTCGCTGTTATTCATACAATGTCTTTTAGTAGCCATTCATGTCGCCATTCAATGATGCTTCCAGTCGATCTATGAAATTTTTGTCATTTTATTTTAATTTTTGTTACTGTGTCCTATCTTTTTCTAAAATTTTAAAAATAATTGTATGATATTGCTTAATTCAGGACTATTGAGTCTGAGAGCTCTTTTTCGATGATAAAAGAAAGAAGAAATGTTAGTGGAAACGTAATAATATTTTATTTTAAGCTCAACACAACTCTCCCGTTAACTATTCAGAAGAATGAGAGTTACAGTTGGTATATTTTATTAAAAAGACGTGATGAATTGATATTGCGAGCACTTATCGTGATGGAAGGTACTCTCATATCAATTTTGCATCGGGTACAACGCGTCAGATGAAAATTTTTTGCCCCCCTAAAATAATAATAGTGGTGGAAGAACGTGTCTGACTTGACGACATGCAATATGCAGGGATCCAGGTCTCTTATTTTTTTCAACGCAAAACGGGAGTTGTTAAAATGTTGATGGTAGGGGAGGTTTTACTGTCAGGATGATGGCCATCAAATGTAGACAGAGTCAAATTGCATTACCCTCGACGACGACACACGCGGCGCCTTTAAAAAATGTATGTCCGCTTCCTCTAAATTTTAAGAAAGTCGTCTTTTGTAAGGGGCCGCGTTTCATGTCGGAACCAATCCATTATTGCACGCGTACCACCCCCGGAGGAATTTTCTCTCCCTTTTCTTTTACTATGTAAACAACGCATTGTGCTTTCTAATTGTGCTCTGTCTAATAAAATAATAACTCGACTCTCTTTTCAAAACCATGTCAACTTCCTTGTACTTACGACGTATATAATGCACTACCTTCTCATATTACAATCTTCTTTACAAAAGAAAATTAACCTCAAGTTTAATAATAAACTGTAAACAATTTCCTTCTTACTCACCAAACTTACCAACATGAGAAATCCTTCTAGAAGCTTTCATCTCTTCAGTTTTTGGTGTTAAATAATTTTTTTTTAATATCCATTATTTTATTTGTGATTTTTTACATAGTGAGAAATGATTATTGCAACTTAGGGAGACCTGTACATTAACAGTGTAATTTTCAAGAAAATTAATTTGTACTAAAAAAAAAAGTCAGCACTGATCTAAAAATATTTTGACAAAGTAATCTCATAAAAACAGTTCGGTGCTAAATTTTTTTCTTATGTCAAACAGTAAAACAGTTTAGAGTACTTTTTTTTTAAGATACGCTAAAAAGTTAAACATTACATTTTTTGTGTGTAATCTACATCCAAAAAAAATATAAGTTTCTACAGTCAGTAGATTTTAAACATTTTTAGTTAACGATAAAAATCCTTTCGAGAAATTCAGTTCTTCGAAAGAATGTTTATACACAAATAACAATTAACGATGATAAATAAGTTAACTAACGTTTAATTATTAATAAAAACAAATATACAAGATATACAACAAGATTCAAATAATACATTTATTGCATTTTCAAAGAACGATGGTGTGAGTTGAGCAAATTTTTCTGTTTAAAGAAAGGTTGGTTTTTACATTTTCACTAAAATGGGATGTGCACAAAATATTGCCACTTCGTCACAACCAAAGGATATCGGGGACATTCACGGTTAATGAGTATTTACAAGAATTTTAAGATTAGGGACGGGAGAAAGAGGATGAGAGGAAATAAAATGTGCTATATACACCGAAATGTCTGTACACTCATTTTTTTGCTTTCTTTTTTCTTCTCACTGGGTCTCAGTGGTTGCAAGGAGGAGGGTAGTAATACTGGTGCTCCGGGCCGGCGATTTTTAAGAGACCAGCCGGCCTTTGGTGATAACTGCTTATACCAAGATCCTCCGGCACCTGCGGTTGACTACACCATCCGCCTTGCTGACCTGCCAACAAAAAACCAGATTATTCATTTACTAGCCATCGTTTTTGAGAATGTTGCAATGAGTCACCGGAAACGTTAAATAAGCTTTTTTTTTCTCTCTACGTTGGAAGGATTCGTCTAATGAAGGGAAGAAAGGCACTCTTGAGTTTAAATACATAAATAAAGTAAATAGGTTTAGGTGGTAAGTAATTAAGGGAGGGCCTTGTTAGCGACCTCTTTAAAAGGCTTCATTAAACAGGTTCTATTTAATCTCAAAAAACGAGGAACAGTGACAGGGTAGAGACGGGGCCCCTATTGTTTTTCTAAGGTAGGCGAAACCCCCCCCCCTTTGAAGTGACCAAAAGGATTCCGGACACACCACCACATACGCACACACTCAGTTATTCATTAGACTAGCCAATTACACACAAGGCGAGCGAGGTCTCTTTGTTAAGGGTTACTCTTAAGGTAGAAAAGAGGAGGGGGACCTCTCCGGGTATAAATCTAATATTCCCCTAACAAACAATGCTTTGCAATTAAAGTTTCAGAGCCAGAGCTCACAATACCACATCCATCACCCTCCCATTCCAAACCTGAGCTAACAACAATAAATTTAAATTCTCACGAGCCGACGTAATTAATACTAATACAAAACATACTCGTTTAAAAGATTATTTAAATGCGCCAAGGCGGACGGTTACGTTCCTTTTGTCAAACATGAAAGAAATTTACAAAAAGACATCAAGAGCCTTTTTCATCCTAAAAATGGTCAAAAACAACATTTTAGATTAATTCAAAAAATAAAAATTTTCGGGCCCAAAAAGTGAAGAATGATGAGGATGAAAAAAATGTTTTTGTATCCCAAGATTCTTGTTTTTCATCCTAAAAATGGTCTAAAACCACATTTTGGATTAAATAAAACAAATAAAAATTTTTGGGCCCAGAAAGTGAAAAGGGTCCCCCCTCTTTTGAGGTCGAAAAAATGTTTTAATTTCCCAAAAAGACCTAAGATTTTTGTTTTACACCTTAAAAATGGTCAAAAACCACATTTTGGATGAAACCAAAAAATGGAAATTTTTGGGTCAAAAAGTGAAGAAGGGGTCCCCCTTTTGTAAGGTCGAAAAAAATGTTTTTAGTCCCAAAAACGACCACGGATTCTGGTTTTTCACCCTGAAAACGGTCAAGAACCACATTTTGGATAAAACCAATAAATAAAAAATTTTGGGCACATCTATGAAGACATGTATGTGCCAAACATTTCTTTTAATAATCCTTTTGGACTAGTACTATACAAAAATTCCTGATGGTTTCAAATTTTTAGTCATTTTTTAATGTTTGTTTGTTAATAAAGATGGTTTGGTATATATCGAATGAAAGGGCAATAAGTGGATTATCTTGTATACGTTTTCTCCCCAAAATGTTCTTTAGCCCTTATTTAATATTAATTTGACTCGAATAACCTTTTGGACTGGCTGGAATATTTTTAGTCGTTTCAATTTATTGACGAGTCCGATTCGCCCTGAAATTGGTTGAATCCTTGGTCATGAGTTTAGAATAACTTGGAAGGGGGGAGGGGGAGGACAATTAGCTCCCTGATAGGCAGGTCGGAGTGCATTAGATTGGGTGACACCTGGTGGAAAATATATGAAGACAACTCTTGTCCATTACGTCGGTGCATTAGCAGATTCACCCCCGTCCGATCCCCCACCGCCAAGCCCGCACTTGTCCGGACCTGTCTACAGTTTGGATTAGAGCACTTTTCCTCCCCTACCCACTCTTCAATCAAACCAATTTGGTTTTCCCATTAGAAACTTTCGTCGGGAAAAAGTTGAACCTTTTCCCCCCTTCTTTAGAGTAGCTGATGCAAATACAAGACCCAAAATGGCAACTTTTGACTATTTAAAGCTAGTAAATAACAACATTTCTATTACTTCAGAGTTTTCCGTCAAGTTCGATTTTTTCTAAACTAAAAAATAATTACCCTATCATTTTTATTACTACGATATTGATTTAGATTGAGAGGAAACAAAAACCATAAATATAATTAAGAACAAATATTGACTTTTATGAGTTATTACCGATTACGTTTTACTAGCCTACCTGAACTCATTTATCAACATTAATCACTTATTTTACCCATTTTTCCTCTATTTTAAACTCTTTGAGAAATGTTTTTTCTTTTTCAATTTGAAGATTAAAAATAAAAGGCTAATTTTCCACGTACTAAAAAAAAGGGACCAATTTGCAAGGAGAAGCGAGTAGGAGGGGAAAACACGAAAATTATTATCTCCGTCCCTCTCTGTTGCATCTGCTTCTACGGCTCAATCTCTAAAGTAACCCCGAAAGATATGAAGGACCTCATTTTATAAAAAGCCTTTTGATGTAGTGTCCAAGTGTAGTATAAACCGTCCTTAATGCTCTCACAAATTTAACTGCTGAGTTAGGATATACACGTTGATATCTCCGACTTATTTGTAAAGCTTAATGCATACTCGGAATTTTATATTTTAAAAGGAACTTTTTTTTATACAACGAAGTGTGAAATGTTTTAAGCAATCTTTAACACTAACGGTTTTCATGATACCTACTTTAAAATTACCAGATTTTCACCGAATTCGGTACCAGACTATCAAACATTTTAAAAGCTACCAGAATGGACCTTACCAAAGGTTCAAAGAACCTTTACTTTATCATACTTTTAATTCAAAGTTTAGGTTTCAACAGTAATAGGTAGCTGATATTATTATCTTTTTGTGAGCCATATTAGGGGGAGAAACGAGATAATGGAAAGGAAGCTACTTTAATTTCAAAATATATACGAGAAATGTAAATTGTTTTATCATAATTATCGCGAAGTCGTTATCAATAGTGGGGAAGGGTTGAATTCGCTTCCCGGGAGTGTAGTTAAGTGTTGATATCAGGGTGCTATAATGTGAAATAACACTATCTCCATTCTACATAATGGAGCTTAAACGGTCGCGGAGATAAGAAAATTTAACTCCCGCGCCTAGGCCCAGAAAGGAAGTATAATTAAGCGGA
This sequence comes from Orius laevigatus, assembly GCA_018703685.1. Classification (NCBI taxonomy): domain Eukaryota; kingdom Metazoa; phylum Arthropoda; class Insecta; order Hemiptera; family Anthocoridae; genus Orius; species Orius laevigatus. Next base: position 166,652 of record JAGWEN010000060.1, on the reverse strand, counting down.
ATTAACAAAACTTCCTGAGATTACGGGAGTCGGTATCAAATTTATCGCTGTTTAAATTTTTTTTTTCTTTCTCCCTCTTTTTAATCATTCTAATGCGAAATTATGGAACTTGACTGTATTCGAAAATAAAACAAGCCCCCCATACCGTTTTCGCTATTAGATGGTCTGAAGAGTTCAAGCTTTCCGGATTGCTAATTACACAGATCCATTAGCATGATTAGACCGAATCGCTCAGTGATAACTCGTGCTGTTTACACCTAAGCAGTTTTCCTAATGACTCGGCTTTAATCAGAATTTTTTTTCTTTTAATTAATATTTTTCTGACTTGCTAAGCAATTTTAGAAAAGCAATCGTCCGAGTTTTACGCAAAATAGCGCAAAATAATTTATGGATTAAAAAAACTTGTCTCGATGTGATTATTCTAAAAAGTAATTGGCTTGATTTGCAGATAAAAACCGTACAAAATTTAATTTAATTTTCTTTAGACTTCCCATAAGGTTTTAATTAGCACTTAAAAGATCAAAGTATAAAGGGGAATGTGTTACGCCCTTTTGTTTCTTTCAGTAGTTTCTAATTGGAGTACACTTCGGGGTTATTAAGCCTTTATTTTTAATCAAAAAAATGTTTATTCTTTCTTTTTTTAAATAATTAATCTCACACCGAATATGCTGAAGGGGAGAAAATTAGTTAAGTAACCCATTAACAGATGCAGACAGGCGATAGCGGCTTTTAGTCCTAATGATCCATTACCGGACTGTCGACTGGACGAAAACGGTGAACGAAATGCATATGGCCTCGTTGGATATGAAAATTAAAACTTCATCGAATAGTTCGGACGTTTCGAAAGGGGCGGACCTAATGCCTAATTCATCAGAGTCGGACATTTGCTTCGGCATATGTTTCGTTAATGAGGAACAAATGCGGTATCTATGTACGCCTTTACAGTCAAATATTTCTGACGGTTTCATTCCAAAATTAGGCATCCTAAAAATTAAAAAAAAAATTCTATAAAAAATTTTTTTTTGCTAATATTTTGAAATGGAGCTCGAAAATGCTTAAGCTTAATGTTTTGAAGGGAATTTTTAATTTCGGTATTTGATTTACGCGGTTCGTGTTCATGGAGATAACCGATAAGCGTTTCACAAAACCTCCTTCAAAAAGCCGATGGGTGATATACGTCTCGATTTTCCGTTCAATAGAGGGTGGGTTTTATACGCTATCGGCTGAGTACAACGCTTTTCGAACGGAAGCGCCACGCACCGGACAATAGAAAATGCCCCCTCTCGGAATCTCGCCCACAGCCCCCTCTTTTCTATCACCGCGATTACATTCGAATCTCCAAACTGAAAAATCTCCCTCGCCCCACCACGGATCGGGTTTTCTAATAAACAGTGAATTGTCTGATACTCGGACAGTCCGCTTTCCAAACATCCATGTTTACTTTCAATTACATTTTAATCACTTAGCATCTTGGCGAAGTAAATTGATTTTTTTTTTCCAACATTTTTTTTCCCCGGTTTCCGAAAAGGACCTTTCAATTGAGGACTATTTATATTGCTTAATGAAATATGTTCCTCCCCATCTAGCTTTTATCTCTCCCTCCGAAAACCAATTGTTTTCTTTCAATCAAGTCCGACAAATATGACCAACGTTTATACGGCACTCTATCTTTCACGCAAACAGCTCGAAATGCCCTCGAGGAATGTCGATTTGACGAATGATCCGCCGGAATATTGTCGTCCCGACTTTTACCCCCGGACGGTCAACAGTGTTGAAACAAAAATGTGATTTGTGTGCCTTTTTTTCGGAGCCAACTCATTTACAAACATGAAAACAATTAGGTACGGATATAATATAACGCGTTTTAAAACTACCTACATTATTTAATTTCCATAATATAATTGAAAAGAATTACCTAATGCGTATTTTAAAAAACTTCTAATAATGAGACGTCGAGCCATTTGTCTCCTGACACGTTAGCATGTTAATAGCAATTCGTTAAGAAAACAATGGAACATCAAGCTGCTCAACATAGTCAAAAATTCTGAATCAAGTTTTTACTCGGGCTAATCTCATTTCAAAGGTGAGGGATATTTTGAAAAAATTCCGAACTCGATCGGACGAGTGGTTCTCCCGCAACTGCTTGATTTAAAAAAAGGAATATTTTGACCCTTAATATCTCTTGAACGGCTAGACCGATCTTGACTCCGGAAAGCTTGTTAGACGCAGAATTTCATAAAGCTTCTTTTTGAAATCAACATTCAAGCTTCTAGAACCTATAGTTTTGGATATAGTGGTCAAAAACGGGTCGATTTGGGGCCGATCTTGACACTCTTCAAAAACCCAAGGTCAAGGATGGACGATTTAAAACAATAAAATCTTTTACACCACCTTCTTCAGGATAGGGCACTTCAAGCTGCTTTGTAGACTGGACTACCAAGAGATTGGGAAAAAATGATTTGCTACTTAAAGCATGTTAAGAGGAATCGGCTGCTACCTGTGTTCCTTGGGTAATAATTTATAAAAATTAATCCCAATTTTTAAATAAAAAAACGTAGGTAGTTGAAGAACCGGCTTGTTTAATTGGCTTTGTCCGTCTGTCTGAAGTGAGGTCGTGTCAGCCGATAATGAACGGAAGCCTCAGATTCCCATCCCGGGAGACACCCCGCGGTGCGAGGAGACAACCAACCCGGCTACTATTTATAGTCAAATAATTATGCATAATCCTCAGGACTTCTCCCTAATGGAGCACCTACTGGGCCGCCCCCCTCTCACCGCGGGAGAGAAGAAAAATAATATAAGCCCGACTAAATGAAACGGGTTTCTCGGAATGGACGTTCAAAAAATCTTCGCATCTCATTATCAACCTTTTTTTGATTCAAAAATATGAGATGAATTGTTAACAATGGTAATGGAATGGTTTCCGAGTAAGAGCAATTTTCGATATGAGAAGTAAAAATAATTAATATTGAAGTAAAGCCTGGGAGCTTCTGAGCCTAAACAAACAAATATGGAGTGTTTGATGCCTATCACAGGCTCAATTAGCTTAAGTATGTGACGCCAGGAACACAATTAACAAGAAACACTGATGGAAATACTAATGTTTCATTACTCTAATCGAAAACATTACCACAATTACGGTTCTCTTTTCAATGAAGGGATGAAAAGGGAATATAACTCCAACTTCCCAAATTTGGGGCTCTACAGACCTCTCCACAAATTTACTCCCTACACATCTCGCTTCCACCGTTCTCCCATCAACCTCCTCCTAACCCTTAAACTTCCCACCACACGTTGTATAGACATGGACTTAATAAAAGTCGATTTTTATATTGAAAACTTTTATTTTTTCCCTCGACGAAACCTCGCGTGATGGATCCATTATCGAATGTGATAAATTATTTTTCCGTTTAGTGCTGCATTTAGGCGTCGGCTTTATTCTAGCTTAATCGATACTTTGTTTTCAGCAATTAAATTTAAAAAAAAAAATCAAAACAAACAAAACCGTTGAATTAATTTAACCGACTTAACCACGGAATAATTGGCGCAATCTGCCGTCTGGCTTTGCCGGGCGATAATTGAGATTAATTAAGATTCGCAAACCACCCTTTGATGTTTGAATGTAAAAGGTAAATCAGAATCAAAGGATATCATTCCGGCAAAAAGCCGAGGTTTTAGTAATAATGAAAATTTTGAGGGTTCAATCTGAATACCTGCCTATTTGCATATTTATTCACCTACTGCGAAATGCAGGGTCAACCACGAGATTTCTCTTTTTTACTCCTTTTAGTGGAAAATTGGATTTAAGATGATGAAATTTGTGGGTCATTGTTTAAAGTTCGACTCTCGGAATCCATTAGGAATTAGAAAATTCACTCGAGTTTTCCACGCATTAGCCGAGAAAATTTGAAAGCGTTTCGATCTATATTCATCAAGATAAGTGCACGGTTAATCTTTATGTTGAGAATAGAAAAAGGGAGCCGTCGTGGGGGCGGGGAGTGGGGTGGAATCAATGTTAACGAGTCTTCAAAAGAAAAAGGGTCGGCGAAACAAAAGGGGTAGGAAAACGTCCTGTATATAATGTCGTATAAATAATGATTTCCATCCCTTCCGATAAACGGAATCGTGCATTTGATTTCATTACTAATGGAGGGAAGTTGTAAAGGTAATTACATGGACTCGACTCCGTGTTAAATCATGCAATGGGCTTCGCTTCTAGAACAATCACCGATCCGGACTCAGGACTTGATTAACTTATTGTTTCCGAATCCCCCCTGGCCGCTCTGCAAATTAAACTCTCCCCCGACCTTTCCAGATTTCTCCGGTGGGGACCTCCGTTATGAGATTTTGAATTTTGAACTCAGTTTGTTGGCTATCGAATGGCGAGAGGGTGGAAGCCCCCAACCCCCCCTTTCTGAATAAGCTTTCTACGTCAAACATAGACGACAGGTTTAATGAATTGCGCCCGAAGGCGAATTCGTTTGGATTAGCACACTATTGTACTTCCGACTCTCATATCCCTTTACAATTTCACCCTTCTCGTATATTCACTGCTTTTTTTCACGTGTTTTTTTGCCAGTTTCTGTTTTGAAATAATTTAAATTTTTAAAGCAAACTAATTAAATATACTTGTCAATGAAAACCAAAATAGTGGGGAAACGAGATGTTTCTGGCCTTCAAACATCGGAAACTGTTTCAGTTAAAGGGAACACATGTAGCACAAGTCGGAATCAAGATAGGAAAGGCAACAGGTGTCTCCCGGGATAGTAGCGGTGTCTAATAGTGACAAGGGTGTGAAAGCAAAGCGGGTTGAGAGGTCCGGGGCAAAGCACAAGCCTCGGTCTCCCTCATTCATTTCACACGATTAAAATTTTTCCACACAAAGGGTGGCGGTTTTCTGGTTTAATTTAGTGGCGCTCACGAATATCGGAATAATAAAAGCGGAGTTAATTGAAGGAGCCGGAAAAGGGTCTGGACTGGGGTGAGGTGACTTAATGAAAGGGGAGTAATCAGGTTAGGTGTCTTCAGGCCCTGGGAGGGCGGAAGAAGTGATGAAATTAGCCGAGATTGGATGAAATATTTATAACTGCAAATGTAAAAGCGAGAAGAGAAAGGAGTGCGGTCGTCGAGGGCGAAGAAGGAAGAGGGGGCACTCATTTAAAGAGGGGAATGTTCCTCACCAGGGTGCACTCAAACTAATGAAAAGAAGTAATCCTCTAAACCCACCCTAGCGACACTTCACTCGATCCTGACTTTTTTCCACCCTCCTCAAGATGACGTTGAAAAGAAACACTAGCCTTCCTCTTTTTTTAATGTTTACTGTTAAAAACGTTTAAACCCCGGACGCTCACCTTAGCAGAGTCAATATTAGGGTTAAAGTGGAACTCACCGCCTAAGGGTAGCTCTCCTTTAGGAGAAGATAAATCCGGTTATTAGCCACTCCTTAAAGCAATCTCATCCTCTTACCCCCCTACCTCTCCATTTGTTTCAAACCTCCAGACAAAAACACGCTCCTACCTAATTGACTTTGTACAATTAACACTTGAATGAATGAATGAAAAAGTACTTATATTTTCCACAAAGTTAACAGATATACAAAGTTTTTTTCTTTACATAAAGTACAATACGGCATGGCCAGCTTGGCCGTCAGCCGGGGGGGAAGGTATACAATTAACACTTAATTTTTTAATTAATAAATGAGAGACCATCATGTGAGGTAACATAAATTAAGCTCGTAAATAATTCCACGTTTCGTGCCAGAAGGGGAATAATAGAGATACACTAAGCTTTTCTTCAAGAGTGCTCATAAAAAAAATTTCCTGTGGGCCCACTTTCGATACAATGTCCAGAGCAAACCTCGACGGAACTTCCTCAAAAATTGGATGCACAAAAAAACTTCTCTAAGTTTTCCAATTTCAACACTCTTCCCTACATAGCCCAGGAATATTAGAATTAAAAAGGGCAGGATTGTGCTGGTTACTAATCTGGGGTTTTCCGGCAGAAATTTTCCCCTTTGTCAAAATCGCAAAAAAGTTAACGTTTTTTGCTATCTCCAATACTATGGGTTCTAGCGACCTAACCTTTAAGAAGCGCCAAATGAAAGGTATAAAATCTGTTTATAATTTGGCAAATCCAGAATAGCCGTTTGGCAGCTATCGATGGTCGAAGTTTGTACTATTTCTTAACTTTCAGCTGGAGTTCTTACCAAAGCACTTAAACTCCCAATCCCGGTCCCAACTCCTGGGGAAGGCCTCGGTATCAATGCGAATGTTCGGGTACAGATCTCTCAAGATTGCCACCACACTACGACTTTAGGGCATCGCGCATCGTTGAGTAAGATTTTTACCTCGTCTTTTCCTGTGTGTGTTGTGTTTTTGTTTCCCCTTGTTTGTCCCCTTTTCCCTCTCGTGTGTGCTTGGCTCTTTCGCGCCCTTTTCTGTTTTTTGTGTTGGCCCCACTGGGTTTAAAATATCCAATTTACTTGGGCAAACATAAAGGGTATCTCACATATAAGGTGTTATGGGAAAAAGAGACCACAAAGACCAGGGGTCATTTTGACCCAAATTCTGAATACACAGTTTCTATTTTTGATGAAGTGTCAAACAAAGCCACGCCGTGTCAGTACGAAAATACTAACACCGCAACGCACGGGTAGCAAAACTTGAAATTGGAAGTAACAGCAGCATACTCCAGCTAACGAGTTAGGCCCTTCAATCATTTAAAAAAACCCTAAATTTTTAAAAATGTAAAAAGTTAATCGGAAGGAGGAAATCTTGATTTGTCTTCTCGGATGCTTGTGCATGATTTAGCATGCCGGACCCTTCGTAATTAACTGAAGGGGTCGGGTATATAATTAGCCGTTCTCCTTAGACCCCCACCCCAGGACCTTTTAGGGGTTGTGGTTACATTAACTTTCTACCCCCCACTCCACCTTTAACCCCCACCCCCGTCCATCGTCTGAGCTTTCCGCGACGAGCTCTTACTTAAAAGCCTCCCCCTCCGTCCTCCCCGCCGTATGCAATCAAGAAAGATGATACACAATTCATGCGTCTCATCAAGACTGTTATGAAGTAATAGCCGTCCTAAGACCCGAGGATCTCAAGGCTAATTAGCAACCTCTCCCCCGCACCTCCCGGCCATAACAGCCACCCCTTCCCCCGCCTCCAAAATTTATACTTCTATATTAACCCCGAAGGAGCACGCGTCAAGAATTTTCAACTTGAATTAAGCTCGAGGACACGTTAAGAGCAAGACCGAAAACTTGTTTTCGAATATTTAACGAATCCGCCACGCAATCTAATAAAACTTATTGATAAATTTTCTTTATTTTAAGAAAGTTCATTATGGCAAAAGGAATGAGTCATATCTTTTCTTTGTAAGATAAAGTTTAGATTTAATTAAGCCATTAAAGGGAAATTAAACTTTAAAACAATGTCCCTCTTCAAACTATTGAAACGAGATGCATAATTTCATAGGGTTAATTAAGGAGGAAAAGCCTTTGAATATAGTACTAATCGAAGCTTTGAGTCTCTTACGATTGGTACTCGTAAACTTGGCTTAAATTCTAATTTGTTCCCTCTAGAAAGCCCCATGTCGGACATCCATTATCAAACTCTAATCTAATTACTAATTTGAGTTCTATTAGAAGTCAAGGGGCAATAAGGGAGGGCTTGGACATCTCTTTGTCTTGTAACTTGTTGGAACAAACCGGAGGGAGGAAAAGGGCCCCGAACGTTTTCTTCCCTGCGGGGAACCACCTACTAATTGTTAAACCTTTGATCCCCCATTCAGTAATTACCCCCTCCCTACATCGCACAACTACCTGTCTGCAATTCAACGTAAATGAATTTCCTTTGAACAGTCCATTACACAGTCTATCGCACAGTTTGTTCAAACTGATTCTTTGATCATTAACAACGCTCGAGTGCCGTCATAAATTGTTTACTCTAGGTCTCGAGACTTATTAAATTCCCTCGTTCTACTGTCCATAAACACCGTGGGGGAGGAAAGGAGCCTGAAAATTAGAATACCGAAATTCAATCCTATTATCATAAATTACCCTTGGCCCGCTTTCAAATAACAGATTTGCGTACCTAATTTTCTTCATTTAAAAGTGTATTTTACTTATTTAAATTTCTTGTTCGTTTACCCCCTTGAAATGTTCTGTAATTCAAATGTTTTAAATTAAAACAACCTTTAGTTTAACAAAAAATAATACCAATTTAGATTTTAATCAACATAAAATGAAAACGAATTTACAAAAATTTTATATAAAAATCAAATTTTTTAAATTGCCATTAATTTTTTCGAACGTTGAAAATTCTTTAATCAATATTACGTTTTTAATTAAAACAACTTCGAAGCAATGATTTAAAAACAACGAAAATAACGACTAAGAAAATTTAATTAAAAATTCCACACAAAAACGTTCAGCTTCAGGATCGTATCAGAAAACATACTAAACACCGTAAAAAAAAAAAAAAAAAAAAATACCCCTTTCCTCACCTGTTTAATTTCCTTCCCAAGTTTTTTTTTATGACTATTTAATTAATTAAACCAAGCTTGCTTTTAAGAGAATTGATAATTTGCTTTCCTCCGAGCAATTTCAGTAAAACATTTTTAATTGAGTTTGCCCCGGTAATTGAGCGGGATTATGCCGCGATGAAAGAATTAAATTCCCACGGCAATAATAAACTCTTGTGTTTAATCCGGACGGTTAACATCGGACCCGGGGGCTTCTTCACTTGAATTTTCACGTTTACCTTTTATTAGTATTTTTTAAGTTTTTTTAATTTTCAGATAACAAATGAATGAAGCCAATTTAGGCTCCAGGGTCGGATAGGTAAAATTTACCGGACCGCGAAGTTCACATAACTCCCATAGTCGCAAAAGAAATACTATCTAAAAATCGCCCCTGGGGTCCAAAACTAGCCAATTCTGAGCTAACAAGGGCCCACACAACATTTCGTCGTAAAGGTGTCCAAAAAGGATCAAAAATCAAGCCAAATAGGGCCCCTATTTGGATCACAAACAATCCAAAAAAGGGCCATTTTTGTCGTAAAAAAATAGTATCGAATTAAAAGGGAACCTAGTGTCCAATAAGGATCAAAAATCAGGTTGAAAAGGGCCCCATAGTGTCCAAAAATATCAAAACAAAGCCAAAAAAAGGGCTAAATGTCGTTTTAAAAAAAGCATGTAATTAAAAGGGAACCTAGTGTTCAATAAGGATAAAAAATCAGCTAAAAAGGGTCCCCAGTGTCCAAAAAAGGGCCCTATTTGTCGTATAAAAAATGTTATCTAATTAAAAGGGAACCTTGAGTCCAATAAGGTTAAAAAATCAAGCTAAAAAGGGCCCCTGGTGTCCAAAAAGGTTAAAAAATCAAGGTAAACTGTAAAGGAAAAACATTAGGAGATCTGTGGGGATCCACACATGAAGAACATTTGATATAAAAATTAAGTTCGGTTAATGAAATCATAATTATATTTTCTCATAAAAATTATTTATTCTCAAAATTTATTTATGGGGCGTAAAACCCCCATGAATTGGTGACCCCCATAGACCTATACTTTAGGATTTAAATGAATTTTTTAAAAGAATGATATTAATAAGATTGGAAGGAGTAAATTGGAGTTAATTGATCCGGAAGAGAGAAAAGCGGGGTAGAAATGACGAAACGAAATAATGGAAAAGCCCTTCGCTGGCGGTAAATGTAATTTTTTACCCCCCGGAGCCTCGCGTAGCAGACGGGGAGAGGTGATCCCCGTCGCCGGGGCGTTAATAACCGAAGACCCAGGGAGTCGCTCCCGTTTCGAATCACAAATTCAAAACAGTGTCCAATATCCCAAATTGGCCAAATCAAGCAATTACTTTAAAAGGGTCTAGACCTCTCCTCCCCCCTTTTTCGCCTGGCGTTCGTCCCGTCTCTCGCGCTTACCCCGTGCATTAAACAACACGTAATCGAGTAATGGGAGGCATCGGCTGCCGGGGTAAACGGGACCAGCGACGAATAAAGGCGTAGGACAGGAGTAAATTAATTTCCGCGGGACTTGATCCCATGTCAAACTGAAATTCCGAGTCACAATGGGATGGATAATCCAATTTAACCAGTAATTTAAATTTGTTTTAAAGACGATAAAAATAAAAAATAAAACCAATTCAATTTTCCTTTCCGTTGATGTCAATGGGTTCAATTTATAGAATAATTTTTTTTACATTTAATGAAGATCGATTTCGCAGGCTTTTGGACGAAAAATTTGGGTTCTAAGACAAAATTGAATTTTCAAACTAATCCTTCAGAATTTGAAGTACCAATTTAAAACGCCTTAAGTCTGTATTTTCGGTAGGCGCAAGTGGGTTCTGTCCACTTGCTATAACTGGGCCAGTTTGCCCCTGCTAATACCTATTTAGGTACCTATCACAGTTGGAAAAGATTTTCACAATAGTCTACAATTTAGGAAAAAACTTCTAAAATTTAGGCCGAAATTTTGATTCATGAGAGTCGATGTTAAACTTCGAAAAAGTTAAATTTTTTTTGGTATTTTAGCGAGTTTTTTTTTTCTCTAACACTATTCATTTATCTATACTATTAATTACAACTTTTAATTAAGACGGGTATTGTGAAGCTTAACTGGGAGTGCTGGTCAAAAAGCCACGTAAAACGCATTCAACCTTTCGACGACAGGATTTAAATGATTTTAATTAAAACCTTTATATATTTTGATTGTCCCCAATGTAAATTAATTTATAATTAAGTATCAATTAACGTAGATCAAACGAATTTAATTAGATCTGATAGGATTTCCTTCATCGGAATTAATATGTTTAATTAAAATTTTAAATTATTCAAATATTCATCGTGGGACAATTTCCGAGATATTTTATATAAAAATCTTTTTTCCCTGTATATTTGAAAGAAATAAAGTACCCAATCTACCACCTGCTGGGTCAGGACTCGTTCCAGACCATCCTTGAATTATAACAAGTTATTTACGATCTCGATGTAATTAAACGTATATCGTATTAAAACTCTTAAACCGATAAATTCCCCCCGCAGGAGCCACGGAGTCCGTTCGCAGTTTAAATGGGCCTTATATCATTCTTCCGAGTCAATTACCACTACCTTAAACTAACCTGAAAAATAATTAAGCGTTCCCTTTTTTATGGATTCGTCCAGTTATTAATTTTTTTGAGAGCGCCTTCGATTTTTAGCGACCATTCAGGATATTCGTTAAGGATGTTCCAAAATCTAATCTTTTCTATACAAGCATTATAATATTCTACCTTTCATGCTTGTTTCAGTGAAAGTCAGTGGGGTCGGTTTCAGCAGACCAAAAGGAACCAAGCGACGCCACTGGTGACCGTTTGATCTGTTAATGGCGACAAGAATCACCAGTTGAATTCAAAATTCGCATAGTAACGATGATCGGTTTAAAAATGTTAAAAAATAATAAAGGTTGTTTATGGAAGAGGGAAGTAAACAGATGTTGGGAAACTTAGACGTTAATTGAAAATGCTTTCGGTCTAGACGATGCACGGGCTGGAGGGGAGGAAGTTAATCAGACTCACGTGTCCGTAGGGGTTGAGAAATGAAAGGGAGATGAGAGACGCAGGATGCAACAGGTCTTAAGATCCTTATAAACATTAGAAAGAAAAAAAAAGTTCCGTGTGAACCTTAGCGGTTATTTTTGACCTCCCCGACCAGCGAGGCGGGTTTGCCGAGGTCCTAAATACGGCCGAACAAGTAACTTCGGCTACGGCTAGGTAGCGGTAGTGGCATGTCAATGTTGACCTCATGGGCCGATCAGTTCGACGGCTAATTCGCTTGAGGAAAAATAAGGAATTTGTATTTTTTTTAAATTGATAATAGAGTAATTATTAAGTACTCCATAATAGAATAATTATTAATCTTTACCCTAATTTCGTTAAAATAAACGACTGGAGGTTTAGACAGTTCAGACACGAGTTAATCACATCGATTTCTGCCCTGAATTATAAAGCCAGAAATGTTTATTATAGATCTCCATGGCAAAAGTCCAACTTTAGAACAATATTTTACAAGTTAATTTAAAATTGGGTATGCTAAAAATAAAATAAAAAATAATTGAATAAAAAAAAAGAAAAAAAAATTATAATTAAAACGTATATTTCAGGTGAATTAAAAACAAATTTGTACAGTCATAAAATAATATTTTGATTATTATAAGTTATCTATTATACAAAATAATACAACAAAAAAAAACTTAAACAAAATGCTTAAATAATAATGAAAGAAAAAAAAATCAAATTATGAAAGTGTCCGTGTTTTGTACAATATTTACATTTTTTTAGAGAACATAATTTAAGAGAAATTTACAATTTTAACAGTTAAAAAGAAACTTAAAAACAAAAAAAGTCCGTTTTTGTTGGCCAAAGCGAAACAACAAAAGGCAACTAAAAAGGACGGCATTTTCATGGCAAGAAGATAGCCGATTTAAAAGTCAAAAATTATTTTTAAGGGTCATTTTTCTAATATTTACAGAGACGAAGATTTGTTCGTTTTTTGTGAATAGGGCGAATATAACAATGATAGGACGGATATAAATAAAAAAACTGAGCATTAATGAATAGGCCAATGAAATGGTTTTTTTTAAAGTAACAAAGATGGTTCAATATTTCATTGGCCTAATGGTAATTTGTCTAGTTTCAAAAGGTATTTACCGTGTGCTCAGTCCCTGCTCCGGCGAGGCCGTCCGACTTTCCCTTTGCGAACGCCGGTGGCGGGTGAGGGTGAAGGTCCCGACGCGCCGCCTCCCGGACCCCCGCTCGCTTTCACCAGTTTGAGCCAGTCGTTTTCGCAGACGAGGCTCCCGCTCACGAGGTAATATCGGTCCCCTTGAACGAGCGGCCCTCCGCATTTCGAACAGGTAAAACACCGGAGGTGGAAGACGTGGTGCTGTGGTCCGCCCGCTCCCGAAGCCGCCCTCATCACTAGCTCGCTCGCCGGAATCGTCTGCCCGCACGCCGAACACGCTCCTGAACTTCCGAACATCCTGAAAATAAACAAAACCAAAATTTAAAAAAAAGAAGTTACACCTTTGTTATATAAAAGGCCTTTAAAATAAGTAGAGTCGCTCCTAAACAACCAAGGATGTTTCCACGTCTTCTTTTTTTAACTTTTAGTCCCATGAATGAGCAAATCCTTCTCACCCTACAACACCAAGTTCCTCTTTTTTCCCCCTTAAATGCTCCTTTTAACTTCATTTTACGTTAAATAATCAAAACGCAATAATTATTTCTGATAAGCAACTTGAGACGTATTATCTTTAGGGTGAAGTAGAGGGGAGTCACTAATTAATAACTCGATTGGACCACGCTTGATCAACAGTATTAATTAATTAAGAGACGCTCATTAAAGCGCCCTCTTTGCTTCAGTTTATTATCGTTCCTTCTATACAAATATTCTCCTTTTTCTCCGTTTTTCGAGATTCTCTTTTCACCCTAAGTTTAATGATGCGTAAAAGAAAATTAGACTTTTTAATTAAATTTAATCTCGAGTTTTAAAGAGTAATTAGGAATAGTCACCGTACTAAGCGTGGCCCTACCAGTATCCCTAGCTTTTCTTACCTTGTAACATTCACTCATTCTAACTACAATCTCGTTGAATTAGACACTTATTTTCCCTTAAATTAGGCACTAGGGTGGAGGTCTCTTAGTCCTATCTTTTCTTCATTTTTATCCAAATTCATTTTAGATTGGGTCAAAAATAGTGGGGGGGGGGAGTGGTCCAAATCAGTATAAACACTTTTAGATTTGGTCCATACTTTAAAAAAGGGTCCAAACCAGTTAAAAAGGATTCCAAACAACTGACAGGGGTCCAAACCAGTTAAAAAGAAACTAGTTAAAAAGGAGTCTAAACCAGATAAAAAGAAAATAGTTAAAATATAAATAAACATGAAAGGAACCCCTATATTTTCGTGATCCCAAGAGCTTCCTGATCACGAAGATAAAAGCCTCTAACCTGGGAGCCTCCGTGACGACCACCTCAATAGCCTACTTTCCTACGGAAATCCGCTAAAAGAGTATAAGCCAGTTAAAAAGAAAATAGTTAAAAAGGAGTCTAAACCAGCTAAAAAGGAGTCCAAACCTATAGGGGTCCAAACCAGTAAAACAGGAGTCAAAACTAGCCTAAGCGTGATCCAAAGCAGCGTAAGAGGTCCTAAAATCTTAGAGGGCATCCAAACAAATTAAAAGATTCCAAACAAGATAAAAAGGGGGTCCAAACCACTTGAAAATTGGTCTAAACATAAACAGTGACAAAAGTAACCTACAAAATTTTACAAGCTGGCAATCCTTTATAACAGTCAAAGTCGATTGAAAGACAACGAAAAAATTCGTTTTATTTCAGACCCTTTTTCGTGACTCTCACAAGTAGGCTATGAATGAATGAATGAAAAAACCTTCTTTAATAGTCTTGATTACAAAAATAAAATAAAAAATAAACCTGAAAAAACAAAAATAAAAAGGTACTTCGACAATGGTTATTGCTAACCGTCTGCCGACAAGTAGGCTATAGGCTGCCCAATGTGAGACTTACAAAATACAGACGGTATTCATATTTCGTGGTCGAAAATGACCCGTTGACTAATATACATAACCAGACGTCTCCGCTTAACTAACCCGCTATAAATAACGTCCTCTTTTATAACGGGGCTCGGAAGAAGACAATCAGGTGTGTAATTGAGGGCGGGGACAGTTCTTTGCAGTGGAGAGTTATAGCTTATTTTGTCCAAAGGACCTCTTCCTCCACCTCCCCTTACCTACGCTAGAAAGAGAGAAAAAAACTTACAATAACTAAACGAACTCTATTGAATTATTCATGATCGAGGGCTCTGTGAGTCGGAGACTAATTTGACTGGCACAATGCTAAATGCGGAAAAAAGGAGGGGGCCACTAACAAAGTATTATGTTACAATTTCAATTCTCCAACAATTTATTATTGCAATAAATTGCTCAAATAAACAATTCAATGTTTGGTCTATGCGAAAACGAGAAAAAGACTTAAAGGATTACAGTTTTGTTGGTTTAAATCCAAACGCTCTTATTTAAAGGTTTATTTATACTTGTTAGATTTATTAATTATCCGGTGTCATTTCCCCTTTATTTTCACCTCGTCCCTTTTAATTTCACCGCGTATTAGTGAATGTGAAACACGTGGGGGAAAGGGTCAATTAATAAAATCATATCGCTTTTTAGAGAGCGATTTCCCGGCGGGGATGGTGTGGCTCGTAAATAAGAGACGAATTTTTAGAGGGGGTAGCTTTAATTATTATCACCTAACGTTTTAATTAGTAAATCGAAAAACCAAACAAAATTCATCCGATTTTGATTGATAAACATTTTAAATGACATAATTCAAATTTTAACGCTCAAAATAAGATGACAACGATAGGCTCAAAATGGTAGAGAAGGTTTATTTGGTTTGTGGAGAGGTCTGCAGAGCCCCGATTTCCCGATTAGGGTCTTAGGAGGTTGGGAGATTGTTTGGGTGAGGTGAAGGGTGGGTCGAAGAGGGTATGGGAGGTGATGGTGGATGAATAGAAAGATCTATTGGTGGTTGTGGAGAGCAGAGCCCCAAATGAAAAAGTTATTCCTCTTTCATACAATTTAAAGTGAAGAAATGCACCGAAAACGTTCTTTTATAGCGAATCATTAAAGTAAACAATGATGTTTAATTGCATACATTTATCGAGTGAGTAGAGGGAGTTGAGGCCGTTTGAGAAACGATCTCCCTCCATCAAACATCCCTTTGGACTCGAACCTCTTTAGTAAGGGCTATATTTGTGTATACGCTGAGGTAACAAGCCCTGGGATTGACTATACATCCTCCGTGAATCATGTAAGACTAATTATCTTGTGTGTGTAATAATTAATTAGTGTATCAGAGGCAGGCTCTTTGTAGCTCTGTTGACTGATAGTAATTGCCCTACCCCCTCTCTCTCCATACCCTCCTCTGCCCACTTGCGAATGTACAAAGTCGACATGTTAACCCTTTGTCCCTAGATCAAATATAATTAGTATTTATTCAACTCTCTGGAGAAATTCCACAACACGTAATATATTTCAAGGTATTCTTTAAAAAATTGCTCTTTTGTTTCTCCTTAAATGATTTTTTAGGGGCTTTTTGTTATTTTAAATCCAATTAGAGATAAAAAAGAGTTGTAAATCAATCGTAAGGTTTGGAGTGTCCGTATATCTGCGTGATTAGGGTCGTATTGGCAAGTTTCCCTCTTCCCACTTTGCTTAATTGCCCCTCGGGGTGCCTAGGGACATTCTCCCCCCTTCGAACAACATATATCTCAACGTCGACCCTAGAAATCCAAACACTTTTTACGGTTTCTCAACGCTAAATTCGTCTCTTTTTTAAACTTGTGTACAGTGCCTTTAATTAGAAGGAGTCCCATTCGTTTCTTCCTGGATTAAAGGGAGTAATTGGCGACTGTTTGCCCTTGTGCTAATCAATGTGCATGGCAAAGATTTCCTTATGTAATTAGTGCGTTTTCTGTTTGCCTTTTACTTCTCGCTTGTAATTGGCACTCCTTCTAAAAGCGACCCCTCTCTTAACTAGCTTACTCGAAAGAAAAAGGCTTTTAACTATCTATAGACCTAGGGACGCTAATGAAATAGGCAACATGTGTATTTCTTTTTATCAAAAGAGCCGCCCACCCTTAATTTAACACTATTTTTAGTTAATTCTTAAACAATTTTTTTTCAACTTTTAAAAACACCGTGAACCCATGTTTTAAATTAAACAAGGTGAACCGAAGAAGATGAAAAAAAGGGGGTTAAAAAAGTAATAACTAAATCAGCTTAAATAGCCTAAAGTTGATGTCTGCCAATGAGTTAGTAAAAACAGCTTCGTCAATATCAAACTTTTAATGAAGCTGATTTTAATTAATTTTGAAACAGGATAAAAGAACCAAGGGAGAGTTTGTTTCTGTAATTATAGCGAGAGAAAAAAAAAAGGCACCTAATCTAGTTAATTAAGAGAAAGATAAAAAAAATTTCACTCCTATAATTTCTGAAGCAATGGCTAATTAAATATTTCTAAAAATATTTATATTAAGAATATTTTAATGCGATAAGAAAAACATATTATCAGAGGGTCGATATCTTTATTCTTACAATAATTTATTTCAGGAAGCAAAATTTAAAAAAACCACATATCTAAAACTAAAGTGAAATATAATATCTATAAAGGTTAAAACGATTTAATTAGTTTGAAATCCTTTGATAGGTAATACAGTCTTCGGAGCGTAGAACCGGTTCGAGAGGAATCAAATCAAACAACTATCAATCAGAATGGAGTGACAAGTTACTTGGATCTCTATTAGCGCAAGTGGTTTGGAATGCATCTATTCAACCGCCACAACGATCAGCGATTATTCCATTCGTATTATATGCTCGAAATAGATCGCAAGGGTAATTATTTAGGATAAGGCACTTAACAAGGGCCTTCTTTATGACAGTTATGGTGGCCCAGGATCAATCCAGGAAACAATTTATTGTGATAGCAGAGATGTTAGTGTCTGAAGGTGCTTTATAACTTTTGGAGATTTCGAATTCGAGAAACAGAGAAAAAAGGGTGCGAGGTTTGGCTGAAAGAAGTGGGCTTTATTACAAAAGGTTTAAGATATGCCAATTAAAAGTGTATCGATTAACAAGAGGGCTAAAAGAGGGGATTGGTGGGCGAGGTATTATTTCAAAAGCCACGAGAGGTTCCTAGTTCTCATTAGAACGATATTGGCAATTCCGGAGGATCCTGAGGAGCTTTTAATTAAACATATTTCAGGGGCGGGTTGTGTGAGGATAAGGAGAAGGGTTGTATTTTTTGACTAGTGGAACATGCGCGTTGGACAGAAAGCAAGTTTAACGAAGAAAATGGTGGGGGGGGGGTTGAGTGAGTGACATTCCAATAAGCAACTCTGGAAAGCGCTAGCAATGAACCGTGATTAATGGGCTGGCTCGGTTAACAAGGGGAACCTTTCTAATTACCACCAACCCTGCAATTTATTGGTTATACACACTCTGCGAGACTCATTTGCCTTTCGAGAGGAACGTCCTATATTAAACTCCCTTCCCGAAAATCCTAAGGGAAAAGGGCTTTAAAAATAAATTGATTCATACACAAAGTGGAAGTCTTTTTTATACTAAATGAAGACGGAGAAATTAGCTTCCAGAGCTCCAGGGTATTAACATTGATCCTTTTTCCGGCGAAATTAGCCTCGGCCATTATTCAGACTAGTTTAATTAGACGTCACTTATGTCTCCTCCCCTTTTCGCAGACATGTGAATACTCTTTAAAGGAGGGAAACTTAAAAGACCAATACCATCAGAAAGATAATCTCTTTAAATGGCCCGACTCGAGAATTTGTTTGTTAATTAAACTTTAAATTGAACTTCCAATTACTTCCTATCCAATTACCAAGACGCCCCATAAATAACGAAAACTACAAAAGAATCGTTGACAACGCATAAATAAAAGACTTAAACACAAAAAAAAACTTTATCGTTTTCTAAATATAAAATAAAATAAGACCCTCATAAGTCACGATCCAATAAACTTTTTAATACGAAATTTTAATAAACAGCCCATATAGCTGACACATAATTGCTTTTTAGACTTTTCTAATTAAAACGAAATAATTAAATTTAATATTATAAAAGCAGCTACGTACATATAATTAAATACGGGCAACCTTCTTTTTAAATAAATTTAATGATTCTATTACAGGTTTCTGTTTCGCCTATATTAAAGCCACGCAAGTAAACAGTCACTTCTAGGAGAATTGATCCAAATGAAATAAAAATAATTATATGAAATGTTGATTCATTTGAAAAGAGTGTTTTTTGAGGATTCCTTTGTAGAAGAGTTGGATGGTTGATTTCGAGGAAGGTTTCGCGGGTAACTCGCCCTGTTCGGCCCCGTTTTACTCGGGTCTCGTATCTGATCCCCCGGCGTTGTCTGTATGTGTGTGGACGTGCCGCCGCCTCTTCTCCCTCAGCTGATGAACCACCCAGGGATTACTTCACCTCCGCCGCCCCCACAAACACCTAACAAACCCCCATTCATAACTATCTCTACAACGCCAATTCTACGCTCACAGACGCCCTCACACATCGCTCTAAATCAATTTTATCCCCAACACTTTTATTCTTTTTGATAAATATCAAACGTATTCGGTTCGTTAGGTTGACTCTAAACTCGAGTTCGGAAAAAAGTTGAAAAAAAAAATTATGTTTTTTGAATATCAAGTAAAACCTCCTCTTTTTAGACTACCTAGGGTAAAAATAATCTTATCTATGGAGATTCGTTATTAAGGATTTTTATACAGTAGGCGTTTGTTCATTAGTCGAAATAGGGGATACGATAAGGCGAGAGGAGGAACCTACAAAGCAATTCCTTATATTTCAATCTAAACTTTCCCCATTCTTGTCCGGTCGGGGTGAAGGGTCCCCGAGGGTGGAGGGTGGTCGAGGGGGTCTGAAATAGAAGAGGAGAGGTGTAGGGGAAGAGGAATACCCCCAAAGCAGATATTACGTTTCGAGAGTTTTAATATGAATTCTTCGGCTGCTCCTTTGAAATATGTTTTCCTCCTTCACCCCTTCTCCAGTCCTAGTGCCCCCTTGGGGACTTAACGGGGAGAATTTGCAAAATAAGAAGAAATATAAAAATTCGTAACAGGTCAAGAAATAAATAAACGAAATTCTAACAATGCACCTGTAGAATTCGTACAAATCATTGACAGATGTAAAGATCATGTAGAAACAGAGATAAGAAAAAGGGTGGCTAATAAATGGGCATTTTGTGGAGAGAAGCGACCTTAGAAATTTGATTCGTCCGGGTTCCCTTGATTGGTACGAGAAAGGGGAAAGAGAGAGAATGTGAGGAGGGGAAGGAATTAGGCGAAAGAGTATAAAAGAGGCAGCGGGTCGGAAAACCAAGTCAAACAGAGGCTCGTTAACCATAGAAGGGAAGGGGAGCGCGGGTGGTTCTAGTGGGGGCGGGTGTGGGGACGGTTGAGTAACGGGAAAACGACGGGGGTGGCTGAGGGAAAAAAGAGGGGTTGAAGGTGTACAAGGCTTAAATCCGTCTTCAAACATCATCAGGTTGACGAGCTCATGGAAACGCCGCTCCCCCCTCCCTCCATCATGCGGGAGGGCTTCGTCCAATCTAATCGCAGACCTCTCGTTTACCTCACATTTGACGGCAATTTAAAGACACCGCCTGAGTATTCGGGAGGTGAGGAAAAACTCGTTTATTTGTACCCCTTGATTGGCCCACCTTTTTTTTTCCTCTTTCAACGCAAACGCTATTTGCAAGTAAAACAAGGATTCCTCATCGTGGGGTAATTAACTACGAGATTGATTCCGGGACATCGATGGCCTCAGTGGAACGGAGGGAGACGCCCTTTCTACAACACGATCACGCCGAGTTTTCTCACTGTTTACCCAACCGAGATCCACTCCCTCTGATATTCGTAATTAGCAATTAAGAGGTTAATGAGGAGGTAAATTGAAACAAGCTGCCCTAATGGCCCCGTCTTTAACAGATACTATCACCAAAACCCTACTTTCTGAACTCGTCATTGTAACTTTCCACTTTTCAAAAATCACCATTTCAAGTTTTCTAAGTTACAGTCTCTTGGAAATTCCCGTCGCGATTAGGCAAATTTTACAAGGGTTTCAACACCTTTTCTGACGTCATGGCGGTGAACAATTAAATTCAAAAGCGTTGGAAATTAGCCTACATCAAAAATACCACCTGGCTATTAAGTTACTCGGGGATAATTTAATTAAAAACTCCCTTTTCGCGAGTCCTCTTCAAAACTCCGCGGAAAGGGAGAAAAGACTTGTTAAAAGAAAAAGGGGAGAAAAAAAAATAAGGGGAAATTTGTCGAGGTAAAGTACCCTGAGGGCTTTCCAGACATCCCTCTCTTTTACAGGGTTATCGGATCATTATGTTAATACGAATTTGAATGGGAAAAGAGGTGTTCCCGTGGGGGAAACGGAGAAAGAGACCGCAACTCTTGATGGAGACAATTAATCTAAAAGGAAAAGACTGGAATTATTATTCTAATAGCCATTTAGCATAATAATACGAGGCCTACGTCTACTCGAAACTGGTATTTGCGTCAGACAATCAATCAATATCGCTTGAAATAATAATTGGTGTCAGCGCTCTATTTAAAGACAATCCCGCTACACAGAAGTCGATAAAACGACAATAATGCAAGGGCGAAACAGATTCTTCACTTTGATCAGGAGTACATTGACAAAAATCTTTGGATAAAGAAATTTAGAATTTGTGACCTAATCTGGTTCTAAGTTTGACGAGAAAGTATGGAGGTTGTTTTTGATAACTGGACCTTACTGGATAGTTATAGATGGAGAAAAAGAAGAGGAGCCCAATAAAACTCTTCCAGATTAATCCTCATAACGTACTCAAGGATAACTGGGTTATCTCCAAGATTTACAGCTCTCGGATCCATTTCAATGTTTTCCCCGGGCAACTTTTATTAATTCCATTAAACAATGGAACAATCACTCGTCTTTTCTTGTCTGGGGGGATGAGGTTGGGGGGTAGCAGTTCTTCTGGTATCTTTTTTAATCTTAGTAAGTAAGGAGGTTCGAGGGGAGGCGGCGAGGAGGGATAGATGTAATCCCATATCTCAACAAGAGTTCGGACGGGGAGGGAAAGCGTTTATTGTATTGGATCAATGTTTCCACTTAGACATAATGAGATGAGGAAAAGCATTCCGATTAACCCGTTTTTAAAAAGTGACACTGGGAAATTTTTTTTATTGATCTATCGGATCTTAAAAATGAACCCTTTGGCAAAGAGAGGAAAAAAGTCAACTAACATAACTGGCGGTGAATATCTAAAGAGATAATGCTGGGCAGAGCAATCAGTCCTGGGCAATCAGCAGACACTTCCTTCCACCCTCCGCTACCCCTCACGTCCGCCTCCTCCTTTCTCTCTTTCTAGTTAGAGCTTGTTTACTTTATTACACTTCATTTTTCCACTTCCTTCGCATCGCGGCCTTCACGTTTTTAACTACAAACGCCTTCGGTTAGAACGGCAACGAGCAACTTCCGATCTACCTCGATAAAGAAAGAAAAAACACCAAGTTCATCATTAGAGGAAAAAAATTATTGAGCTTAACATCAAATTTTCAAGCACTCTTCAAATTCTTCACTTTTTAAGGGCACCCCTTGGTCGATTCTTGTGAATTTTTGCATTGCTTTGGAATCGCGTAAATTCATTAAATACTTTTTTTTTTGTTAATTAATTAGGAAAGCCCTTTCGGAGCCGATTTTAATTTAAAGCTCTAGATTTGGGAGAGAGAGAAAACAAACTACGTCTAAAAACTTTGATATACAATAAATGAAAATAAACACGTAAACTTTTCAAAAAGAAATATTGCGAATTAAAGAAGTTGCGCGATCCCAAAGAAAAGCGAAAATACCTTGATTAGCGTAGGGGCGGAATCGACCCAGGGTGCCCTTAAGAAAATTCGATCCACGAGGATTTGCTTCTATGAAGGCTTATCGAGCATTGAAATTGGTCAAAATGAAGCTGAATTTATAATTTTACTGTAAGTAGTGGAAGTTCTTTTATCATAACAAGGAGTCTAATTTTCTTTTGAAAGTTTTGACATGAAGAAAAAAGGGGGCTCAGTGGGATTTAATTGAGGGTAAGTGGTAATTGTTTTTTTCGTTATCCCTTCCACTTTTCAGAACTTATAGTGGGGTTTCCTTGGTTTAAACAGATTTCTTTTAAGATCGCGTGCGATTAGACTTCTCCGCCCACTCGCTCATTTCCCACAGCAAACTCAGAAAGAAAAAAGGTTAAATAGTACACCTCGATAAGGTCCCACGCGAATTAAAAACTACATTTCGGACTTTAAATCAAAATGAGCCCAGATGGCCTAATGATTTTTTTTTAATTCAGCACCCTCTAGTTGTTTTCCAGGATAAGGGCATATATTAATAAAGGCTACGATAAGGTAGCCGATAACGGAGGATTTATACGAAGAAAGGGGGTCCCCGGGCACGCAAACGCTCGCGTGGTTCTAATAGTCTTCACCCACCCTTCTCCATCGTTTCCCTGTCTCCATAACTCCCTTTACAACACATTATTACATGGAACTCAGTCACCCCCTACACTGTAATTTACACTATCTTACACACTATCCTATGTACCAAATTAAATCATCATATTTCGGCGGTTTAAGTTAATTGAGGGATTTTTTTAGAGTCATATCTGGTGGATTTACCTTATGTAGTCGTTTTTGCATAAAATCATATTTGATTTAGTAAAACATGATGATCCTATATCTGCTAACATTGCTCCACAACAGGTACATTTTAGGCACGAATTGTGCCAATAACGGTCTAGGGCGTGAAGTAAAAATCTGAAAAACAACAAAATGGGATTAATTTAAATTTATTTTATTTACAAAAAGCAGGTATATAATCAATTTAGCAACAAATTTCTTTTTAAATCTAACTAGAACTATTTTGTAGATTCCACTATTGACATAAGGCGCTCACCTTTCTACAATTTTGCCACCGCAACCCGCACAGGTTTTGACACCTCCCGCGTTGCCGGTCGAATTATTATTATTATTATTGTTGTTATTGTTATTAATATGATGGTGGTGGTGGTGAAGGTGAGGCGGTGGGAAAGGTCCGGCCGGATGGTGGTGATGTTCGTGAGGCCCTCCACCCCCCATCACGTGGTGGCCGTTACTGTACGCCCCGTCCGGCGGCGGGGAATGAGGAGACGGCAGCTCCGTGTAGGGGTGGTAGTGTGGGTTCATTGTTGTCGCGGCCAGCTTGAAATCCTGAAACAAAAAACAAAATGTGGTTTAGAAAATGCGTAAGACGTCGCTGGACCGAAGACAGGATGTACCGGACCGCAATTGCGTGGTTTTAAGCCAAAATTGAATGTCATCTGCGACAATGATAGTAATCTGCGGTCGAATGCCATTGACTTCACATAATTTCGACATAAAAGACAAAAGTTAGTAAAAATTGAAGAAATACAGAATGGTCAAATCTATTCAACCTACCACTGATTTATCAGCTTCATTACGTTTATTGCGAGCTAGTGATTAATCAAATTTATTAGGAAAAAAAGACTTTATTACTGCGGAGAAATTAAATTAATTAAATTCCCCTTTTATAGACTTTTAGATCGTGTAGAAAGAGACTAATTTCTCGAATAAAACTCAAGGATAATTTACATCCGGAGAAACTAAACTTTAATATCAAAAGTAGAGAAAGGAATGAAAAGTAAAGGCGCCACCCTTTGCCCGCGCCCCATAAAAGCCGCCACCTCAACCCCCACGCTGGTCCCAGGGTTATTAAGTTTCCCCGCAGAATTTACTGTAGGTAATTGGCAATGAGAAGAATGGGACGGGGAGGGCCCAAATGTGGTAAGTCAGTCGAGTTTAATAAACAGAATGGGAGCTGCGAAGGAAGCCTGGCGGGTAGATGAGGGGCATGGGGGTTACACGTTCAGAAACGAGCTCTTATTACAAATCCGGTGACAACTCAAGGGAAAATATACAAATTCAAGCCCCATTTATTGAATACGTAAATAACACAATTTTTCTTTTTTTTCTACGTATGAAAAATATTTTGTACCTGTCCTATTGTCATTCCTAAGTAATGATACGTTCCATGTTTCGGAAAAAAGACTGAGCACTTCACACACAAAAAAGCCGTCGATTGTTGAAAAAGGGCAAACAATGCCCAGGTATAGAGTTGTTACTGCAGGTCGTGGAGGAGCACAAGGTTTGAACAATAGTAATTACTTCCAATACAGAGCGTGCCGCGCGGGAGGAGAGGGCCCATCGTATACGAGGGAGGAGGCCGAAGAGGGGGCGCGGGTAACTTATAATTAAAAACCCCCCCTAACTTATAATTGACTCTCTGGAACAATATTAATTTTCACGTCCTATTCTCGGGATATCAGATCCCGAAGACTGTATGGGAAAGTGGGCAAATAAAAGGGGGAGGCTATAACTTTAAAAAATCGTTAAAGGGTCCATCATCTACAAGAAATAGAAAAAAAAATTTTTTTCCCACGACCCTATAGTTCAACAGCCAAAGTCAAAGCTTAAAAAGTTACGAGTATCGCGAAGAACATTTGAAGGAAACAATATCTTCGAATAGGCTATTTGTTTCTATGGCAGAAATTGTACTTCCTTGATACTAAATAAAACGTTTTATGCGAGTTAATTAAATTGACAAAATTTGTAAATTCGGTGAAATAAAATGAATAATTTACAAAATTGTTAGGAAAAATCAAAAGAGAAAAAAATTAGACCTAAGGGAGGAATCGAACCTCCGAACTTTCACTTTCTAGGCGACTGCGCTTCATCTTCATCCTCTGCGGTCTCCTGGAAAGCTAAAGGTCGAGTCCTTGCTAAGATCTATTTTTTGTCATGTATTTTCCTCTCTAATTGCTAAATTACTAAGACAATTTTTATTCCTTATAATTAAAGATTTTATTAGGCAGCAAATGGATTTATCAAAAATATAACCGGAATTCAGTTTTTTTCCTTTCCCCTCCGATATTTAAATCAATTATGCTAAAAGCAGGTTAAAAATAGTGTAATTGGTTTAATTGGCTTGCCCTAATTTAAAAAAAAATATCAACGACAGGTTTGGGGAGGGGGGTGGGATCATTGGAAAAACGGTCAGAGAAGGGGAATTTGAGTAGAGGGGGAGCTATTTTTATAAAAACGGTTCAATATTATAAGGCGTGTGGATCGTTAGCTTGGTATCCGGAGCTCATTAAATATAATTGGCCGATAATTGACAAGTTATAGTGCTTTGTGGGCGTCCGCTAGTAGGGAAGAGATGAAGGGAAGAAACCTTTCAAAAAAGAGGGGGGTAACTCGAGTTCTACGAGTAAGCCTCACCTCAGACGACGTTCATTATCGTTAATGAATGAGGGAAACATACTCCTCAAACTTGCCTGTTTTAAGTGTTTCGAGAAAAACTGGGACTTCTCATAAACATCACAAAGGAGCCAATCCGAAGGTCGATTTCTTTCAAATACCACGTAAATCCAATTAAAAGTTGAAAATTCGAATTAATTTAGTCGATCCTTATTTGTAATTGGCGGCTCGCCTCTTCATCGCAGTTGGCGTAAACAACTTCATTCTTATTGGACTTGAAGATCTTGATAAAGCCGTGTCTGTATATTAAACTTGTCCCTGTTTCTCGTCTGGTTGTAATACTAAGGCTCATTAGCCCAATCCGAACCCCCTCATGTTACAACAGTCGGGCAATTTTCCAGAGATCTAATCAGTCAATGACGAAAAAAAATCCTCACCAAAAAAAGCCGAGTTTCTCGTTTTAACAAACTTTCTGATTTATCTGTCGTAGGACATTAGCCGGGACACGAGTTTTTCAAACCCGGACCGACAAAAAGGGCCCGTCGTATTTAAGCACTTAAGCGGTACACTAAAAATAAGAGGGGGGTTTTTAGATAAAAGGGACACAGGTGCCTATGATACCTGAACACAAAGAAAAAACCTTTCAGGTAAAAAAGAATGAGCTTAATTGAAAGAGCAAGTAATACTACATGACGTGTGTGTAATGTAGCTGATTAAAACATCGAACATCCTGCTGTGCTTTTAAAATGAACAAAAAAATTGGAATCCCACGAGACCGTCAAAGGATTAACGCAGTAGGACGTAATTCCCAATCCCATAGCTAGATTAACCCAACTTTCTATCATTGTCAATCAGATGGACTTCACGTGGAGGGCGACCTCATAAAACATAGGCGAAACCACCCTTTTTCTCCTGTTTATGAAGTAAATATCAACAGTAGTCACAGGTTCAGTTTTGTTTGTAGTTAACCTTTGGGAAAACACTAAAATTTAATTGCATCTCTCATACAGGGGGAGCCCCTCTTTCCCTTTGTTTTGACGAAATTTTAGCGTGTAACTACTCGTTTGATTTGCTTTTAGAAAGCATTATCAAACAATAACGTTGGACAGATAAACAGTGTCGATATAATTTTACCTTTGTTTGAACTATATGAAAATGTTCTCTTGTAATTGTTTTATAAACTAGAAGCTATTTGAAACGATTGAATCGGAGAATCGAATATAGTAACAGCCGTTACGATTCAAGTCATGTTAAACGCTTTCCTTCAAGGTATTGTCGGGTCTATACCCGTGCCGAACGTTTATGTCAAATCGTTATTACGTTTACACCCCTACCACTTTCTTTGAATTCATACGGCGAACGTGGCGGGGTTTATTACGGCCTCATTGATATTCGAGTCGAGATTGTATTTAATGTCTAATGTGAGATCACGATGTCAAATTCACGGCGAGAATTGAATGGAGTAAAAGAGTTTATCGGACGCGTTAACCGAGGGTGAACTGTGGAAACAATTTACGTTTTCATTAAGGCCCTAGCGGGACGTGAGGTCGGATGAGAAGGGGGAGGGCATCAATTGGCTGAAAGTAATAGCCGAGAGGTGGGCGATGACCATTATATGGCTCGTTATATCTGTACGCTCATTAAAGAACTGGTCCACCCAGGGACTCCCTATTACTGGCATCCGTTTCATTAGGATGTCGGATAATGAGTTTTCGGGAGACAATGTTAATGAGAAGGTTCCGCGTCGGCCGATGAGACAAGGGAGAGAAGGGGGACCTCCTTTACGGATTTCAAAATTAGCTAATGCTCTCGTTCAAACTCCTCTTCAATCACGTCCATAAACCTCTTTGTCCTTAGGTTGGCAATCTTTTAAAGAAGAAAACCATGACATCATACTCCTAATTCTGAATCGGATAAGGCTCTGGAAACAGCTAGGGAATCCAGTATAGCAAGCTGGTACACTCTCTATGTCAACATTCTTGGAACTAAAAGTTCTCTTCCAAATCTTAGTTGTGCATGAAGTTAAACTTCAGCATAGGCATGACAAATTGAACTTGATAGAATGAAGGATTTTGAGAAAAATAATGGTACTGCTTAAATCCCAATGATTAGGTATCGATGGTGGAGATTAAGTTAACAATGAGGGACAGAGACGTATCGTTTTTAATATTGAGCGTATGCTAAACAAACAATGAGAAGAAATATGGTTGGGAATGAGAATAGTTAGAGGGCTAGTGTTCTTTGTTGGGGGGCGAAAGAGAATGAAAAAAAGTGTATATTGGCAACAGTATTGAAGGCTAGCTGGGCGCAGCGGAGGGCGGGAGGGCGATTGAAAGAGATGAAGACTTTTGATGAAAACTCTGATTACAGTCGTAGATCATCCCTCCCTGACTAAACCACTTCTATCGAGGCCCCGGCGTAGAATTGTAGCATTTATTGCATTTCATCATGCTTCCACCTCGCCACCCCCTCAGGCACCAGATGCCACCCTCCCACTCCCAACGCACACACGATTTTTTTCCCCAGGTATGGTAATTCACTTTTCATAAAACCTCCCTTTTAGCTTTACCTCCTTTTATTTCCAACCCCTGTTTTACTGGCCGCCTACTCTCCAGAATCATTTGCCTGATTTCTTTTAATACATTGAAGCCCATTTTGGTGCTTTATTGTGGCAAAATGTTCCACTTTAGTTATTCACATTTTTTTTTCTTTGTGTTCCAATATAAGTTATTAAAAAACCTAATATGAAAAGGAATTTCGAAATTTGTCCCGATAGCCCAGAGGCTATAATGAGACCCATCAATTAAGGTTCATTCCTAAAACAAGCCCCAGGCGTTAAAACGACTGCAATTTTATAAAATGAACTTATTTGATATGCCTCATTAAAAACTAACGATCCGAAAGGTGGTTTTATAATAAAGTAAGAAAATACGGTTTTGAAAATTCCATAATTACACCATATTTTCGTATATTGAAGAAAATTCAATAATTAAAATTCCAGAAAGATAAGTGAAATTTCGCGGTCGGGAAAGAACCCTTAGTGGGATCGAGGGCCTTTTTCCGAAGGAAAAACTCACTACTCAAAAATGCCACGCCTTGAGTTGATATTAAATTATAATATCGGAGCCTTATCGCTGGAGAGAAAAACGACCAGAAGGGGGTGAAAACCGCCGGTATTTAATAATGGAAAAATTAATTGAAGTTTCCCTTAAAATATCTCGTTTATTAGCATCGGATTTTATCGGAAATTATAATTTTCGAGCGGGGAAATCATTAGAGAAATGTAGAGGGGAGGAAAACGAAAAAGGTCGTAAAGGTTAATTTGGAGAATCCCCTTGTCTACGAAAATGGGACTCTGTTTTTTTTTATCCAAAGTGATTTATCGGATACGAGCAACCCTTCGGACACCTGCAAATTATGGACGTGGTGCCAATAAAAAAGGCTAAAACCGCACATGGGGGAAGAGAAACTGAGGTGCTCTGTAAATAATGAAGTATAAGGTTATAAATCTGACATGGACACGGGAGGGTGTCAACCGCAGTTCAGATATTCCTCAATTGCTGTTTATAGAGGGATCAGAGAGAAGGGATGGAAAACCCCTTTCTGTCTGTCTTTTTCCAACCCCACCATGAAAATAAATCACCTTTGTAAAACTCCCTTTTTCTCTATATTAATTAATTTAAATCAATGGCGTAACAATGTTTGTTTAAGTTTTAATCGTAGTGAAACCCGGTCTAGACGTTCAACTTAAATTGGACGCCTTTGAAGGGAGAAAATGGGCGTAAAGAGGCTTTAGATTTGCTCGGAATTGTCACGATTAATTGGTAAACGGCCGAGAGTCGGACTTACCCCGCCCTCACCTCCCATCTCCAACCCCTTCTCGTTCTGTCTACCATTATTTATAATTGGACATTTGAGAGTAACGGCTCTACGGTAATTAAGGTGCGTTTGCGTTGTCCGGGCTTCTCGTTAGCGACCTATTGAGAAGAGTTTGGTTTTAGACTTCTGAGCTCTTTTAATAAAGGACATCCAGGCCATTTAGAATCGATAAAATTACTTCCTTTTATCCTAAAGAAAAACTCGGAATTTCCCAACTCATTTAAAAAATTGGACTAATAAAAAATGGTAAATTAACCGAACTGCAAAAATTTCGATTTTTCATTTTGACTGTCATAGCAACGGCGCAACTATGAAAATATGACTTAGGGACCCAGATGACGTCATAATCATGATATGACGTCACAAAACAAGGCTCAGAAAATATGTGACAATTTTTTTCTTTCTGTAAACAACATTATTAAGTTTAAAAGAGTCGTTTATTATTTAGAGTAGATAATCTAATTTTAAAGTTGGTAAAAATAGGCTAGGAGAGTCAACCAGGTGTACAAAACTCTTTTCGGATGAGTTGGACGCTCTATTGATAAATTTTTCGAGTTTGCGGTTTCCGGTAATTATGTTAACTCTATATTTTAAGTACAAAAAAGAAGGACAGTAGTCAAGATTAATGGAACCGAAAATTCCTTCTTATTAAGCCATCCCCCTTCTTCTTGTTCAATGTTTCGGAATAATTTAATAAATACCCCAACCCCGAAAACGACTCTGGTAAATATGCGAAAAAAAGACCCTTCGGTGTAGGAAAACGTCCGAGTCGAAAGAATAAATTGTTTTGTCCGTCAGATGTGCATTAATATAGATGAATTCGGGACGTGGCGCTCCCTTCCGAAAAAGGGGGAGAGTCCGAGTTAAAGATAACAGCAGTCGTTACCCCTTTTTATTATGATAAGCGAGTTTTGATAGGTTTTTAACAAACAGGGATGCTTCTCCGAGACTAATGTACTCCGCTCGTTGTATAATTTTCAAACCCCCTCACCCTCATCCTTTTTTGAGTATACAATATGCTCGCTAAATGTCTTGATTTACAACCCACCATCCTATACACAAACTTTTCACTCCATCTATTCAAAAGACTTAACTTATACGTTTTCTATTCTCCAACATCAAAATAACAACCATTGAGAAAACTATTGACTGATTTATAAGTTTCTTTTATAAGTAAACATTTTATTTTTTATTCGAATAAATATGAAAATTATTCTCTTCATTGTATAACAAAGCTAAAATTAATGATTAAAAAAAAAAAGTTTTATTTTATTATACCTACCTAAATGAAATCAGACATCCAGCTTAAAAAATTGCTTTCTATTTATTTCTATATTTGTAGGTGGTAAGAGTTAAGTAGGTACATATAAAATGGTATACTTAAAAGAGTGAAAATTTCATTTTTCTTTAATGGGTAATTTAAAAAAAGCTTTAAAAAAGCCTAAATTAAATAAAAACTGCTATTACTTTCTTTTAAAATGTTATTATGTAGAAGGAATTGCTAAAGCGAAGAATAAATAGGCTATTACTCGTTGAGGTTCAAAATCAAGCTAAAAACCGTCAGTTTGGCAAGTAAGTTTTTTTTTGTTCACTTTTCTTAGAAGAAGATAATTACACTTCTAGTCTTTCTGCAAAAATAATTAAATATCACGGTTTTCTTACTTCATTATCTAATTACTTCTTTCATCTAATTTTTCTTTCCCGTTTCCCTCCGTATTTCATGATGCGAAGCTTCCTTATCCCCCATATTATTAAAGATGAAAATGACCCTAATTATTTCAGGTTTTTTCAATTGAGAAATGTGTGATACATGTAAGTAAACCATTTATAACTTTACAGTTTAAAATTAAAACTTGGCGTATAAAAGTGCCAAGGGTGTAATTTATAGTTTATTTTGGATAATTGGGAAATTTGTTGGATATAATGAGGGATATCCTAAAACAAGACGTGAATCATTTCTGTCACGTTTAATATAAACAAACGATACGAAAATTAAATTCAGGTAGCAATTAGATGCGGACGAGTCTTGAATCAAGTCATCCTTTTCTTTACCCCTTCCCTTCATTGTGATATATGCTTAGGCGTGGCGGATGTGCGCCTATAAAGTCGTCTTGAAGGGGCGACGGTAGCTTCTGTAATTAGGCTTCTATTGTAAGCTCTGCCTTGGTAACATCAATCATGTTCCCCTGTCCGACTTGGGTTTATGCGCGAAGGAAGTCCTCCCTCTTCTAAAATAAGACCAGTTTACGTTTTAATTATGGGACTCCTTCCTCCAATCAAAACAGAATGTAAAATTAAATATTGCAATTTGACATTTTTAAAGGTCAGGCACTGTCCAGTTTTGGCTAAGGAGTATTCTGATCGATTTTATGAACTGCGTAGCTTTTGTAGCTCTTTAAAGGAGATTTCTAACAGTACATATAAGTATCAAGAAAATCGGTCATAAAATGTAGAAGTTAAACATTCTGACAAGGAGAGGTCACACTAATAGATACATTTTATCAAGGAATCGCTAAAGGAAATTTTCCTTATTTTTTAATCTTGATAAAATTTAATAGGTACCTAAAAGTTTTTTGAGGTGCTAAGTACGAATATAATGTTACTTTTGACGAGAAAATTTTTCCTGGGGTAGTTTACTTAGTTCCACAATAGGTTTTTTAGCGATAACTCATAAAATATTGGTCCTAGAATTTTTTTATTGGTGCCATCGGATTCCTCGTGCAATTTTACATAGTAATCAATAGCCCGTTTGTCGATTTTGAAAAATTCATATTTTGACTTCAAGGTGCCCTTGGAAGAAACGCTCGGACACGCGTCAACTATTTTTTGATGCAGAATCACCAAAAAAATTTTTGGCCTGATCGGCGACCTACTAAACGGTGACCTCCCCTTGTGAGTGTTAAATGGTATAAGTAGTTAAAACAAAATCAGAATAATAGAGACAATATGAACTATTTTGGAAATGGACTCCCAATGAATAACAGAATGTAAAATTAAAAAGTGAAAATTTAGCATTCCTAAAGGTCTCTTTTATTATTTACACGTGCTCTCACGCTCTTTCGGACAAAGTTTGCCTGAAACCTCGAAGGGGCGGGTGGGGCTTTAATTAGGAGTTGCAGTTCATCACCAGTGCATTAGTGATTTGCGGCGAGATGCTAATGCCGCTTCTCAAACTTAGGTCCCCGCTCTTCGTAATCAAGTTATCCTAGAAGGGCCGGACTCCGGTCCATTATTAACGGATGATTTCACTCTCAAAGACGGACTCCCTAATGCCCAACATCCACCTCATCTAATTAAAAACGTAATTATTCATTATTGAAGCTCCACCTCTTTTCGAAATAGAAATGACAAAAATAGACGTTCACTAGACGGAATTCCTGTCACTCGAAATAGATCGGCCGCGAGTAGAAACCGATGCACGAATTATGCTTAAAACTTTGAAGTCTCTTGTATTGAAATTTAGGGTCGAAATCCCTTCCTGAAATATGATAATGGTCTCATAAACTATGGTTAGGTAAACTATGGTCCCTCGAGTATCCAAAGTCTGGCAAGGAGGGGTCGTTTTCGTCTTAAGTTTATATCTTGTTAACCAAGGCTTATTTGATCATCTCTCCGATTTTTATGGACAATGCCATCCTAATCGATATTAGCAAGCTAGAGGCAAGACTATAGGATGCAGTGAGTTATTTGCTTGCAGGTACATAAGATGATTATTTAATTTTAAATCAAAGAATAGGTTGAAAGTAGAATAGAAAAGGAGTGGATGTTTAATTGATAAAGACAGGACAAAAAGAAACGGTATTTTCAGAAAGCGTTATGGACTTATCTGCTAATGAGTGTTTAATGTAAGTATGCAGGTTGGTAGTGTGAATCCCGAAGTGGTTTAAAGAAGGAATGCACTTCTAAGTCCCCCCACTCTTTCTCACCTTGGAATGCACCGGGGAATCCGGTCTCATCCGGCGAGAGGGGCAACCCTGTTGACATAAGAGACCCATGAAGAAGAGCGGGGAAAAGGGGGAGAACCGATAGCATCAGAGAGCCCCCCCTTGATTAACTATTGTCCCATAAGCCATATTTCATTGCCTTCACGAGACCAAACTCAAATACCACGTATCTTGACCCCCCACCTACCCCTCCCACCATCCGCCCTGGAACCCTTTCCAACTTTTAATTCTGTTTTTATAGCTGCCGGACTCGGATTTTATGGACCCTTTGACCTTTTTACCTGGTGGGGGCGACAAGGCCTTTAAGATAAACATCAGTTAATTTTCTATGATTAATCAAGGGTGTCTCTTTCGCTTGTTGGGTTGTCTTGTATAAAAATATATGTATATTCAGACATAAAAAAAAAAGTTATAAAAACAGAGCCCACGTTCCAAGCTTGATAAACAGGACACTAGCCTACATAAATCGTATTATGAATAATTTTTGAACAAGATTAATGACTTTTCTTGAAAAATAAATTAATTCAATTTTTAAGAAAATGGGCGTTTTACCTACCGCAAACACATTTAAAAAAAAATTAATTTAACGGAAAATACCAACAAAACGGTTTAAAATAAATTCTATAAACAATAAACATAGGGTAGGTCATATTTTTGCACTTCAATGGGTTTAAAACAACTAAAACCAAATAATTATAATTCTTTTTAAATATCACCATTTATTCGGTTCACTGATTTACAGTAAAATAAAATAAAAAAATTATTTTTTTTAAATAGTAACGGAACATTTTATGCAGTTTTTCACATTCGTAGCAGGACGATGTGGCTGCAATGAACGTTTAATTCCATTTATGTGGCCTAAGGAGTAAGTTTTTCAGCCATCAAAAGAACTTTTTTACTGAGAGACCAGGGCTATAACGAATAATTCAATTTTTGAGAGCTAAGAAGTGCTCTGAGCAACTTTATGCCAAAATAACTTTCGTAGCTCTAAAAATGAGCTTTCTAACGGTGTAAGTATCAAGAAAATTAGTTGAAAACTGGGGAAGTTAAGGAAGTTTAAACTTTCTTAACGTGTTAAACGCTCACTTTCTTACATAGCCTCCGAAAAGCTTTTAAATGTTACACTGATCCATCAGAAGAAAAGAGAAAATAAGAACGTTAGAAGAGATCGATACTTCAGATTGCCACAAAGATATTTGTGATATGAAGTTTCAAGTTGTTAAAAATTAAATTAAAGTTCAAATTCAGTATCCAAATATTATTGATTTTACTACCAAATAGGTGGTTAGACTTGAAGATTTGAAATCAGAACGAAAAATGTGTTTTAGGAAAAGTAACAAAGAAGGTTTTTGTTTTTGCTCAAAATATCGAGATTTTCCCATGGTTCCGGTCTGGGACCGTATCGGCGAGCGATCCGAAGGTCGCAACTCGTCCGTCTTGAGAATGACTCAGTATCGTGGGAAAAAATCAAAGGAAATCTTAGGAAACGTTTAATTTTAGAAAATGAAAAGTCGAGAGCAGTTTCAACAACTTTTCTTCAACCCAGTATGATAGAATCTTCTATTTTTTATTTATTTATAAATAGGTTATTATCTCCGAACACGGATATTGTTTCGCCTATAATTACAATATAATAATTAATCTTGGAAGTAATTAAGTTTCCAATTACCCTTTTAGCAATTATAATCTCGGAGAGGTAATATTCAGTTATTAATGTTTTTAAATTGCGTTGTTATACCGTATTTAAATGAGTTCTTGAAATGGATATATCCTACGTGAAATTGAGGTTTTTAATTAGAATCCCTGATTAGGATTTTTTCCCTATGTAGGAAGTAATGGGGCGGTATGAGGGTAGGACTCCCAGGTCGTCCAGATTAATCCGGTGGAAATGAAATTTATAAACGGTTTCTTGTTATCGCTTTAAATTAGTTTTCTAGAATGGCTCGACTCAATTTTGCTCTTAAAAGGAATGCGTACTATTCAGGTTATTATTACGTCGAGCCTCTCCTGCCCAAGAACGTTTAAATTTAATTTGGGCCAAGCTTTATTTTTTTAATTAATTCTATTTAAACTTGGACGATAAATTTTTTTTTAAACTTTGATATTAGCTAAAGAGAAAGCACTTAAGCTTGAAAAATAAAAAAACCTCTTTTTTTTTCTAAATAAAAAAAGCGAAAAGTTTTACCTGTTTTTCAACATTTCCATCTCATTCATAGCTTTTTTGTTTACCTGAAAAAGAAAAAAAAACAAACAATAAATACGTGAATTCAGGAAGATTTCGAGAAAATTTTAAAATTGAATAAAGGTTTAGATTACCGAGGAAATAAGTTGTTATTCACACCCTCGGAAAAAAAAGGTTCCAATAATTTATGAAGAATGGATAGAGCTGACATGAGTACACGACCCCCAGTATTGTTCAAATGGTATCACGTTATCGTACAATTACCGTGGAATTGCCTTCGTGTCGGGTTCTGCTCGGACGTCCTCCCTCCCCCACCTTCGCCTATTCACTCTTTCTTCCTCGCACCTGTCATTACTCGTGTCTCGAAATATCTAACACCTCAAGACAAAAGCGGACTTATTCAAGACTTTCATGAGAAAACGACATTTCAGTCGAGTCTTGTTCATCAGAAAATTAAAGTAGGTGACAAAAAGCACCAAAACAAGTAGTCATCAAAAAAATAAAATCGTTGTGAATAAACCGTGCTTTGTTTTCTTAGAGTAAACATGAAATTAATAAAACGTGTTTAAAAGGTTGAAAATAACGGATTTGTAATGCGGGGGAAGGATTTAACGGTGAGCCCTGTATAAATGTTTGTTTCCCGGCTATGTTAAATAAAGTGCAACCGGACTTGGGCGTCAGGGGAGGGTAAAAGTGGGGTCTAAACTTGTCATGTTTGCCTTTTCAATTTCTTCCACTCGCGAGCTTAGGAAAGCCCTTCACAATAATTATTATTTCGGAACACACGGACATTTTATTTACCGACCGACGTTTTCCAGAGTTTGAACAAACAAGAGAGGCGAGTTCTTGGCCCGCCGCACGTTTAAATAGTTCGCTCAAACTGACTCTGTTTACGGTTCGTATTATCGCCATGAGGAAACCTCGGTCGCTCTATGCATACGAGACTAGGACTCAAACAATGGCGTATAATTATGTTGACTAGGAAAACCTGTGGCTTGTCAAAGTCCTCAAATATGATGGAACCAAGAATAATCGAAAAGAAGCTTTTTTGGGGGAATAAATCGGTATTGAACCAATTTTTGAAGGTTTATAAGCCAATTTTTAAAGCGGACTCGATTAAGTATTTTTGAAGGGATAACTATTCCCCCTACGGTCCTTTCATGTTCCCCTCTTATCAAGAACCGCTTTGAGGCAAATTTAATAACACAATCAGGCAATAAAGAGCTCCGTACTGACAAATGTTGGAGTGAAAAAGATTGGGAAGGGGGTTGAAGGGGTCG
This sequence comes from Orius laevigatus, assembly GCA_018703685.1. Classification (NCBI taxonomy): domain Eukaryota; kingdom Metazoa; phylum Arthropoda; class Insecta; order Hemiptera; family Anthocoridae; genus Orius; species Orius laevigatus. The sequence continues at coordinate 129,414 of JAGWEN010000060.1, read as the reverse complement.
TTGTCCACTTTTCCCTATGGCATGACATATTGCACACGCACACATATTGTAGTACTTACCTCCCTCCTCACTTCACCCGCCCACCCTCTTTTTTATTACTTGCCACCGATATTAGCCCGTCTTCCGTCAAACTTCTTATCGACCGCCTTCCCGACACCCTGTTTACCCATTCAACCTTAAAAAAAGGGGGAAAGACAAAAAATTAGATTAATGACCGCAAAACAATCAAAAGTTTCCCATTATTACTTTTACTTAAAACAATCAAGTTGTTGTTAATGGGAAACGGGTTGCGCGATGCGAGTTTACGCAGGAAATCGAGTTTGATTAAACTTTGACGAGGGTGGTTTGGATTCGGAGGAGTAACTTTGTTTTCCGATAGGCAGGACGGGGGTGGGACAGGAAGAAGGGGTTGATAAATCTCAAGTTATCTAATAAAATGAAATTATCTAATCATGTCGACAAAATCAGATCATACCTAACTAATTAATTTCAAACAACTTGATTACCTCTAAAAAGTCAAATAAACAAATTAAAGCTTAACAATTCTTAAAATGCAGCTCTGATTTTATAATTTTCAAGCATCCACTTTTTTCCTCTCAAGAACTTGAGTTTAAAGCAATAAATGAAATAAAAGGTCTCAAAGGTGAAGTAGTCTCATTAAAAGTTGATATTGAAGTGTAATTTATGATTTAAAATTCAATCCCTTTCCTGTTTATTTGTGACCTTTGAAAGGATCTTTATTAGAAAATTTTCCTCATTTCATATTCCATATCGACGGTATTCATATCAATCGGAGGCTTTGTTTTAGAGAGCGGCCATCTTAAATTACTTCTGAATACCGAACGTTCTCATATTAAATATTTTTTATACTCGAGATTTGCATAAATCTCATATTAGATTCATAAATATTCAAGGGATGCAATAAATAAGGTTTAAAAATGCAATAAACAGAATTTTATGGCTTAATTTATTAGCGAGAATTCTTGATATAAAGTTGGAAAAGGAAGGTTGGAGGGCGAAATTAGGCGCCACCCTTCGACAATAGGGTACAAATGACAAATGAAATAGGCAAATGAAGAATTGTGAGGTGAATAGGGTATGTAATGTTGGCGGCGAGGGGGTTTGGGGGATGGGGACTCCTCCGTTAACGATCCATTGTAGAAAGGGTTTTGGCCACCTAATACAGGGTCACCTCAACCAATCAGAACCCTTTATGTCAAACTACATGATTGGACTTCAATACTCACTCCCCCAGAAACTAGCAGCCTCCCCAGGATGACCACGTCCGAGTTAAATTGTTCGTGAATTCCGTAAATGTTTTTTTGCCCCTCCACAATTGTGTACGAAAACAAAATTTTCAACCCAATAAATACTGAACATTCTGACCTAGTTCCCACAATTAACATTCTGCTACCATTTTTTACCCCATAAAAATTTTGATCACAAGTGAAAAAAGGGTTTTTTAACATTTCAGATTGGAGATAACCTAAGAATTTTTTTATTAATTACCTAATTAATTTCTACTGTAAAATTTAGGTGCACTTAACAAGGCAGTACTAAACCTAGATCAACAATAAAGTAATTAATTGGGGGGAGGGGATTTAACGCTTAAGAGTATTAAAAGCCAACATGTGTTTAACGCGATATTACTATCATAAATAAAACGGACGAAATGAATAAAACACGTACGGAAAAAAGTAGGAAAAAAATTACTCGTTTTAAGCTCGTTTAATTACTACAGTTTAACCGCTAGATTTAACTTTAATTAACGGGGAGGTTAGGGTATTGTGTTCTTAATAAAATTAAACGGAGAAAAAGAAATAGAGGGTAAAGGTCCGAAGCGCGGAAAGTATAGGGGAGGGGATGGGAGGGTATTTGGTTAACGTTATAACCCTTCGCAATCAATTCATTAGGCGTTAGTGCCTTGATTGCCCTCTTAATTATTCACCGCGTCCGACCTCTCCCATCCTGAAACATCCCTCGGAATTTTTCTTTTCCTACAAACCCCCGATTTCCAATTTTAAAGAAAATCGTCGAGCTAGGTTTTTTTTTCTCAAAATTGACGTGGTTAAGCTAATATGGATAATTTAAAAAAAAATCTCGTCATAATATTTTGACAGAGCTGTGGCATTTAAAAAAAAATCTTTCACCCCCTTTTGATTTTTTCAACCGGCTGGACGGACAATTGAGGATAATCCGGATCACGATTTTAAAAAACCTGGACGATAAATAAGCAAATTGTTTTGTTTTAAAAATAAGCTTTGAATATATTTCGTTCGGGTTCAAAAGATAAAAAGTTTTAACGGACGATTTCCTAAGGATTAGCGAGATCAAAAAATGCCCTACCTATGGTGCAAATTTGGTAAAGTTTTGTTCTACCGGAGTTACAATTTTTGGGGAGGCGGAACGCTCCTAGCCCTAATCTAATGCCCTACCCTGCATATTGTGAAAATTTGGTGAAGATGGGACAGGTAGCACACGAGTATTGCACTTTCACTAACAGACATACAAACAACAATAACTATCGATCTATTGAGAATTAAAAATTTTCAAGATAATGTATTAAACTTAATTCGTGTAAATTTTTATAAAGATCGGACTAAAATTGTGGGAGAAAATGTCACAAAAATCACGCGACCAATAAATATCACCAGTCAGATTGACCCCTTCCCAAAATCACGGGTTCGAGGGCAATAAACTTTCTTTTTGAAAAAGTTAAAATTGTTAGGAGCACAATAAACGGAAAGGGAAAATGTCTTTCACTGGATTGTCGAAATTGGGAGTTGATGTTTGCCCTTTTGATGTTAAAACATTGTTCGCTGAGGGTAACGTTCTCGGTTTAGCGATCGTAAAAGGGCTCGCGTTCATTTCCGTACAGGCGGATCAGGGGAATACCGGAGATTCTGAGCGCTTCTCGAGGCATGTCAAACATTTAGATAAACAAGGGCGAAACAGACGAGAACGAGGGGATACCTGTATTCCTCGACTTAACCCTTCAAGTATTTCATTAACGAGAAGGAATGTATCGAATGTGAAAACATCGATCCGAGAAAACTAATAAAAGTTATTAAGGTTATAAAACGCCCCTTCAATTTGCCTTATTTTTTGACACTTCTTCAGTGTCCACAATTATCAAAGCGATCCCCGGGGAAATAATTAAAGCGATAAAACCCTTTCGGATTTACATGCGGAATCAAATCCCGTTCGGTGTTGAATCAATGCTTAATTTGTTTGTGTTTTGTTAGATGCGGATAACTGAGCAGGTTATAAATAAAGCCAGAGAGGGAAAAGGTTATCAATTTACTTCCATCTTTAATTCCCCTTTTGAATATGCAATAAATCCGAATTAATTAAAAATAATCGATATGGAGATTGAAAGGTCTTAAATTTATTAGGGACAAATTGCCTTTTTTTAAGCACACACCTTTTAACACGTGTCAACAACCGATTTTGACAAAATTAAAACCTACTCGTTTTTTGTGTACATCCTGGTGTCCTACAATTTATTTTTTAGCCTTTTTCCTAGGTTAAAAAATAATTGTGCAATTTATTTTAAAATATAATATTCTTATTCTGCACTTATTTCTAATTTAAGCTGTCTAAAGCAATTAACCGAGACGATTTAAAAATTAATCAATGAATTAATAGGGTATGCAATTAAAAAAAAATTGCCTGAATCATGAATAACAATATATAGTTGGATTAAAAATGACTTAGTCATGAGAAATAAAGCGTTTATGACTCATCGGGAATTTTTCCAATAAAAGCGCATTCCCCTGTCTTAGGGTGAGTTGTCGGACATCCGAAGAGCGATTTTCCACAAATAAAAAAAATTCCCTTTTAAAAATCTGTTTTTATAAGTGGCTCAAAAAGGTGGGTTTTAAACAAAACGTGTTTTCTAGGGACGGCGCGAGTCATACCGCCTTTTATTAATTAACAGCAAGTCCAATCAAGGGATGAAAACCCTTCCCATCATCTGCATACCGGCCCTTTGGGATTTCTCGTTTCCCCCCACCCCATACCGACGTCGCTAACTGACCAACCCCCGGGAAAAAAAAGAGGAAAAAGGGGAATTAATTAAAACGTATTCTTAATTGTGGAGTGTGTAATTGTTATATCTCCCTCGAGGGTTCCCCCTACCTACTACTCTACCCTCTTATTTTTCTGATAGCATGAATTTTTCAAAGCTTTTCAACATGGATCGGGACATTGTTATTAGATAATGAAATTTTTAATACCTTTTCTACATGTCTTAAAACACCAGTTGTTCATGATAAATTATAAAAAAAAGTGACATAGAAAGGCATTTTATTGTTAAAGACTTTGGAATGTTGAGGTCAATTTTTGTGATTCATGGTCAAACAAGTGTCCATCCGTGGTATCGCGTTACAGAAAAGATTATCTTTTTAAATTTCACTCACGTTTCAGGCAACATTTTTTTTATTCACAAAATAAGAATTTAAAAAAAAAATCAAAAAAAGGCCTAGCATTCCGTTTAAAAATTAACCGCAATTCAAACCGTTTTAATTAATTCCAAGAAGCTAATTAATTTTTTTTCTAAATTTTGCATTATTGCCAATTAAGGATTTTAATTAAAACCGGTTCGAAAAGATCTTAAATTAGTCTGAGACAGAAGGGTTGTAGTATCCCCATGCGGTCTAATGCTCTAGTTAATATTTATGGGGATGGGGGTTGATTTGACGTTTCCAATTTAAATAGAAGCCCCTTTTGTAAATAAATTAGGATTTCTTTTAACTAAAATTTTATTTAATTTAGCCACAAAAGTTGGATGAAAGTTAGCTTTAAGGTGTCGGAACAAGGGAAACACTCGGGAACAGGTTTGTTACAAATAACCTCCGGACAGTTTCTGATAATGTCTCGTCCACTCTTGGAAAAGCCTCTTCCCTCTACGCCTACACGAAGTGTTAATTTTAGTTCAATTCCCTATTTAAACAAAACTACTAGAATGCGGGAAATAACGAAACCATTTTATAGTAAAAAGAAGTAAGCAGTGAATTTCTTAGATTAAAAAAGTACTCATTGACAATACGTGAAAGTTCAAAGTTATGAATTTAAAGTTCAAGGTTTTAAATAATGCCTTTGTAGTTGAAAGAAGGTTTTATCACAGTGGATCCCATGGTAGACTAGAGGGGGTTTATGAAGATCGCAGCGCCATAGTAATATCCATACTAACCCGCATAACCTAACCGTTTGTCGGGTCTAAATGATAATTAAAATGGTGCAGTCATACACATCTTTGAAAAGCTGGTTTAAAGAAAACAAGAACAAATAAAAGTAGCGAAACAATCGAAGTGTATAAGTAGACTAAACGAAGTTGAAAGACAAAAACTGACATCGCGTGATTTGTCCATCTTGATTGAGTCCGAAGCTTCAGGTGAAAAGATTTACTGTCGGGGGGGAGACTTAAGTCTTTAATCACCCTCGATAACGAAGGAGAACGCCCTCGGATTTTAGCTCGGAGGGAAATTTTATTAGAGAATAATATGCAAATACGATGGAAAGACTAGAATATGAAAAACCATCGTTGCACAGGAGCGTCCAAAGAAAAAAAAGATTTGTCTAAAATTTAGCTTCATTCTACAGGGACATAAAAACTCATGTCCTATAGTCTATAGACTAAATATAGGACCATTTCCTTGAAGTCCCTATAACATTTTTTATAAAGCAATTTACAAGAGAGTCGTGGTCTACAGCTATGATCGAATCTCGGGATCTTGTCGGAAAGAAGGAAAAAAAAAATTAATTAAATAGAAGACTTGAAGAAACGGTTGATTAGCTCCGCCGCACAGATCTACAGACCGAGTCAATCTTGATTACAAGAATAGTCCACTTTTACGTTCCTTGACTTTTTACCCAATGGGTCGGAAAACGTTTCCCCGTATAATTTTACGCTAAAAATTTTTTTTACTAAATAGACCGTGTTGTTTTTCTAATAATTTTGTCATAACGCTTAATTAACGATCGAAAACTGGGGTCAAGAAAGGTATAAAAAAGGTTTTCAAGGACATGACCAAGTCACGCAGAGTCGAATCATGTTGTGCCTTATCTCTCATTAAGACATGTTATAAATAAAAAATTCTTTTAAGATCATTTAAGATTAGACGTGATTGAATTTCAAAAAGTTGCCGCCACTATATTGGGCTCTTCCGTAACCTAATTTTTTAAGAAACGATTTCTTCATTTGAAACGCCAAAAGTTACCAAGTTAATTGGGTGATCAAATTAAGGTTTGTAAAGAATTGCGGTTTTAGATTCTTCTGCTCGAACGGTGTTGAATGAGATGGATTGAAGGGGGCGGCCGTAATAGAGGGCAGGCGGTGGGCACCAGAAGGGAAAAAGGTTTGGAGGAGACTCAGATTGGACGGTAAGTGACTCTCCTGTTCCAGGTAAACAAATTGGAAAGCTCGTTAAAACTCCAAGGGATCCCCGAAGGTGCCCTCCACCAAAACCAACTCTCTTTATTCCTTCTCTTTCTACACGCAGACGTCCGAAGAACCCCAATTACTCCACAACACTTATTTATTACACTTTGTACCATTTCATCTTCCCATTTCATAATTAGAGCGAATTTTTTAACTTCTACCCTCCACAAAAAAAAGGCCCTTTCCTCCATTGTTCCTTTTTTAACCTAAACTTTTTTAATTAACCTATTAATTTCATTTTTTTTTCTTCCGAATGTCCCATATTACACGAGACAATAAGTGAAACTCTATATGTTTGTAATTAAAAATTGCTCGGCCTTTTAACCCTATATTAGTTTTTTAATTAATTCCATAGCAAACCCTCCCCCGCCTTCAGCGTAAATTGCCACTCAAACTTGAGTGATTTAATTAATATTCTTTACGATTTTTTAATTACATTTTTTTTTCTCTCTTAAAGAGAAGAAGAGTAATTAAATGTAAACGTTTGTGAATCGCTCTATAACAGGTAGCTCTCTTTTCCCCTCTAAATTCAAAAAAACCATTTTCCCTCTTTCTAATATTTCTGGTTAAAAACAAATATGCAATTCTAAGAATAATTTTTTTTTAATTCAAAACAAAGGCAATTTTTAAAAAGGTTTAAGCCTTACAACGTGGAAAAAATAGCTTCCCATACAGGGTTTGGATTATTGCCTCCAATATACGTCAATCACTCACCTATACAATCAATAAAGATTTATTTAATTGATTTCAATTAGGTTTAAATGGCATTCAACAATAATGCCGCTTCAATCGGATACGATTAAGCCTATAATGAAATTATATCACAACCTGAATAATCAAGGCTTGCTTTAACAATAAAAAAACATTTTTTAGCAATTTTTTTATTTATTTTAAGATTTTATTAATTTCTAATAGGCTGTTTCTGAGCAGAAATTGTGATCATTTTTATTCGAATGGCATGAAAAGTGTGAAAATTTTGCACGCTTTGTTTTTATGGTATCATATTTGTTTATTCGCGATATGAAAAAATGCAATTAAATACATATAAAGAAACTATTTCTTAGCTCATTAAATAAAACGTTTTCCATTTTTTCTCTCTCAAGGAAATTACCAAGTCGTTAATTACACGTTTTTTTAACCGGCTGTCGGTCGTTCGCGTGATGATTCCACTTACAAGTCATAAATGTCAAAAACGTGTTTGATAAAATATTTCATTTTCACGTCAAATAAAAGAAAAAAAGAAAGGGGGTGGTGCATTCGTAAAAAGGGGGGCAATAAGAGGGTTGAAATAAGAGAAGAAAATACCACCCTGAGAACACCTTCAAATGAAAATGACCTTCCCCTTCCTTTTCGGACCAACCGTTTATTGAAATGGATAATTGAATCCAGCGATTTTTATTATTTTTATCGCTTAAAAGTAGAAAACGACAAAGAACTAGCAAAACAGATCGTAAAATAACATTCAATTTCTGATTGAGCATTTTAAAAGGGGAATAATTGAATCTTGACATATTTTTACGACTTTTTTTTTCATCTCTCCCAGAAAAGTATTCAAAAGCACGCACGCGGTCCGATCTATTTGAATAAAAGTGCCTTTTTGAAATTGCATTCTGATTTATGAGCTACCCCTCCTAGTCTCTTTTTTTCCCTCCCTAAACAATTTACACTTTTTAATACCACTTAAAGTTTCCTGAGCGGTAAAATTTCCTTATAACAGGATTTTTTCAATTATTGCGTTATTTATGGCCTTTTAAAGAAGAAAAGAACAAAAGCGAATTAGAAAATATCGAATTTGTTTATTGAAATCAAAGAGAGAAAATTTTCAACGTTACCCTGAACTTGTAAAAAGAAATATTTTAAAATCTACATTTTTTCTCTTGAAATTTCCCATCGCTTTCCATTTTTTATGCATTTGGAAAGAATGTAATAAATAATTCATATTAGAAAAAGATGCAAAAACAAAATGCTTTCATATCTAAAGGGTTAACGGTGTAAAAAGGGAATCTTGTCTTTTCCATATTGGTACAAGTTGGTCGGTGAGGGGTGAGGGGGATATATGGTTGCAACGCCTACACTTTACGATATGCAAGTGTTACTATCTTACGCCTTAAGTGATTTAAAATGTTTAGCAACCATGTTATAATTTAGACATCAATTTAAAGTGCTTCATACGTTTTCTATAAAGGCGTATTAAATAACGCTATCATTAACGGTTTAGAGGCTTTTAAGTCACGCATGTGTAAGTGCGATAAAGTCAAGCGAAGAAATTATATTTCCTGATGTCGTAATATATTTAAAAGTTAAAGAAAAGACCAAGAAAGTAGACCGGAAACGATCGGATCACGTGTATTGTGGGTACTTTTTTTGTCGATCGAGTTCCTGGAGCCTTGAAAAGTGATGGACGTCCGCCTATTATTGTCGACTAGGGCCACAAGGGAAAAAAATAAATAGATCAAAAGACGTGATATCATTATAAAAATCCGAACTCTAACAAAAGCACTGGTCACTTTTTTTTTCTTCTTTTTTTTCCCACTACTAAAAATTAAAGGGTATGAAAGAAAACTGACCTTTACAAAAGCCTGCATTTGCTAAAAAAACGCACTTTTGATTAAACCGAGAAGAAAAAAGACAAATTTTAGGCTTTTGCTTGGTACACCTTGTAAAAGAATTCTGTTGGGTCAAGTGGTTTTGTTTTATTTGAGATTAATCCAAGTAATATTGGACGTTTTGAAGACACACTTGAGGAGGACAATGCCTTAGGGGCGTTCAAGGAGGTGGGAAGGGATGGAAATAAGGTTGGGAAAACGGGGAAAGAGGTCTGGTGAGGGATACGGGGGGGCCAACTGGCCCCTCACCAAACTCGCATTATTATTTTTTCATCAAGGCCGGGGGGCGGCGGGGGTGCTCTCCGGGGTGGATATGCCAGCCCAGTGTAGGTATAATATAAACCGGAGGGAAGGACGGATATATTGCGTTCCACTGGGTGAGGAGACCGGGGGGCGAGTGGGGAGACGCTTATTGGAAATGCTGGGAGAAGGAGGGAGATGGATAACCCCCAGGACTTGTTCCCACTGTTTATGCCAGCAGCGGTCACCCCCCCTCCACACACTAAAGAGAAAGAAAGGGAAAAAAAATTGGAAAAGGAAGAGAAATTGCAAATTGAGCCGGACTTAGAACAAGGGTGTAATATCACCGAAGCCCTTTAGCTTATAAAGCATCGCCGCCAACCCCCTCTTCGACGGTTACATCCATTTTCAATTCCCGAAACAAGGAAGGTATTGTTTTATGACTCCCTTTCACTCCGACTCTTCTCCCCCTTACAATGTATTCCATTAGTTCGGTCAGGGTCTAACTGCCTCTCAGACATTCCCATTTTAATGTTTTTTGATCGGTTGTTTCGATTATTTACAACTTTTTCCAATCTACCCTTCCACGAATAAATTGAACATCCAACCCCAAAAAGAAAAAAATATAGTCCAAACGTGATCTTTTTACTATTCATATTTTCCAACCAAAAAAAAGAAAAACACTCAAATAAAAAAAATCCCCCTTTCATAAAACACAAGATTTTATATCCAGAAAAAAAAGTGATTTCTGGACAAGTTTTCTCAAACCTGTCTCCATTTAATTTAGGTTATCATCGAAGCTTTCACTCCACCACAATATTCGGATTCGGATGAAATTACAATTATTAGCGGCCATTAAAGGTTATTTAACTTAAACGGTTGGACTTGTAAAGGTGAAATTACTTAGCGTTTTAGTACCACTATAATTTGAACGGACGTGTTCTCATAAAATTTTGATTACTTTCTATTTAGTATCTTATTCCCTTGAAAGATTTTTTTTTCCTTTTTCGCGAAATGCGTTTTACGTTAAGTAAATAAAAGGGTCAAACACTTTTTATGAGTTTCACGCCCAATCTTTTCAATTTCACTCTCTCAAACCATAAAATTTGAGTACATAAAATAAATTATTCTCTAATAATCCTTCTCAAGGAGCATTCTAAGCAAAAATTGTTTTATTAAAAGAAAAATAGCCCAAAAATCAGGTACATAATCAAAAAATGATATGGGTATTCGGGATGTTTATGCTAAGTCCTTTATAGTCACAACTGAGCTATTTGCTCAAAATAAAATAGTCGTGGCATGTTAACTCGCATGCTAACCACGTTATTTCCTGGCGGTTACAACACAATTATAACTGGTAGTTTTCTCCTAACCAGGTTATCACGAAAAGTTAATCTTTTCCAACTATTCCATCAAAATTAGCAAATTAGCAATGTTCAAAAAAAAATATTCATCAATGGAAATTTTAATATTTTGTGGGAGAATTCATTTAAGAAGTTGGCTGACAGGTGGGTTAGTCTGGATGATAACAAGTCCATTATTGCCTCTCGATTAGACCCGCATATCCCACACCGGTAACCTCACTCTCTCGGATCTAAAATTAAGCCCCGCTTGAGAAAGTTAGCCATTAGACGCCCTTAATATTTAATCATTTACGTTTAAAATTGCACGAGGAAAAATTACAGTAAAAAAACCTGTTTTTCAAAGTAAGTGGACCGAACTCAGGTCAAGGAGCAGAAAAATTTCATCAAAATTTTTAGACTTGGCAAGAATGAAAACAAAAACAGTTCATTTGGTAATAAAGAGTCGTACTTACAAAAAACTTAAAACTGCTTATTTTTCAAACATACCTGAAACAAAACAAAAACGACATAAAATTAATGAAAAATATTTTGTACCTATTAGTAAATAAAATGGAATTTTTAATATAATATGAGAAAAGACCGGTCTTGTGTAATGTCTGGGGTATAGCGGCTTCTAATGACAGGCCATCGTCGTGCTGTATGCACCCCTCATTATCCTATTAGACCTCACTCTACCTCTACACCAACAATAATTATCGATTCCTCCTTTCTCCCCACATAGCATCATCCTTCTTGGTGGTGCCAATAAATTAAGAATCTCATTCCAAGAACTGTGAAGCCTAGAATTTCACTACTTTTCGGCTATAGCTTTGCTGAATTGATAATATTTTATTTCAGCAAAATCGTTGTATCTCTTATCTAGATTGAAAAAAAGTTATTTATAACCCAAAAGTGTGAACAAAATAAGAGATTCTCCACCTCTTTTTCATTCATTCCATAAAATATGTGCGTGCAGGCCGATTGTGAGAATGTGTTTCGAGTAAACGTCCGCCGGTCTTAGACAATACCGTGAAATTGCCAAGTTCCTGATTACATCTAATTAAAAAACAACGGCTCCGATAAAGATATTAACGCTCAGTTTGGTATCCTTCATTCCTTTTTAAAAGAATCAGAAATCAAGGAGAGAGAGAAAAAAAATTATAGGATTTTAATAGGTATTTTATCAAAATGAAAATAATTAGGTAACTTAGGATCCAGAGATATATGAGCCGCTTGAGGCTTGTTAGGCCCGTCAATATCCTCAGAATCTTCTGGAGGTTTCACTATTCAATTTAATGACTAACACGAGCTTTGTGTATAAAAGCAAATTAATAAATGAAATTGATTTAAGTTATCTTGAGAAGAAAAGAGACTTGAGAAAGGTGAGTAGAGGGGTTTAGTCGGATTAAATCCGAAGAACAAAGCTTGTGTAAAAGAGCTTATCGCCTCAAGTAGAACATAATACTTGCATAGAGGTAATTAGGAATGTCTCCTTGGCTTGTAATTAGGCAAAGAGTTTCAACTCAAGTTTATTTACATTCGGAGACAGGCCAGAGAGCGAGAAAGAAGGGGGTGGAAAGAGGAGGTTGAAGTAGGAAAGTTAAGGAACGAGAGAGAGAGGAAAACTTAGGAGCGTCAATTAGTGCACTAATGAGCTAATTAAATGAGTATTGAGTGGAGTAATGAATACCGTGGATTATAAGCCGGGTCATGAGGAGGGGTTGGAGGGTAAAACATGAATGCCCCATCTAATTACCTCACCATGTGTCCCAAGGGCAAACTTCAACCCTTTAATAATATTATTGACAGTCTTAATTAGTACACTCCTCCTCTTCTTCTTTAGAAATTACAAGTCTCCTTAATATTTCCATTTTAAGGGAATTAGTTAAACAGGGTGCTCTAATTAGTCGATTCCTTAGCTTCTGGATACGGATAAATCCAGGCGGGTAATTACCGACACGCAGTAGAGGGAGGAGAATTTTTTTCTTCCCCGGCTTACCCTCTCTACTACCCCTCAGAGCCTTCATTATCTTGCTCGTTAAAGATGTCACATACTCTGGTAATGGGTCTGACGTGAAAAAATCCCGGACCTCACTGTCCACCTGGAAAACATCTGAACAAGGTGCCTTCCATACTGATCTTGAAGCAATTAGATCCTCATAGCAAACAAGTCACATGTTCTCTCTACCAAGGGGAGTGAGGTAAATGGGCAACAAAGCCAAGAATGCACTCCTTTAGATGCATCCGGTGGGCCGTTATAATTTTTTTCCCAATTCACCACGTACTATCCTTTTCCCCACTCGTGTAAAAATTACCGATTTGGCCCATCATTATAAATTTGTTCCAGAATTATTCGAAGTCAAGGAAGCGTAGCGGAATGTATCCTAAAGAAAAAAAAGAAGAACACTTAACTTTTATAAAATTTAATAAAATTCAAGACAGAAAGATTTCGGCGAAGAGATTATGACGTCCATTATTACATTTATCACTTGGAAGAGTAGGCGTGGAGGTAACTTTCCAACCGTCATTCCGCCTGCTCTGTAGGTGTAATTATCCAATTAGGGTCAAGCTCCTTAATCAACCTGTTCCATAGAGGACACCGCTGATCCTATGACTTATCGTTCCGTCCCACCCCCTTCTCTACCCGCCAGAATCATCCCTTTTTAATCCTATAAATTCGAAAGAGATTCTGAAAGCGGAAACGTTGATATTTTGAAAAAGGCTCGTTAAGACACGTGCTTCTCATTTATAACCTTCAAAACATATGGGATATTCTTAGATCCAACTAAGAAAATAATTGTCATGTAGAAAACTTCAATCTATACTCGAACTAGACCCCCCTTTGCAATTTTTATACAGATCTTGATTTTCTACACAATGTTATGTCCGATAAAGATCAAAGGTCAGTTTGACCCTACGGGGTCTCCTTGACCCCTTCCCAAAATCGAGAGTTCGAAGGTTTTTGAGAAAGTTAAAATTTAAGAAATAAATTGATAGATGGGTAAAACAACCACTAAGAGACAAATTAAGTAGGCAAGATAAGTCGAAACAAGTTGAGCATAGTTTGAAAGACAAGAAGTAAGGATTGATAGGAAAGAAGTGAGGTTGCGACTCGAAAAGATAAGAGTGTCACCTTTTTTTTCCCCTTCTTCTCCTAAGACCGAAAGGGGGGATTCTTGGATGCGTTTAGATAGGGCGAAAGCGAGTTCACACCTGTGAACCCCGAGAAACGGGTGGGCAGATAAATTAAAAGACATGTAATTCTTTTAACGATAGGCCCCGGGAACTCGTGAGGACACATAAAACTTGAATTAACAACTCACTCCACTTAAAATTCCTTGTCCCTTCTTCGGCTCTTTCACACACGGATTTTTTTTTTCTCTTCCCCCCTCCTTTCGGGATTATTGTCTGTCAAACATTTGATCCTATCGGAAACACGGAGCCATTAAAATTTCTCGGATTAACTTCCTTGTCATACGAGAATTGTAATACGGGCCGGCATCAAAGATCTTTAAATTAGCCTCCACTGAGTCATCTTCGAAGGAAGAAAAAAATTCCTCCTTTTAATTAAAATGAATTTTTTTCATGGTTAAAATTGCGTTTAATTTTAAAAGATGACATTTAATTGAAGCCTTAATGTGGGATTCTTGGACGAAAACATGTCGCCGACAGAGGAAATTAAAGGTGTTATCTCCACCATCGGAAATCTAGAACGAACAAAGGACGTTGAATAATTAACCAACGAATAAGTCAACTTGACTTTTTTCCACTTCGATGTCTAACTATTCGGGAAAAAGATCATTTAATTAGAGATAACGTTTTTTTTTATCTTCAAAACAATGATTATGGTATGACCAGTGATGTCAGACTGGATCATTTATGGACTTCACAACCTGATAATTATTGAGAATATATCGTGAGGTTTCTTTCGCTCTTTTTGTTTTTTTGGTGAAGAAAACGTTGTTATTCGAAGGTGTCTGGACACGAAGACCTCCAGATCACACTCAGATTCCCCCACCATCTTCAGCCCTCGGGTAACATACATTTCTCCCTCTCGCGGCACCACAATAACTATAATTATGTAAAGGTTTCGCCTTAGGATCATCAATAATTGGCGGTTTCCAGCCCAAACGTTCGGGAACTAGGGTTACAACTTACAAAGGAAAAAAAAGGAAGAAAAAAACCAACTCCCCCCCTCGCTACAGTCCACGGCTTCGAAAAGATCCCTATCTGACCCCTTATTATCCCCCACTTTTTCCTCACTAATACGTACAACCGGACAAAACTCACACTTAACAAATTCTAACCCTTTTTCCATGCTCACGGAATTAATGATTTCCCCCCACAATCCGAGAAATGACACGTTTCGAACTCCCATCAAAAAAGGCACCGATCGCATATATTAAGTGCAATTACACTCTCGTGGCCCCCCTTCTTTTATTTATGAAACCACAGATAATGACCGCCTTTGGCCCCATTTCATTTTCTCTTTTTGTTTCCAACGATTGTTTTTATTTTTATCCCTTCCTTCTAATGATACAACTTTAATGAGGCTTTTCCTTTCTGATCCTAATTTACATGAACGAATAATGCAACTAAATCTGTAATATTCGAAATCTCCTTCGAAAATGACAGGAAAATGATATTTTGAGAATGACCTACAATAAAACTTTTTCAATAATGAGCTAGAAGATATTTTCTGGTTTGTAAAATGTTTGTAGATAGTCGAGAGTTTTCGCGAAGAAGGGGGGATGCTATTGCCGGTAATATTGTGTGGAAACTAATTACTTTGCTTGCGACACCTAACTCCTCCTTCTAATTAATTCTACCCCTCACGAGGGTGTCTGATATTAATTAATTTTAAAACTTTTATTAAAATGAAATATAGTGTAGCCTCTGGGCGATGGAAAGAGGCGGGGAGGGTGTTTGTTTTGTACTCAAAATTACAAAACGGTGTCATTTACAAAGTGGGTACGTCACTGGAAAAGGATGTCCGGAATGAAATATGTTATTACCTACTTGACTGCTTATTAAGCGCATATTAAACTTGTACTAAACTCTCGTCTTCCTCGTAATTAATATTTACCTATTTGTTAAGGGAAAGGGCCTTTTCTGGGGGGCGGACGGGAAAAGCGATGAAACCTTTTCAAATAAAAGTCGAGAAGGGAAAGACCGAGGAGGCAGTTAGTAAGCAAACCACGGACGTTTGTACAAAAGGCCCGGGCTTCGGCGATGTGTTAGCTTTGATGTATACCCGAGGCTGTTTAAATATTTAACGGATTTGTTCATTCCCCGTGTTAAGTATCGGAAAGTGTTTAACGTAATCAAACATTTGTTTTTAGAACTAAATCATTTCCATCCAAAAATTATTTTAGCTCAATTTGCTTATCACGAGGGGAAAAAAATTTAAGAACTTTCAACAAGATCCTAAATAAACAACCAACTTTTTGGTTGAAACCGAATTTAGTTTAAGCACTTTATTTAGCTTCCAATGCCTTCCTCACAAGGTTAGTTACAGAATATTTTTAATAAAAATTATGGAAAAGCTTCCTTAAAAAGGGACCTTCCAGCTATAAAGGGCCCCATTTTTCGTTAAGGATTCGTAGGTATCTAGTTAAAAGGCCTCCTAGTATCTAAAAAGGGCCCAATTTGCACTTTGCAGTTAAGGAATCGTAGGTATCTAGTTAACATAGGCCCTAGTGCCTAAAAAGGGCTGCATTTGTCGTAAAGGAATAGTAGATAGTTTAAGGGATCCATGTGCCTAAATAGGGCCAATTTGTCGTAAAGGAGAAGTACTAGATAAAAAGGGCCCAATTTGTGGTTAATGAATCGTAGGTATCTAGTTAAACGGGGGCCTAGTGCCTAAAAACTGCAAAAAGTGCACTATTTGTCGTAAAGGAATACCTAGTTATAAGGGCCTCTTGATGTCCAAAAGATCAAAACTAAGCTAAAAAGGCCCCTATTTGTCGTAAACGAATAGTTCCTAGTTAAAAGGTCCCCTTGTGCCTAAAAAGCGCTCCATTTTTCGTTAAGGAATCATAGGTATCTAGTTAAAAGTTAAAGGGTCCCTAGTGCCTAAAAAGGATCGAAAATCAAGCTAAAAAGGGCGCTATTTGTCCTAAAGGATCGAAAATCAAGCTAAAAAGGGCCCTATTTGTCCTGAAGGATCGAAAATCAAGCTAAAAAGGACCCTATTTGTCCTAAAGGATCGAAAATCAAGCTAAAAAGGGCCCTATTTGTCCTAAAGGAGCGAAAATCAAGCTGAAAAGGGCCCTATTTGTCCTAAAGGAACGAAAATCAAGCTAAAAAGGGCCCTATTTGTCCTAAAGCATCGAAAATCAAGCTAACAAGGGCCCTATTTGTCCTAAAGGATCGAAAATCAAGCTAAAAAGGGCCCTATTTGTCCTAAAGGAATAGCATCTAGTAAAAAGGGCCCCTAGTGCCTAAAAAAGGATCAAAAAACAACCTAAAAAGTCGGTATCAATAGGAAAACAAAATTTGGATGATTTTTAAAGATGGAAAGTTGCAATCGAAGGATAAAAAATTGAATAAGGCTTGTAAGCTGGTCAATCATTCATTGTCATAAAGCCAATCTCGAGGACAAAAAAAAAACTAGGAAGGCTAAAGATTAATCACATGAAATGACATGAGACAAACCACAATCGATAAAAACAGTCGAGAAAAAGAGACGAATCTAAGATTCTAATTTCCCGTCCTTCCACCACCCCCGGCCACCTTTTAAAATGATCGAAGGGAGTTGTGAATCTCCCGGAGTCGGAAGTACTTCATAAATTGAGAACGGTTTACCGCCAACGTCTCGTGAACCAATTAACAAAGATTGAAAGGATCGGGAGGACCCCGAATTAATTAGTCAGTGAACCTTTTATAAATGGAAATCTACCCGCTCTTTTCCCCCTCCCCACCCTCCGACGTTTCCCCCTCAAATCACTTTATGTACCATGTTAACCGAGAAGAGTCTACTTGAAAAATTTTAATTAACCAAATCCAGTGAAAACCTAATGAAAATTGTTTTTTTTTCTCTCTCTCTCCCTTTTCTTTATTAAAGTTTTCCATAATGCATGAACTTTATCGATTATACTATTTTCAGGATAAAATTACAATACCACTAAACCTTCAGAAAGTTCCCTAATTCCTAATATAAAATCGAGTATTTGGAGCTCGAAAAGTCATAATTATAAATAATGAGTTCATTAAAATCCAATAATATAAAATTTATATTGAAATATTCATTAATTAATATTCACAGACAGAAATTAAAGCCATTGTTCGTGCAAGCTTATCTACTCGTACCCAAAACATTAAATTTTATATTTTTAGTAATATGAATACCTGGAGAGGACCAGAACTCAGTTTTTGGATTCTAAGAACAGAAAGTTCATCCAGAATAGGGCTATCAACATAAATTAGCTAATTTCGCTTCCTTTGAAAATGTCATTCATTAATTTGTTTTCAGCATTAAGCGAAAACAGGAAAAACTACTCAGTGTTATCCATCTGGGGACAAACGTGAAATTAAAAGTGAAAGTGGACTGATATTTCGGAGCCAAAAATGGGACGAATTTCAAGAATATTTATGTCAAAAGGCCAGATGATCAGCGCCTTTTGTGTTTTTTCTTTTCGGCGGGACCAGGTGGGCTTCTTTGGGTCATACACCTGCTTTCCATTGTGCCTCATCTACCTGGCAGAAGTACAACGAAAATCAAATAAACCACGATCTGTGAAAAAAGTTGGATTTCTTGAGGCTCGAATATGTTTCTCGGTGTAATAAAGAGTATTGGTACGGATGGGGTTGAAGGGCGTAGTATGGGGGGGTTTAATCCACTTTCAGTGTCTTGTGCGAGACTTAAGTGAATTGGAATTCATCGGGATTGGGGTTGGATTCCACCCATCGCCCTCACCCTCAAGTAATTCGTATATGATGTTATGAATATGTATGATTGTTCTTCCAAAAAAACATAATAAAATATCATAGCATTTTATAACTTAAGATCGCTTGATAAACACGACGAAATATTTACGTTTTTTTGTTTTCATGGTTATAAATTAGGACGGTAATTAATGTATGAAATTTTTTAATTAAATAAAATGATACCATCATTTTCTTTTTCTGTTCTGTCAGAATCGTTTAGGCAATAAAAAATATGCAAATTTTTATGCTCCGTTTTTCGAAGTTAAACTTGTTGAGGTAAAAGTGATGAAATGAGCGTTTGACATGTCAAAGGTTTTTTTGGTCGATAATTCGGATTTGGACGTTAGTTAGGGTCTTGCGTGAGACGTACTCTTCGGTGCCTTGAAGGTCAGGTAGATCCGGCAACCCTGGCACCCCCCATATTCCACCGAAGCCTCATTAGAAATATCCTTGCTTTTTAAAAAGCAATCACACACAAATCATTTTTTAATCTAATGATCCGTCGAGATATAGAGCTAAAAAAATCGGTTCACATAGGAAAAAAAAGTAATTCATAATTAACTTTTTCCACATCTAATGAGATTTCTAAGAAAAAAATTATTTTTTGACACTTTAATTAAAAAGTGAACTAAAAAAGTTTTACATCTGTTATTAGAAAAAAGGAAATAACGTAATTTCACCCTCAGTCCTGAAATGGACCGAATGCT
This sequence comes from Orius laevigatus, assembly GCA_018703685.1. Classification (NCBI taxonomy): domain Eukaryota; kingdom Metazoa; phylum Arthropoda; class Insecta; order Hemiptera; family Anthocoridae; genus Orius; species Orius laevigatus. The sequence continues at coordinate 110,147 of JAGWEN010000060.1, read as the reverse complement.
ATTTCTAATAACTTCTTCAGCCCCTTTGCCAACGGATCTTCCTAATTTCACGCTTTTTCTTCTCAATTAACGCCAAATCGTTTAAAATTTTTTTCTGAAAGCTCATCCAGAAAATTGACATCGGAGTTGGAAAATAAATTAATAAAAAAATAAAACTTCCATTTTTAGATAATTTTTATACTTTGAAGACTGGAGAAATTTTTTAACAAAAAGTGAAAGACAAATTATCTAAGTCTTAACTTCATGGTTTTCAATTAGCCAGCTTTTTGGATGGGAAAGGAATAATATTCTAAATTTTGAGCACTAATTGACCTTTAAAAGACCTCTCGTATCGAGTGGATCGGCTTAGAATTGATCGTCTTAAACGTAACCTTTAAAATTTCCTCAATTTCTAAATTAAGTAATAAAATACCTTTTTAGGCCTGTACTCCTAGGTAAGTTTTTTTGTCGTTATAATTTCATACTGTAAATATTTACTTTTCAGAAAACAGGCAGGACATTCTTCAGATTTAGAGTTTCCTGTCCATAAGATAAGAAGAAAAAGGTGAGACGATAACTTTGTAGTGGAAACCGAATAGGTTTTATATAAAATGAATTCTATATAACGTTGAGGTTGGCGAGAAAATAAAAAAGGGGGAACGAAAGAATTTGTAATTCAAACCGAAAGAGCTCTTGAAGTCTTTAAGGTTGGAAGAAGGGGGTGTCACAACATGTGACGTGTCCCTCTTCTTCTCACCAAACAACCCGAAGAGGTCGAAAGTCTGTCGGTACAGAAAGCGAAGGGAGGAGGGAGAAAATCCGTGGGTGGCCTCTCATCAATCCCAACACAAGCAACACCTCTAGAATCCCATGAAGAAATTTCTCCTTTATTTTGGAACTTTTGCAGTAAAAAATCAATTTAAAAAGAGGGAAAACATTTAAACGAACTGGCGCCAGATAGAAAATGAAACGCACATAAAAAAGAGAGAGAAAAAGATGGCATTCAATAAAAATCATTTTATATCTTATGGATTTGACTAGTCTCACCCCCTACGACTTCTACCGCCTACAGATATTCCTCCACCCCCGTCTATCTAGGACAATAGCCGAGGTTGTAAAGTCATAATTCTATGCCAGTACTTGGAAAAGACCCAAAAAGAGACAGGGGGCCAGAGGCGGGGGTGAGATTTCTCCCTCATTGTTATTTCATATTACTTTATGCCTTCTGTTTCATTATTGCTCCCCGGAATACAAGGGGTGAGAAGACAGCCAATAATTCAAACCGAAACAATCCAAAAGCAGTTTGTCCGAGAAAAAACATTCAATAAAAAAACGCAAAAATTGTACCTGTTGAAAATTGTTTCAGAAGGCAATTTTTCTAAAAGTTGATGTTGAGAAACTCTGGTAACATTTAAAGTCAATAGGATGCTTTTTAAAGTGCTAAAAGCGATAAAAGCTTTACTAATGGACTCAACATAATATCAGGATAAGAAATCTTTTTTTCTTCTCTTTTCTCTCTTGTCTGAAAAGAGGTCAAAATTTTCGTGAAGGCGTCAAATTAACGAAATGTTCTTAAAATTCGGACCGTGGCCAAACAGAGCTTGAAAGTTCATCAAACCGAAAATGAGTTCTGTATAATGAAACGTTTTTTTGTATGATTTATTAGACAGATTGTACGGATTGACAAATTAAAATGGGTTTAAACAATGACGTCAGAGCAATTGGAAGGAGTGATCTCTTTGTCACAAAGGGAAAGTGGCCATCAATCAAGGAGAGGGACGAGCTCGACTGTGGACAGCGAAGGAGTTCATTCATCCCCTCTTTTTACAACTCGATAATGAACTCGTAAATGGTATTCCGATGTCCGGACACAAATCGTTTTAATAAATCTTAATAAGTGGAATAATAGGGAGAATAAAGGTAATTAATGCGTTGACCTATCGCCGTTTCCTGGCCGGACGGAACTCCGTACGAACGACGGGAAATCCTTTCCTTTGCGACCTTGTTTATTACCTTTTTTTCCATACAGAAAAATGTGACAACCCGTTGATTACATAATTCATACGCGCTTTATAATAAAAGAACGGTTAATTTAGTTCAATGGACCAATCAAACGGCAATCTAGAAATCAATTAATATGCCGGCTTATGACAATTGTTGATTATCAATGGATTACTGATGTTCTACTTATAAAATTAAAATTCTCACTAATTAAAAATTAGAGATATAGTAAGAGAAAAGACAAAATATGAAGTACTTGGAACGTCAGGGTTAATGAGTACGAATTAAGTCAGTATCTTAAAATTTCTGTTTTTTATATCCGGGTTAATAATTATGCTCATTAGCCATTTCTGTACATCATTTCGGTCGTTTTTTGTTCACTTTTTTAATTTATAAAAAAAAACATAATTCGTTAATTAGCCAGGCTTTATCAAAGCCTTTTTTTAGGACATTTTCAAAAACTGTTAATTATTCGTTAAAAAAAATTCGAGTGCCAATTAAACGCCGAAAAGTCGTTGTGGAGAAAAAAAAATCTTGTTCTTAATGCGTACTTCCGTTACCCGCTGAATATTATCATAAACAATTAAAAAGTACAGTGCGTAAACCCCTAAGGAGGTTTTTTAAGTTTCTCGAGTCGTTTGGCTTATCTGGAAGGCGGATATTTTATTCGAGAGCCATTAGAGGTGAGAAGTTAAATACGGAATATATTTACATACCGGCGTGTTTATTAAATGGTCAAAAAGACTTGAACGCTTCCCTTTTATCTGATCTGAATAATGTCCTGGGGAAGTGCAAAAGGGCGACATCTTCCCTCAAAAAATTAATCCTTAGGACATTTTTACTGATTTCAATAAAGATTTTTAAAATTTTTATAATTATTTTTTATCGATTTTTCAATTTAAAAAAAGCGAGATGATTAAGTACTTTTCGTTTTCAAACTTCATCAAATTCGTTTTCAAGATAATAATCCGCATTTACCATAATTTTAGATCGGAATGGTAAAAGTTCGCGTGTTACACGGTGATATGTCTGAAAAATAAGTATTTTCTGACTACTGTGGGGGGAAACCTCTTTACCGAAAGAGATTTTATACACTCAAAAGGTAATAATTTCTTAAGTGCCATTTCACTATTTTTAAATAAGGAAATTTGATTTAATCAAGATATAAATTTCATAGCTATTCGAGCAAAAACAAACTTCTCAAATTAAACAAAATATCAAAACTAGAAAACAGTAATAAAAAATTACTCAAGTAATTACGTAAAGTTTCAAGTCAATTTACGAAGTTTCATTGCCAAGTTGATGTTATGGAATATTTAACTTCTTAAAAATTTTGTATTTTGACTTTTAGTGCGCGATTTTAAGGTTCAGTAAGACGTTAAACCTAGTTTATATTTAACCCGGTCATCGAGTGGAAAATAAAAAAAAAAAATGGCGAGAGGCCAAAAATGTCTTCACCGAGGCCTATCCTAGGGTGACAGGTTTAAGTCATAATTCGCCCCAGAAAAATTGTCCACCTCTTTCCCGCACCTGTCCTACTCAATATCATAATTCTGAAGAGTAATTATTTTGGAAAAGATCAGAACAAGGAAGTAACTAATAAAGGAAGACAAAATTATCTAAAACTTGACTAAAATATGGGCCAGAGGAGGATAGCAGGCATTTTGCGGGCCTAGGGATAACTGATCCAATTTCGCTTAATAGGTCTATCCTGGGCCTTGGATTTTATGAAAATGTGGGCCTAGGACCTAGGGAGAACATATGATCCAATTTCGCTCAACAGGCATAGGGCACACTCTTTCATTGAAATGTGGGTCTATAGGGAGAATATCTGATCCAATTTCGCTCAATACCTAGGCCTCTCCAGGGCCATTGCTTTCATGAAAATGTGGACCTATTGTGACCACGGACCAGCGATGGTCATTGCTTTCATGAAAGCATCAGCCTAGAGAGGAAAGCTGATCCAACAAGAGTCCCAACTGATGACAAAGATAATTTTGCACGGTTATTAGGTCACTTCTTGGTGACCTTTTCTTCTTGACAAATAAAAATTGGCACTCATTAGGCAAAACGGGGTTATAAAAAAGAAAAGAAAGAAATTAGAAAGGTCGTATACCCACACTGTTGTAGAGACTCGAGGGGAAAGGCCATTAAAGAAGTTTATCGATCTTGTTCATTAGACGGAGCCACTCAATCAATAAACTCAAAACGAGTCGGAAACAAACCGGACCAAATTTCAAACCCAAATGGAAATCCCCTTCTAATCAAAACTGATTGCAGCCTTAGAGAAATTATTCCGAGGGAGGCCTTCTTTACCGTATGAATAATAAAAACCCGAGTAATAAAATCGACGGTAATAAAGTAGAAGGAATTAGTTTAGATTCGTAGACGTCTCGTAATCCGGAGGGGGAGCCAGAGGGTGGGAAGCCCTTAATTAAACTTTACTCTTCTTATTAGTTCAAGTTAAATGTGATTTCGCGAAGTTACCACCGCGGGCGCGCGACTCGGGACATTGTTTTAGAGCCCGGAAAAGGCCTTAAGTGAAGATGTTTTAGTTATTGAGGGGAGGGAAATTACTTCTCATGAATAAACTAATGTTCTTTTAAAAGAGACTCGAGTTTTTCGGCCTCTTCAGAAAAAAAGAAAAACATTCGTCGTTCACCCATTATCAAGAACATCTAAAGCCATAAAAGCTGATTAAGAAAGAATGCACGATGAATATGAATTGCGCATATAAAAACCAAGTATTTTCTATAAATAAGATACGAAGAAAAAAAGACGTAAAAACTTCACTTATCTTTTTCCATCATCTTTCTGAATTTTGTTTACTTTTAATTTTTCCCCGCCACTAATTAAGCTAAAGGTTCTCGTTTTTTTCTTCACCGAAGGTTTATGAGGCTTGAAAACAGGAAATGGAACATTCGATCCAAGACAAACAGAAGACATTTCGTTAAGAAAATTCATTATTTGAAACGACTTTTGACTCAAAATGGAAACAAAATAATGATACGTCATTAAAATATACAGACGTTTTTCATAACTGACCTTCTTAAAGTACTTCTTCATTAATATCGACAAAAAGTCACTTGAGGAGATAAGGGGAATTTATTTGTTTAAAAAGGTCTCGGTGCATTTTTCAAAATAGCCTGACCACTTTTAATTTCAAAACTAGACCGAAGCGCGTATTGTGATTTATTTTTGACGTTATGAATTTTCGCGTGTCGCCTTTCCGCCACGTTATGGTAATACGGGACAATATGTCCGTGAAACTTGTAAACGTGAAAACATGACGTTTCGACCCACTGATGAAATGCATGCTATTTAAATCGACTCTTTTAAATTTCGCAAAAAGACTGTTATTGATATTGTGATTTTGGGATGGGATGAAGGAGGGATTATAGGGTCAAAATGGCTTTTGGTCTTTATTGGACATGACTTTTTCTGTGAAGGTTGGGGAGTAGGTAGAGAATTTGGAGGAGGTGGAGGAGGTAGAGAAGGTGGAGAAGGTGGAGGAGGTAGAAAAGGTGGAGGAGGCCCTGGGGGGGTTAGGGGTGGTGCTGAAGGTGGGGTGGTGAAGCTGTGAGAGACCGGTAAGGTAAGGGAATGGCAGGAAGAGGTTGGTGAGGTATTTGGTGGTTGTGTAGCGGTCTGCAAAGCCCCAAATTTTTGACAAATTTCGAGTTATGGAGTCCCTCCTCCAAATTTTATTTCGGGTTCGAGTTTTTAATAGCTTTTGAGCTGGGAGAATTACATAGACGAGCATTTCGTGATGTACGAAAAAAAATTGTATATAATTTTATTTGAGGAGGATAAACAACTATGTAGCTATGCGACTATGTTTTTGTCGTTTTTAATAATATGTTGTTGTTTTTTTCGAATATGATCGTTAAAGGTTATGTCCTGACTGTTATTAAACATATGTTTAGGCACACACGTGTTGAACGCAAGACTGGGTTTTCGAATGCAGTATTTTACTCGTCAAAACATACACTTGAATGATTTTAACGATTGTTTTCGTTCTGTGTATGTGGAGGGAAAAAATTCATAGCGGGCGGAGATTTTCTGGGAGTTTATCGATTAGTATATTTGTTTAATTACTAACCAGGGTTGGGGGTAGAGGGTAAGGGGGGCTGTAATTGGGCTATAAAACCTTGTAGGGTCCGTTCTTCCAGCCCCCCCTCTTGTATTGATCCACTTCCCTCCATTACATTGCACTGAAACTCGTTTAATATTTCACCATGAGACGGCCACTGGCTATTACCTATCTTCTCTACACTTTTAGATGAGTGGGAAGCCATTTGTCTATAAATAATTGATTGGGGGAGAGCAAAGGGAAGGGGTTGAGTTTGTGAGGGTGAAGGTGGTCGCACGAGCGAATTCACCCGAATTCCTCCCTAAACGTCCCAAGTGGCGTAAACAATAAGGTCTAATAGGAGGCATCCATCGATTTTTTTTATTATACACCACAGATTTAAATAATTCAAAGACAAAAGGTCTAGAAAAGTAATTTTCAAAAATTCATTTCTACAAAAATTTTATCAATAAAGATGAAACTAGCCGGTAAAATATTCATAGGCGTCAGGTTCAATTAGTACCTTAAATGTTTGTACGTGGAAAATCTTATTCATATTTTTTCCCTTAACGACCTGCCCGGAACAATTAACTCGTATTTCGACCAAAAATTCCACTAGCTTCTGTTTCCTTCTCACACCTCTTGAGAGGACCAGGATATTAAATATTCCACATGTTAAGAAATGCTGCGCTGATGTGGAAAAAAATCAGATTAACTTTTCAATTAAAATGGAAATTAGTCAGAAACGGTTTGTTTTTAAGTGTTTGCCGTTTTCCCGTAATTATTATTCATTGTGTTCTCTTTTTTTGTGTTATAAAATTTTTTTTCTAGTTCTTCACCAACATGACATTCATCACTTGTTTTATTTTTTCGTATAAAGACGGTATAGGATATGTATTTTTGTAGTTTTTGTTATAATGGAAAAAAACGTTGCGACATATAAAAGAATATTGAGAAGTCGTGACGACCTTTTAATCACATTTTGACCCGAGCAACAAACAGCTAATTAACCCGACACGTGATGAAGCTAAACAATCACTTTGATGCGATGGAAATGGAAAGGTGTGGTAGGTCCCCACCCAACAAAAGCCGCTTCACGGATTAAATCAAAAACGAAAGAATGAGAAAGAACGAATTAAAAAAAGAGTCGAAAACGGTATTTTTCAATAATAACTTCGCGGGTCCTTAACCCGCCTCTCACAAAAACCAATCAACACGAAAAGTAATCAGTTTGCCCGAGCCAACTAATGGACTTGAGTGATGACACACAATCGGCAAAGTGATCTTGATAATTAATTAAAAACTTGTCCACCCACGGAATCTAATTTCCTCTAGTTGATATAGCTTTTCTCTCCCTTTCTCCCCCTCTACCATTCTTTCGTTTCCTTTCACTCTTTTCGAATCTAAATGAATAACCATTTTCATTATTACGTTTTTTTTACCCTATTTAATTTTTCAGCCGCGATGTTTTCCGCGTATAAATCAACAGTTTCATATCACCTGTGGAGCCGAACCGTGGAGCGTTTATCACACCTCTATTTATCACTCGGTGTCCCACCTCACTCTCAAGCTGTATCAATAAACCACCCTTCCCACTCCTGTCATGCAATATCAAAGGATAACGATATCGCACTATCTTTCAATTTAATGCCTTCTTTAGCTCACTTTTCAAGAAAATATTTTTATTCAAAAACGTGGAGGCGTTCCGCTCTGCTACTCTCAAAAACTTCTTTTTTTTTTAGAAAAACAACGCAAATTTTTTTTTTTTTTTTTAACTTCTGAGGCATAAAATAAGAATAAAAGTTTTTTTAAATTCATTATAAAATATATAAAAGTTGCAAATATAAAATTTTAACGATCATTAAATGGAAAGCATTCAATTTTCCAGATCTCTGGTTCCAATTGCCCGTTGAAAGTTTTAAACGCGCGATTTTAAATTGGAAATCAAGATTTAAAAGCCTACTAGGAGTTTTAGTGGAAAATAAATTAACAATGCGTTAAATCTTAAGACTAAATTTTCTTGGGTGAGGTTCCTATTTAGAGGGGAAAGGGAGAAACGAAGGGGCCTCCCGGATTAACGATTCATTCTATCTCAAAAGCAATTTCCCACCCCGAATCTATTGGGCGAGGAGGAACTACTAAATTAAAGCCGATTGAGTTAAACACCTCTTCCAATACTATTCAAATCCTTTAGGTTGAGAGCACTCGAGAACGAAAACAGACTGAGTGAGACACTCGAGTTTCAATTGGATGTTGAAATTACAAAAAAGGAAGAAGAAAAAAATTAAAAGGCATTCTTACCTGATTAACAAATTCTGAGTCGAATAAAGAAGGTTCGGGTGTCGGTCCCGTTCTGAAACAAAAATAAATTTAAGTCAAATAACTCAGAAAAAGTGCTGCGTTGTGATGACTTTAATTTAATTTAGCCACGACGTTCTCCTAATGATTTCGCCCTCAGAAAAAGTACCTGAGAATGAAAAATTGTATTTTTGTTTAATTTTAAAAATTGATCATAAATGTCACATCTTTTTATGACAATTATGACTTATTTTTGCTATTTAACCAACTTGAAGGGCTCCCATTTATCACAATTTTTAATTGTAAGAATAAAATGCATTTAAGTCCCACTCTCGGTTTTCTGAGTGTTCATAAATTCATTAAACCGCTTAGGGTCTTTATACGAGCGTAAATGGAAGGATACGGTACGGGATGGCTGTGGGGAGGGGGGAGGTTTAGGGTGGTTTGCTACCATGGTGACCGCAGACGCTACCCTTCGTTTCACTAGACACCCACTCTCGCGAATTAAAACTCTTTCCAGAATCAATCAACTGAACGGACTTGTCACAGGAATTCTTTTTTTAAATGTTATCCACGTTCTACTTTCGTTTTTCATGTCGAAAACAAAACATGAATCAAAATATTATAGAGGGGAGGACTTTTCTAAAAAATAGGGGAGACTGCACTGCATTTTTTGCGAGGAGGAAAAAATTCTACTAAATTCTTGTTGCGATGTTATTCTACCATGGCCGGGCATGGGTTGGAATGAGCAGACTTGAGGCCATTGGTGGCCTCCAAAAGGTCTAAAAATTGTCTAAAACAGTCTTAAGAGGTCATAAAGCTTATCGAAACTGTCCAAACATTATCTAAGATACCTCAAATGGTCAAAAAACTGTCTAGATATGGTCTCAAATGGTTTAAAATTGCCTAAAACAACAATGAAACAATAGAACAAAAGAAACAATCTAAAAATGTTCTAAAACTGTTGAATACAGTCCGAACACTGAGTAATGCGGTAACTGCCTTAACTAGATTTTGTACGTTTACAACGAAAAGGGCCCTTTTAGCTTGATTTTTGACCCTTTTGGGACAGTGGGGACCTTTTAACTAGATTTTGTTCCTTTACGACAAATAGGGCACTTTTCAGCTTTATTTTTCATCCTTTTCTTAACACCAGGGGCTCATTTAACTATAATTTGTTCATTTACGACGAAAAAGGAGCTTGTTAGCTCGATTTTTTACCCATTTTGGACATAAGGGGCACTTTTAAATAGATTTTGTGCCTTAAAGACTAAAAGGGGGCCTGTTTTGCTTGATTTTTGATCCTTTTTGGACACTAGGGGCCCTTTTAAATAATATCGGTTCCTATAGTAAAAATAGGTCCTTTTTCACCTTGATTTTTAAACCTTTTTGGAAACTAGGTGCCCTTTTAACTAGATTTTGTTCCTTTACGACGAAAATGATCCATTTTACATTAATTTTTAAACCTTTTTGGACACTAGGTGCCCTTTTAACTACATTTTGTTCCTTTAGGGTCCTTGTTAGCTTGAATTTTATCTATTTTAGGGCTCTTAAGGCGTTCTTAAAACTCAAACGCCTGTAGAATGGTCGACTTGAAATTTTCAGGGCTCGTTTTTTATCATAAGTCGATTGGTCCACAGGGACATAATTTTTGTCTCTGAATACTCTTGGGGTCCGCATTCAAATGTTTGCCGCTACTTATCAGAGGATGACGGAGCATTAAAATTCGTAGCAATACTTTCCATCGACCGAAATTAGAGAAAGATCATTTTCACGGTGATTCGACAATTTGTCTAGATTTGAATAAAACGAGATAAGAGAGAGGGGGGATGGAAACGATTTAGAGTCGTATTAATTATAAAGGGTTGAGAAGAAAGGGGTGCGGAGGCGGAGGGATGATCGCTCATGGGGAGGGCTGAGGAATTCAGCCGTGGAATGCTTTGTTTACTCGTTGCCATAACGACCCGCTTTGAGGAGGGGTTTTGGCTTGACGATTTGCCAGGTGGAATCCCGCTAATTCTTTCCTTTTCCCTCCCGCCATTCCGTTTCTATATAAAATTTAAATGGGTTCATTTACATATCGGAAGACGCCATGTTTGATTTCTTGGCAATTCAGGACCGGTCCGAGTGGGGCGACGATTCCGATTGGTGTCTTAAAGTATATCCAGTCTTTTATTTTCTCTTTTTTTCTATTTTATTCGATTTTGTCTCTTCGAGGAGGAGATTAAAGCCATTATTGGAGGAGGGGATGTTGAAAGCTTTCAGGTTTTTCCTTAGTACTGCCAGTCCACTTTTAGACGATGGCTACTAAGCCCACTACTTCTCCGTTACCTTAAAAGACTCTCAATCGACCGAAAAGTTTAATGCTTCCTTCTTAACGCCCCCAGGAGGGTTTTACTGATATGGGAAACTGGGAATTCTTCATTCTTTTTCCATTGCAATTCAAAACAAAAATTTTTTTTTTAATAATCAAACCTAATTACCTACGAACAACGTGTAGAAATCAAAAATAGACCCTTTCCAGACATGAAACAAACAAACAGGAAATTATATATCATTAAATATAATTTTGGATCGTTATTCCTGCATATTTGAGCATAATTTGTTTCGATCTAATTTTCTATTAATCACAACGCGGATAATCATAATTATTTTGATTAAAATTTAACGATTGGTTTTTCTTAATGAAAAATTCAACCGTAACACAAGTAACAGCTTCCATTAGAAGGATTTTTTTCATAAATCCTCTTTTTTTTAGGTGAGGAAGAGAAAGGGGGGAAAGACATTAAATTTTAAACTCATAATGGATCTCTAGTTTTTTACGAGCGGAGACTTTTAACTCGAGAGGGGGGCAGGTCGGAGATGAATTCGTAATTTTATAATTCAGAGGGACACAAACATTCCCCAGGCCTTTTTCTAGCTAAGAGACACACGACCTAATTGATGGAAGGTCAAACTTAATGCTCATAGAAGTCAATCACGATTAACTTTAGCCATCCCTGTGGCTAGTGGTGTCATGAACATTTAAATATAAGTGAAGACAATTTATTACTTTTCTACACGTGCTTTACGGGTAATAAATAAGTATAAAAGAATAAGGAATGGGGTTGGACAAAGAGGGCTTTGGTTACATCAACAGCTGTCCTCATAGCTGGTGCTAAAGATAAACACGGAAAGGAGGTGACGAGGGGGACGAAAAATCCCGACGAGGGTCCCCTACAATGGACACATTGTCACAGGAGCTTCCCTATTTCCGCACTCCCGTTCTAATTGATCGCCTTGACCTCGTGAATTTTTACCGTCATTCTAATGGGGCAAGTTTTGTAATTCAACGGGTATTACCTCCTGTTCGCTCTGGAACTATGTGTTTGTGGAATGAGTTTGCGTTTAGGGCTCGGGCTGACATTGTAATCAGCCGGCTTCCACCCCCTCCATAGCAAGCCACCCCCGCCGACCCCTTTCTATGCATTATCTCCTGACGAATTATGGCCTTCTCCCCATTGTTTGTTCGTACCCACCCTCCCCACCGTCACTCCCTCCTCTCTTCCGAAAACCCTCTCCGTTAGAATTAATTAGACAACTTTTACCCAAACAGAGTGTAATGGGATTCCCCAAGTTATCGGACTTGGGTAGACCCGAGAGGAATTTGCAAAAGCCCTATAACCTAGAAATTACCAATTAAAAAAATTACTTCTCCAATCTTTAATTTGCAACATTTCTAAAAAATTGAAAGCCACCTTAAAATCCATTAAAAACAAAGGAATTCCGAAAAAATAAAAAAAATTGCATTTTATGAATAGTAAATGCAGTATCTGAAGGGGAACAATGGCCCATTAGAGGCTCAGGGGTTAATTTACATTCAGAAGACTTGGGAATTAACTAATTGTGGCGATAAGGGACATCCGAAGAAGGTTATCAAACGTTTTCAACTCAAAAAAGGCTTGGCAAACCAAACAACCGTATCTTGAATTTTTTTTATGTTTGCGGTACCTCGATGACGAAAGTTGACATTGCGAAATGAGCAAACCCTTTTTTCGAGAGGAATTTGATGGCAATTACATAGTAGAAACCATTATCCGTTTATCTATTCAGAGTTAAGTAAGTAGGCATCAAAGCAATTATTTACGCACTGTTATATTGTAGCAATTATTCGCGGATCGTAAAACCGATTACCTATATAACAACAAAAGATCTTTAAAACGTTGATGATTCAATTACGTTGGAAACACAAAACGTTTTCCCATGGTTTAAATCCCTCATAAGGTAGTGGGGAGGCAATATTTTCCGAACTATAGTCGGAATCCCCCCATCCCTTGTTGGGGAGAATTATAAAAGAATTGTTCAGGTCATTGAATGACCCTCGCATTGTGGGCAACAGAGCAAACATCCGGCCCAATACCTACTTCTACCCAGTATTTTCCCCGGGAGAGTGTTTTCTTTCTTTTTTTCAAGATCGAGAGAAATACCTAAGAATGGACCGCTCTATTGTGATTTAATTGTATTCGAGGAGAACGGATGGCATGAATAATAAGTGAAAGATGTAAAGCTATGGACTTATTGCTGAACTTCAAAAATTACACCCACAGAACCTATCTAAACAATCAGTGGGCATTGAACTTTTTGAATTCCTCATTTCTTAAATAATTTACCAAATTTTCCCCCAACCTATTAATCCTTAAAAACAAGAGTGAAGTATCCAGATGCCTTTTTTGAAGCCTCATAAATTCGTCGTTTTATCCCTCTCAGCGTAATATTAACGCGTTTACGGACAATCGTAAAAGCAAGTCGTCGAGTGTTTTTTCCTTCATCCCCCACCTTTTAAAAACGTGGGGAAGTTTCGTGTCTAGGGCGAGAGACCCGCGGACTCAACCCGAAGGGTTTTCATTAAACCTCCTCTAGAACGGAATTACCTGAACCTGATTTATTAAAATAAGCAATCTCGGAACACTCTCTTTTACGGCCGGTTCCGAACACGTAATACAGGAAGCGGGAAACGGAATCATAGGGTTGATTAAAATTTAAAACAAGTTCCGTGCCCAAGGAGGAATTGCAAGTAATCCCTAAATAGGGCCTCGTAAAACACTGCCCTTCCTTAAATTTTCTCATGGATGACACTAACTTCAGACTCCAATTCCGTTTTAAATTAACTTTTATTATTCAATTTCTAAAATGCTACATAAAGCCTATTCTCATTTAATCTTGGTCTTAACAAAGAATCCTTAAATTTTCTTTCTACTTTAACGCCTTTTAATTAAAACTAGCTTTGTTTACTGAAAATGAAAATCTTATATCGAGCTGTTTTCTAAAGCAGCAGTAAAAAGACTGGGAAGCACAAATTCGATGAAATCTTGGATGAATTTTGAAATGTAGTTTACCAGCAGAAGTTTGAAAAGCCTAATAAAAGATGCACAAGTTCCCCTTCCTAATTTACCCCTTCCAAGTTTTAGATAATTTGCAACATAAGTTTCCAACATGTCCATTAAGCAATATATATTTTATGATTAGGCTAAAATGCGTGGAACTGTGAGTGGTGATGATGGAAGAGAATGTTCCGGAGTTGCACGGGGTGTTGAAGAAGAGAAGGGGGAGGTGGAGTGGTCCATTACCGGCCCGAGCGTTAGGGGATGCACGAACAGTCGGTGATTACGACTTAATACAAGTAAATGCACATTGCTTGTACGTTGCCGGCTTGAAAAAGAGGGGCAGTCAGGCTAAAATGGGCCGAGTACGCTTTTCAATCGATTTACTCCCGAAATTTGGAAAGATTTATCCTAATTATTGGGACTTAAAAAATCGATGGTTTTTTAGAGTTTTTTTTTTGAAGCGGGCTTTATTGGCTGACACTAATGGTGCAACTGCGGGCGTAATGGGGCATTACTCCAAATGGATCCCGGAAGGGCAACTCCCGGACCCGCGAACCTCCCGTTTACCATCCCCGCGGATTATCATTAACGCGTTTCAAGGTAGGTTTCGGATCCATTATCGGATTTGCGGGGAGGATGATCAAGGACCCATTTTAGACCTAAATTCCTAGCCGGTGATAAAACCGTTTAAAAATAGACAAAAAGAGGGGAAAAGACTCGGCCAATTGTCGCATTCCACGTTATTCTAAACAAACAACAAGATCAATTTTACAAGTAAATAAGACAGACTAAAGGCAAAAATATCAGGACTTGCCCTACTGACTTAAGGGAGTGCGACAACGAGCAGTATCTTTCGTAGCCTCACAACATTTTTTTAATATATTTTATACACAAAAAAAAAGGGGGAAAATACAACACTGAGATTGAGTAAAGTCAAAAAAGAGTTGGCGTTGTGAAGACGGCAGCTCAAAGGAGTTTATAGGTAAAAAAAAAGATTTGAAGGTCCAGCCAGATTTCAATCTCGATTCGTAAAAAACGAAAGGGAAAGAATGAAAGAGCCTTTGTTGTTCTTTTCTGATGAAAACAAAGTACGGGAGGGAGTTATGCCAGTTTCCCGACAAAGGGCGGTCACTCTCGAGAAGGGGGGTCGTCCGAGGGACTTGATATACTCGGCACCCTGTTAAATTGTTCGCAACTCCCGAGTCCACCCTCTCATTCACTCCGAAATGAAATGGATTCCTGAAATTGGATGTCCGAGGGTTTAAAGGAAGGGGGTGGGCTTAAAGCTTCTAAAATTGATGGCCTCAGTTTAAACCAAGGTATTAAACAAGACTAATTAGAAAAAAAAATATTTTAAAAAAACTCACTAATCAAGTAAAAGACTAGTGATATTTCCTAAGCCAATATTTGCTCGGGGTTTTCTCCCTCCGCAGGCCGGTTCAATTTATAAATTGCCCATAATCCCCGGAGTTCCCAATCTGGTTAAGAACTAATATAGTAATGGGATATCCTCGTGGCAATAACTTCAACCCGTGTCAATCAATTCGCCGACTATATTTCATTTGTTAATAGAGATCCTCGGAGTGGATTATCTCTATAGGGGGAAACCCATTACATATATAACTCCTTTTTCGACAACAAAAACCAATCAACATGAGTCCTATAAAAAAAAGAACTTTTTAAAAAAAATATATATAATTTTCCCTTATTTTAATACGAGAGGTTTTTTCAGAACTTTCCAGGACTCGTAAATCATGGAACCAATTTACCTCTGGAATTGGCTCTACCCGGAGTTATCTCGTTAAACCGTTTTTAAAACTTGTACCTTTAACCGAAGTTTAGTCGTTTTTGTAAAAATTTTATTACCTTTTATAATATAAAGTGCGGGTGAAATTCAAGTTGATTAACGTTTCAAAATTAAGGAGGGAAAACAAGAGGGAGCGTAATTTTCAAAACGCAATATTGATTAGTGTGGGGTAAGAAGTATGACTCACAATTAAACACTTCCTTTTCATTTATTCAATTTCGCTAAAAAATGAATTAACCAAAAACAGGAGTGTATAGAGAGCAACCGAGATAGGAGGACAATAGGCTCAGAATTGTAGAATGGCCCTGTTGTAGTAATTGGAGGTAATGGGCGATAATTGGGAGAGGAATCTTGTCCCCGAGGCAGCAATAATCATATTACCGTGAGCAGTGTGAATACTTGGAGCGGATCCCCCTCCCCCACTTCGCCCTCCCGTTTCCCGAACAAAGGAATAAGTATCCCAACGCGTGGCGCATAGTTGCCGCCTCTAGAATAGGGCTTTTCACAAAGGACCACCACAAATCAAGCCCGGAGATAACTCCTTCCCTCTCCCCCAACCGCTCCCTCGTTCTGAATAATTGTTTGTCCCTGTATCGCGAGAGATAGGGATTAATTAATGCGATTATTATGAAGCTTATTAATTAAGGCTTGGTCTACACAGGCGGTTAGTGGGTAAGGGTAGAAAAGGGGGGATGGTCGATTAGTCGACCCCCTTCTCTTTACCACCCTCATCCTTCCACTCCGATTTTCTCTCCTAAACAAGACAAATCACAGCTTTTTAGCTAAATTTCTTTTAATACTCAATAAAGGAAATTTTTTCTCAGAGCCGCACCGGTTCAAAAAATGTCCGCGTTCCCCTCCAGACAAACCAGTCGCAATTACAAGAGAAGTTTCTCATTAGGAACATTCCCAGATATTCGCACTAAAGCAACCCCTAAAAGGTTCAACTCGGTAAAAAAAGAGAAGAAGAAAAAGAACATACCGTAACAAATATCTTCTAATGAGAACGATTAAAAAGTTAATCGCCGATTTCCAAGAACATAAAACTAGTATTTCGTATAATGTGAAGATTTAATTAAAATTTAATTACATCGTCTTACACATCTTTTTTTTTATACAAAAGGATTATCTTGTTAAATAAAAAATGTTTGCTTATTCACATCTCCCTTTAGGATCGTAATTCATAAATAAAATAATAAAAAGAAATATTATTCCGGGGCGATGCAAATTAAGTTCGATAAATTTTCATAAGGGCCCTTTGGTGTCGCGATATTGCCAAACAAGGGAACATTTAGCTTTTTACATTATCGGCGGCATATTTCATGTACGCCCTATCTTATCTCGGGACCGTTTGTCGCCGCAGTAAAAGGAAAAAGTGGAGGGGAGGAGCTTCATAGGGGGTTGAAC
The DNA here is from genome assembly GCA_018703685.1 of Orius laevigatus. Lineage (NCBI taxonomy): Eukaryota > Metazoa > Arthropoda > Insecta > Hemiptera > Anthocoridae > Orius > Orius laevigatus. Next base: position 93,220 of record JAGWEN010000060.1, on the reverse strand, counting down.
GTATTTTTCCGAATCTTCAACGAAAAGTGTTCAAAAAGAAGTCAAACACGGGTTCACACTTTCAGCGGATATAATTTAACATGGGATTTCATCGATTTATGCCTCCTGAGCAGAATTGAAGTCTCAATAATGGCAAACAAACCAAACTAGTTCAAAACGTAAATACATATACAAGTGACAGATAAAATTAATATGGACAGCATCCACTCGTACTGAAAATGGAATATCCGTGTGACGATGCACTCTCGTAAAATAATATGTCAAATACACAATATTGAGATAATAGCCTTCAATAATTTTTTATAAACTCACCTATAAAATTAGCTCTCAAAATTATTTTTTTTAATATTTATTAGAAATAAATTATTTAGCCAAGTTCTATATCAAGCAAGGTGGTGCACAAGAAAGCAAATAGAACGATTGAGTCCACAGAAAAATCGTTACTAAGCTACTAAAGTCAAAATAACTGCAACAACGATTTTTTCCCTCAAAAAATTTGGCAAGAGGAGGAATCCCATAACTCTTTTTCCCAATAATTCGGGGCTCTAGAGACCTCTCCACAACCACAAAATGTAACTTTCCGAACCTCTCCCAACGACCCCCACCTACCTTAAGTTATAGCCTTATAAGTACCCTTTTGTTTTTATTTTAAAAATTGCTACATCATGAAATATCATGTAAGCACATTTATGAATAAATATGAGAAAGGAATTAACATAATATTTTAATGAAAAATGTGAAATACTCTAACGTTTCGTGTCGTTTTAATTAGAATAAAATCAGTAATGTAACTGAAATCGAATGAGAAGGTAAGGGTTGAATTAAACGTTATCGGAAGAGACACGTGTGGCGGAAGTCTTCCCCTTTATTCCCGTGAGAGTGACTCGGCTGCTCCCCGAGTCCTCCCCTTTTACTCTCTCGCATCCCTCCATTCACAAAACCCGTTGCGACCTCCACCGTCAATGAACTTCAACGTAATCGTAGTATCTCTCAAAACTATTCGCCTCACGTTTTGTCAACGCCAGACTTTGCTGGAAATATTTCAATTTTTCGACTACCAAAGGGAAAAAAAAACGCTAAAAACCATCATCCTACAATACAATTCTATAAAGTCAAAATTAAAAATTTTAGGTATTTAATAATAATTAATAAAACAGAATCTGCAAATGAAAAAAACAAAATTCCCTCAAATATTTTTATTAATAAATTTCTAGCTATTTTATTTTTAATATTAAAAAAAAATTTAATAAAAAAAATTATTAATTTTGGACGCAATATTAAAAAAAGCGTTCATTATTTTGAAAAAAAATTCAATTTGATTATGAAACTTATGAAAAAGGGTTTAATATTATGAAAAGTAGTAAGAATCTGAGCTGAGGGAGGGGGCAAATATATTTATTTTAATTTCGAGTGGGGTCCAAGGATAGGGTGGGATTTAGAGGAAAGAGGGTTAAGGGGGGTGTTCTAGAATTTAATTCCAGAGGATGGTATAGAGGTGGTGGAGGAAGGGTGGGGGCAGTTACAAGCCCTTCTTTATTCATTAATTCCCTTAGGAAATGAGATATATATCACTCTGATAACAAGTTAATTAATGCCATGTTTCACGTGGCTAGCCCTTTATCTAAATTGCTGTTCGAATTAATAAAGACTCCCTCATTCCGTTATTGCGCACACACACGTGGAAAATCGAAAACCAGTACAAATATCACATTTACAAGTTTTTAATCCGGTCACGAACTAATTAAACTTTAGATAGTTTCTTTTTAATGAAAGTTTGAAAATTAATAAAAGTTTAATTCAAACAAACAAGACTGTAAATACCGGAGTGTATCAACGTGAAGTATTGGGTCTTCACAAGTATTAATTGCTCCAAGGCTGCTCCTGTCAAGTATAAAAATATCCTTTCTCCCCTCTTCATGTAGTAAATGAGTTAATATAAAGCCAAGATAAGCGTCCTGGCTATTTATCTTAATATTATAAATAGAGGTTTAAGACAAACGTTCCGGTAAGCGGTTTTTTCCTTCTTTTTATTCCAGTCGGAAACGCCCATTCTGTTCGTATGTCGTTCTCTTTTTGACGTCCTGGTTAAATAACATGTCTTCTAGTTAAATTTACGACTTTATTAATGTGGGCTATAAATTTTGTAACGAGATGAACCCTTCTTAGTTATGGAATTTTGGTATTTTTTCAAATAAAAGTTATTAATGGAAACGATTTAGGGTTTATCGTGATGCTGAACCATCGTTTGGCTTTGTACCAGATTTGAGATGTGGAGCATATCCACGTTTGACAAGTCTGCAGACTGGAGGGGTCTAATATTCTACACAAAATATGGTGATCGGAAAATATGATTACGGTTTAAAGAGATTCAAGAACCAAAAGGAACATTCTGAAGCAACGGGAACCTCAAAGAACATTTCCAGGTGTTTCCACAGATCATAGACGGCATACTGCATAGAGTATAGACCCTGCAGATAGTTCATCTTCAAACCTAATCATGAACAGCTCGAAGAAGAAACTTCCAGTACCTACAACATTCCCTATTTCTGCAGTCACTTCATCACTAGCCATCAATGGTCCATCTGTCAGTTCTTCTCCTAGCCCAATCAAGAGCGAAACCGTGATAGCAAATGTCTCCTAGAAACACGTTCTACATCATAATGAGAATGAGGTGGAAGGCACGAGACGATCTTAAGGATTTAAAACTTATATTTATTATTATTTTAATTTATTATTAACAGATTGATATTGAACAGTAATCAAGGAAGGGCCATAAAAGTTAGGATAGAATAGAGTAATTAATGATTGGATATAGAGAAGGGCTATAAGGCCGTTCTTGGATCTTGATTACAGAATCATTACAATCTATCAGGGACTGGTAATTAGTTTACACATACAAAAGAGGGTCTCAATTCAATTAACGGGCTCGGAAGGGATAAAGGAGAGCTCTTTAACAAACCCGGGGCTCAATTCATAAGCGTCTATCATTGAGAGAAATAATCCTTTTGAGTTTTCGAAGGGACGGAAAAACGTGAAGAATTTACGATTTCGAAGGTGTTTAAATTGAAAGGGGGCTTGTTTAGATAAGGAGGGCATTCTATTTCTCGCAACACAATTTACACCTGGAGGATTTCTCCCCACTTAATTGCCTTCGTGGGCGACCCAGGTAGCATTCGTCCCAAATTGGGTTTCCAAGACTTAGGACGAAAGAATTTAATAAAAATGGTTTTTATTGAGGGAGAGTAAACGGTTTAGGATAAAGTGGGGTTAAAGGTCAGGGTGGAAAGCCTTGTTCAAGCCGAGACAGCCGAAAATTGCCGAGATCAGTAGGGCAAGGTGTAGACACCTGTTGCCTCTTACTCATTCTCCCCCCCCCCACCGACCCCTCCGTCCGCTCGATAGGGAAAAGAGATGATCCTTTTCAGAAGCGAGGCCACTCAGTCTGGGATCTCGAAAAATTGTCCCTTTCACAACTGGGGGTTTTTGTTGTCTATTATTCCCCCTTCCACTGACAGGACGAAGAAGGGAGAAAAAAAAGGCCCGAAACGGATTTTGAAGGAGTACGTTCGCCTCGGACAATTCACATGGGAGAGAAACCCCCCCTCATGATTGAGAAGAGACCATGAATGACTCTCCTCCTTTTTTCTTTTTCAAAAATTCCTGCCGAGTCATTCCATCATCAATGGACGTCTTCACACAACATCTTAGAGGGCATTCATCTCAAAAATCGACGAAAAAAGTTAATTTTTAAGTGTCGTATTGATTTAATTCTGAAAGTTAAGTTGAGTGTGAAAACAAAAAAAAAAGTTGGAGAAGTAGGGGGAGACAGGAAAGAGATAAGTATCTCTGGGCCTGTCCCCCTATTTGCTTATTGATTGGCCGCTGTTGAGACTTTAACTTGGAGACGTGGGAGGATCTTCATGGAGAAGAATCTTCCACAAAATGCGCGTAAACAATAAAAGAGAAAACCTTTAAAAAAATTTCCGACAGGTGGACTTAATAGCAGGATGTTACCTGTTAAACCGGAACAGTCCCGGAAGCTATCGTAATTAAATTAAGGTCCCGACGTCCCTCAATTGTTCGCAATGCTACCTTAAAAACCTGTCTTTTTTTTTTTTTTTTCACTCGCTTTTAACTCGAATAAGCGTGAACTTTGAATATTCAATAGTCCTCTCTAATTGAATTTATTAAGGATATGAGAAATAGAACATACGTAATAGGACGTAATGAATAAAACTTTTTATAAGCATTTACGTCACTAGTAATAATTAAAAATTGTTTTTTAAAAATTATTTTTACAACTCACTGTGCGTACCATAAAGAAGGAACTTGTACTCACCTAGAAAAAGAAAAAGAAAAAATTAATAATAGTGTTAATAATAGGCTAAGAAATGATAAATCATAGAAAATACAATTTTAAATGGAATTCAAAATGTAGGACCAATAAAAAACAAGAGAAGTAAAACACAGGACGTTTCGGAGTAGAATTTTTTCGAGCTCGTTTTTCGTGCGACCGAGCGGAACGCGACCGCATTCCAGTCTGTTACGGACCCCTCAAAACAACATTCTTAGACACCATAAAATGTATATTTAATCCGACGACAACAACGAAATTCTTTAATTTTTTACCTGTAGATTGCCCAGTGTGTGTATAAAATCGCACTTTCTATCCAACTTTCGAACCTCGCGTCCATGATGTTAATTAAGGAATGCACACTCGCGAAATCCTCACCGTCGACTAACGTGTTTACATTTTAGAGTCAATAGAAGGATCAAATTTTAATAACAACGTCATTTTTAATGCTATTTACATTTCAATGGTCAATAAACAGAAATATTTCAAGACACCGCCTTAAATAAAAAGAACTTAAAATCTCCTACTTCTAAAATTAGATAGGTACAGATTATCATTTTAGGTCAATGTTGCAAAGTTACAAATAAAATTTTAAAAACCTTCAAAGTAAGAACTGCTCAGTTACCAAACGTTTCCCTACACGTTTACCATTTAAAAATAATTTACATGATAGTAATAATCTACAAGATAAAAGGTATTGTATTTGAAAAACTAACAAGTGACTCGTAAAATAAATACAAGTTCCTAAAATTTAGAAAAAAAAATTAACTAATATGTAGTTCATAGATAATATTGATTAACTAAAAAGTAACACATTACTTCAACCCTTCAAAATAACACACTACTTTGACCCCTCAAAACAACACATTACTTTGACCCCTCAAAATAACACATTGCTTTGACCCCACAAAATAAGGCATTACATACTTTGACCCCTCAAAATAACACACTACTTTGACCCTCAAAATAACACATTACTTTGACCCCTCAAAATTACACATTACTTTGACCCCTCAAAATAACACATTACTTTGACCATTCAAAATAACGCATTACTTTGACCCCTCAAAATAACGCATTACTTTGACCCCTCAAAATAACCCATTACTTTGACCCCTCAAAATAACCCATTACTTTGACCCCTCAAAATAACCCATTACTTTGACCCCTCAAAATAACCCATTACTTTGACCCCTCAAAATAACACATTACTTTGACCCCTCAAAATAACACATTACTTTGACCCCTCAAAATAACACATTACTTTAACCCTCAAAATAACACATTACTTTGACCCCTCAAAATAACACATTACTTTAACCCTCAAAATAACACATTACTTTGACCCCTCAAAATAACATGTTATGTTGACCCCTCAAAATAACGCATTACTTTGACCCTTTAAATAACACACTACTTTGACCCTCAAAATGACACACTACTTTGACCCTTCAAAATAACAAATTACTTCGACAACACAAAATTTTTCTTTTTTGGACATTACTTTGACCCCTCAAAATAACACATTACTTTGACCCCTCAAAATAACACATTACTTTGACCCCTCAAAATAACACATTACTTTGACCCCTCAAAATAACACATTACTTTGACCCTTTAAATAACACACTACTTTGACCCTCAAAATAGCACACTACTTTGACCCTTCAAAATAACACATTACTTTGACCATTCAAAATAACAAATTACTTCGACAACACAAAAATAACACATTACTTTAACCCTCAAAATAACACATTACTTTGACCCCTCAAAATAACATGTTATGTTGACCCCTCAAAATAACGCATTACTTTGACCCTTTAAATAACACACTACTTTGACCCTCAAAATGACACACTACTTTGACCCTTCAAAATAACAAATTACTTCGACAACACAAAATTTTTCTTTTTTGGACATTACTTTGACCCCTCAAAATAACACATTACTTTGACCCCTCAAAATAACACATTACTTTAACCCTCAAAATAACACATTACTTTGACCCTTTAAATAACACACTACTTTGACCCTCAAAATAGCACACTACTTTGACCCTTCAAAATAACACATTACTTTGACCATTCAAAATAACAAATTACTTCGACAACACAAAAATAACACATTAATTTGACCCCTCATTTATGAAAATTTAAAAAAAAAAAAATGCTCTTTATGTGTGAATTTTTGGTCAAATGGGTTCAATCACTCGTTATAAAATTACTAAATTAGTTTCACCAACGCAAAATGAAAAGAATAAAAAGTTTTCGACCTTAGAAGCCTGGGGTGGGAAAAATTCACTTTCAAGGTATTTAACACCATGACAGCTGTTGAGTAAAAAACAAAAAAAAAGTAAGAAAAAAGGCAAACCAAGGACAAAAGACTCCCATTGTTACGGTTCTGGTTCTCAAACTTCTCCCCTTGATCAATCTGAGTAAAACGTCTGAAAAATTAATTCTAATTGTCAATGTCATTTTATGTAAAATTCTTATGAATATTAAACCCTCGGGGGAAGTCGAACCCGGAGATTTAACATAAAACGCAAATTCTGAAAGAGGGGGGAAAAGCAGGAGTGGGAGAAACGTAAAACGAGGTATCGTGCCTACATTCCATTAATTATGGCAACAAGGGAGGGTGATGGTGGTGGGGGTTTAATTCATAGTCAACCCTTCAACTTTTATTAAATCGAACCCATTGTTCATATCTTGATGAATCCGAGTTAAAAAAAGGGGGGGTGCAGTATATTGCATCTTGGCTCCTGAGTCAAATCGATACAGTTGAAAACAGGGTCCATATAAACCCCTCACCCCCTTTCCCATTCTATACTCCCCGGCTTCTAGTTTGATTGAGCAATATTTGCCCTTGTTCCAGAACTAACGCAAAACTTTTCCAATTGCTTGAAGATTGCCTTTGATTAAATAGGACCCGGGACTTTCCCCCACTACCGCCACTACAATAAAACCATATCACCTTCAATGACAGAATCAAAGACGAAAATTTCGTGTTTTTTTCCATTTCTTTTATGAAATGAAAATTTCCCCCTTAATACAACAAACTGCTATAATATAAAAGCCAATCTTTTCCCCCCTCTTCATCTCCTGACATCCAATTTATTCTTTCTCCAACTTTAATTAAATTTCATTCCCGGATCCTAACAATTTCTCATTCACAAAGTTATTTGTTTTATACCCCTTTTTCCTTCCCCCTTCCAAATCTAATCGAAACTAAGATTTTTTCAAATTATTGGTTATAAAAAGAAATGAAATCTCGTGATCTCATTTTATGAGGGTAATTTATGAAATTAATAGAGGCTTCGACCCCTCGAGCCTTTTAATAATTTATTTCCATAAAAAAATCCATTCGATTTTGAACAGTTAATTCATTATTAGTTATTACCTTCAAGAAAAACTAGTTGTAATTGCGCAATTATATCAATTGCTTTTATTAAAGAAAGGTACTTTTGACTTTCTTTCAGGTCAAAAGACTTGAAGGTAATTTTGTGCTTTAAATTGGGAGTCAATTGCCTCACCCCCCTGGGAAAGAAGGGAAATACAAAACAGCAAGTTCAGAAGAAATATATTGTGACCACACTTTATCAATGGATGAATTAAAATAAAAGGAAAGCAAATTTTTCCTTCATAAATCCAATGACTTCATTAGAAAGAAGCCAAAAAGGGCTGCTAGACTGATTTTTCCCTCAAGTCAGTCTGAATATAAAAGGGTGTGATGTTGGTGGAAAGGTCGTTGTTTAAATGATTCAGTGGAGGTAGAACGTGACGACTCGGGTGAATAAAGTCTGTGGGTTTATTGCGAATGAGGTAAAGGGAGGGTTTAAGCCCCCCTCGCCCCTTTCCACCCTCCGCTTTCCAACCGACGCGGCACAACCACCCTTCCCAACATCTCAGAGACCCACTATCTTATCTCGGTAAAACACCTACAAAAACAGCAGATTAGGATCCAACACCTTGTAAAACACTTTTTTTGTAACTTCTTTTTTTTTATTATATTTTTTGGTAGGTAAAAATGCTTTTTGAAGTGAAAAAGACAAGGGATATAGCCTTCGGTTTAAGGACATTAGGTATGAGTGGCATCTGCCTTGATAGAAAGCCATCGGCGACTCCAACTTGACATTATCTCAATTCAGCACAGACCACACTTTGACATTTCATTATTTTGTCGAGAAAAAACAAAATGCTTAAAAAAAGGATTATTGGAAGAAAAAAAGTTCACATATTTTTAACGTTTTCTGTTGAATCTTTGTCAAAAAGCATCGGAGATCTTTCTCAGGTATGGTTAAGCTAATGGTGGGATACAAATGAAAAGTGGACAAAAGGGCAGGTAGTTTTCAAAGGGGCCCTTCGATATATTGAGAGGATAGGTGGAATGTTCGCTCTAATAGCTACGGATGGAGAGGGGAGGGAGAGAATTGACAGAAGACTCGAACTGAAAGAACTTGACAAGACAAAACTCTGCGGTAAACCGTCCGTGAGGCGCGTAATTGGATAGACCGACCGGCGGGATAAACAACATAATATCCACCCCCTCCCATCCTCAGTTTCAAACAGGAACGTCTATTATGGACCATTTTTACCTGGGGGATAATTCCTTCTTTTTAAATCTATGGTAATTAGAGGGCAATTTGAAACCCATAATAAATTCCTTTAAAAGTAGTAAAACTAGTATTCGTCTTCGCCGTTTAAATGGATAATTCATCCCTCGAAAACCGTCGTTTCTAACAAACAGATTTTCATCAGACAACCGACATCCGGTATCATTTCAGTTCATGAATTTGAACTCCCAGTACCTGAAGAGAAGAAATCAATTCAAAGTGAAATTTTTTCGATGAGATAAACCTTTTAAAGATTTTGAACATTTTTGGTTATGGAAGATTTTTAGACAGGCAGTTCTTCATATTTTTCGACAAGAAAGACCCCTTTTAAGCCCTATGTTGAATTTTTTGATCAAAAAAGACTCTTTCTTAAGATTTTAAACTTTTTTTTAAACAAAAAAGGCCCTTTTCAGATAGATTTTGAACATTTTTCGAAGAGTAAGCCCTTTTCAGGCTAATTTGGACCAATTTTCCATAAGGAAAACCCCTTTTGTGCCCGATTTTGAAGAATTTTCGATGAAAAACCCTAGTAAGGTAAATTTTCTTCATTTCTCAACCCATTTTCGGGACGAATGTTCCTCTACTCAAACTCCAAGAAGCGGATGTTCAATAAAATTCAAACCATTTTTAAACGACTAATTAAACATTTCACCAGAGTTCGATTGTTTTAATTACGTTAAAAGACTGCTTGTTTTCGTGGCGCCATTTAATAAGTCGTTCTGCATCAGAAATTAAAATAATGGCTGTGGAAATTGGCTACCCATTTTTAAAAAAGTAAAAGATAGCTGATACCGTTCAAGGATTGTAGGGGGTAGGAAAGGGGGGGCTTTTTAGATTAATCAACTTTTGTGAATAGAAAGACCAGCAGGGTTGCATTAGCCCCATGTAATCATCCTCCGCCATTAGCACTTGGCAATCTTCATCTAAGAATAAAATATCCCCCGGTTCAGTTAAAAGCTTCTGTAAGAAGAGGGGGTAGGGACTCCAGGAAAGTTTTAAAACAATTTCTTAGTTTTTTAATTACCTAATGGCTTTCTGCATAATTACTCGGGGCTTAAGTCCGAGAGACCGCTGGTGGAGTGGTATCGTTTAGGTAATGGAATCTAACTCATTATTCATAACTGCGTAAACCTTGGTTGAGGATCTCGGATCTCGCGAGAGAGGTAGAAAGGCTAATTTAATGTTCTGAGGCAGGGCTTTATTATTTAAAATTTAATTCCTTTAAAATCCAATCCTTTTTGAAAACTCAGCAAAGGTGAAAAACATTTCCGACCGTGATTACCCCTCCATCCCTTTTACCCCAGCCGCGTTTTCAACCCTCTTGTTATAATTTGCTCCATCATTACTCCCTTCCTTATTCCCTCCCCTTTTATTCGACCTTCTTTTTATTTACGTTTAGGTGTCTAATGTTAATCCTTTGCAATAAAAGGTCCCAAAAAGGTAACCATAATGTCATCGAAAACTACAGTACTGAATACTGAAATCAATGATATTAGCAATGAGGTAGATTCTTTTGTTGTACCACGATTTCCCCTCTTGTGCTATTTTTTGCTGGGAATACTTTATCAATCAGTCCCCTCTTCATTGAATCCTGTTTAGGCTTGATTTTGTAATAAACGTATATTTTATGTCCGTCTCCAGACATTCCTAATGAAGTCGAAGGGATCAGAGAACTGGTTAATTGAGCATAAATTACCCGACGTGACTCAAGATTAGATCCAAGAGAAAGAAGAAGGAGAAAAAAAAGCGTTTATATTTTGCCGGCTAGGGCGGGGTAAAATAAATTGGCATGTATCGGTCCTAAGGGACACCAGATCAAGTATCCGGTAGAGCAATTTTAAAAGAACATTATCCAGGCCGTTTTATTGCCTTTCGAGAAATGCCGGAGCGTATTTCTTATCCCACCCCCCTCTTCCGTTTTTTTACTCCTATTGGACCTCCTGTTTTATGAGGCTTTCTTGATGGGGATCTTATCTGTGAATAAATCACTACAAATATGAGAGGGCCCTTCCTCCGGGCTATATCAATCATTCCCACTCCAATATTCTACCCCTTGCATTCTTTACATCCAATATCAACTTTCCGTCTAATATTGTAGGGTATCACATCGGTATAACGTGGGTTTTATTAAAGCCGGCAGTGTTCCAAAATATTGTGCTTTTCTTTGTTGAAGGGGGTTATCTTAAATTTCTTTTTTAGCAGAAAATTGATTTTTGGAGGTTTTTTAAAAAGATTTTCTTCCTATTTTGGTGACAACACCTTCCGGATCTTGAAATGAAAGTGTTTTATAAGAGTTAAAGGACAGAAAAGGGTTGGGTGCTTCCACTTTCCCATCACCGCTTTTCAATTAGAGGGGTCGATAGAGCAAATAAAGGGAACCTAGGCCCTCGCCCCGAATAAGGGAAGCAAAGGAGGTGCCGAGCAATTTGCCTGAACAAACATCATACAGCCATCCTCGTTTAATTAATTGTACAAGCGGACAATATATAATTAAATGATCTGAAACGTTTGTCATCGTCTTTTTTTATTTTATTTTGATCGATTGTAGAGGGGAGGAGAAAAGCGTGTTTGTAAAGGGAGAAAGACTGGTCTAAAAGGGGCTAATTGTTTGGCCAGGACCCCCTCCCCACCCCCTTCAATTACCGCTCCAACGAGTTATTGTTGTATTAGGTTCGAGGGCAATTAATTCTAGACGCGGCCGTGGCGAGAGGATATCGACCAAATGAAACTGGAACCTCGGTTATTGCTACCAATTACGTCCACCTTTGCTGATTAGAATGAAACATCCGAACTGACTGAAAATCTCAGAGAGAAGCACCTCCGGACTTTTATCCCCAGAAACTCTCCCCTAAATGAGTGAGAAGTTTGATGGCTCCATTTGCTGTTTCTCAGTATGATATAACATTACGTATCAATGTAACTTTTTGGTCTCAGAAGTAGGATTAGAAAAATTCAAGAGATGGTATAGACATGCTCTGGCTGGTGATTTCCGGTCAGAAGTCGTGTACTCCAGTTCGCTCCTCCCATTTCTTTGGTTTCTCCAATATTGGGTAGGTTTAGACGATTTCGCCTCCTAAAGTTTGATAAAGCAAGTTTTCTTCACAATTTTAAACAATTTCGTGCTTAAGGCAACGTTAAAGAAAAGAGATAAGGACTTTTTTTTTATTAGAGATTCCATGAATTAAATCTTTTGTTTCCCTCTATTTCATCAAGCTCTAGTCAAAACTTTGTAATTAATTTTATCATGGGGAGGAAAATTCAATCAAAGGGAAATATGGCGCTTAATGGAAAAGTTAAATTGAGATCCATCCGTCGTCGTGCTAACACTATCTCGGAAAATTATTAATTTAAGGCTATGCTTCCCCCGGGTGTCGGCGTTACGAATGAATAATAGAATTTAATTCATCCGATTATTACTTAACAACTTTTGAATACCCAACTTCCGACACGCAAAAATCGTTCAATTTTCAAAACGCAAAAAACAAAAAGTGCGAAAACCACTAATGGATCTGATTAGCGATGAGGAAGTTGGGATTTATCTTATCGCTCCCACTTAGCCGGATTTATGTTGAGTTTATCAAGTGACGCTCTAATGAGGGACACTTTTCTATATTCGATTTTTTTTTTCTCCATAAAAAAGAGTTTCTTTTAACACCACCTAATTATTTCTCAAGTATAAATAATTTATGAACATCACATTTTAATTGCCCTTAGGCCATATAAATTGCCCCCCTCCCCAACGAAGCTAGGAGTCTGAAATGTTTATTGCTCTCATCAAGATTAAGTGCAATTACAATAAATACAGGTAATAAATTCAAAAATTCTAATGGCAATCAGCCTTGTTCAAACGCATACATTAATGAAATTAAAGATAATTGGCCTTTTTAAACAGAGATCGACTTCCTAAAAGAAAACGACAGATTGGTGTTGTATTTTTTAAATAAGTTTTTAACACTACTTCAATTTTTTAATTAAATTGCTAAAAGTTGTTTTCGTGAACTACTGCCAGAAAAGACCAGGTGTTCTTTAGGACAAAAGATCCTGACTCCCTGCTATTTCTATTGTTATGATTTTTTTTTCTATGGTTATAGAAATCGTCTTTGGACCCCTAGGACTAACGACTTCTCAGATCACGTAAAATTTCCCATTAGATAAGTAATTAAACGTTGGGAAAAATCTGAAAGGTTAAAGTGTCTAATTTAACAAATCTTAGTTGTTTATGGATACGACATAGGTAAAGGTCAAAAACTCAACGGGTCGCAGCTTAGGTTAGTAACCCGATGGCCTATTGGTGGACTCACTTACCATATTTGCGGGTATGACTCAACCCTGCGTTTAATTTTAATTTTTTTCTTTTTTTTTAGGTCGTCATGCATCGCTGGGTTTCTCTATGCAAATTTAACCAATCTGCATATAAACCGACTGGGAGGGATATAATAAAGAAATCAATCCTCCGTAAATATTTAAAAAAAATTGTGAGGGTGGGGGGTAATAAAATTAACGGATTGTGATTTATGGGAGTGAGGAGGGGGAAGAGAAGGGAGGGTCGCATGTGCGAGAATGCGATTTCACTGGAAAGTTGGACGCCCACGCTTTATTCTTGGGCTGACCTCGTTAAATTCACGTAATTAAAGGATCTTTTTGAAAATGCGAGGAGGTCTTTTTTATATCGTGGCGTTTTTGCTTCTGTGAGTGATTTACGACCTAATCTGAGACATTTCCGCCTCGTTTTTATTGCGTCACTGCCGATTTCGTACAATGGCTACGTTGAAACTTTTCTGTCAAATTGTCAAAAGCTGCCACTTTCGACCACACGTATACCATTTTAATATTGAAAATTATATTTATATTTGCGACAAAGTTTATTCATGTTCTGAATTAATAAACCATAAATAAAGTCAAAAAGTACTTCGTTAATCAAATTCTAGTTGTGATGGAGTGTGGTGACTTGCTAAATGAAGGTATGACAGTGGAACTATTTTAGGTACTCTCTTAATCAATTTTTAAAGCATTTTAATCTATTAAATCATGATTATACAACCTAAAATATCCTAGTCATCATTCAAAGCTAAAAAATGTAACAAGAAATTATTATTTCGCCATATTTTTTAAGAAAAATATTTTTATCCCAAAACCGACTTCAGATTCGTGTTTTTCACCTTTGAAACAGCCTAAAATCAGGTTTTAATTGAAAATAAAAAATTAAAATTTTTGTGTGAAATGAGTGTAGAAGAGTCCCCCCTTGGGTGAAGTCCAAAAAAATTTTTTTTCACCCCAATTCAGATTCGTGTTTTTCACCCTCAAAATAGTCTAAAACCAAGTTTTGATCGAAAATGAAAAATGAAAATTTTTCGTGTCAAATGAGTCTGAATTTTCAGTTAGACAGTGACATTGGACTAGTTGAATAGTTCATTTTGGTTTGAATATTCAGCCTTCCAAGTATGCACCATACTAATTTCACATAACTAACTTCTAGAAAACTTTTGCCTCTTCTAGAGCGATATTTAGTTTTAAACGGATTTTAAAAATTTTGTTTTGAAAAAAGCCCCATTTCACGTTGAGCTTTCCCTTTAATTTTTGAGGACAGAGTAATCTCAATAATTCAAAAGACAAAAGGCAACAATGGGAAGCCTGCATATAATTTAAATAGCACGGTTTTCCGTTTCTGACTCACTGTCCCCATTGTTTGTCGATTAAATTCAAAGATATTAATCATCGCCTTGATGACTAAAATGGGAGGGAGGCTCAATATTAAAAGCACCCCCGGTTCAGGCGAATATTGAAATCCAAATATTATATGTCAGGGCCCTGTAATGAGGGAACGTCCCTCTTTTCGAGCATCCCTCTCGACCCTCGGAAAACCACCCTAACGACGAGTCCCTTGACAATAACGCTGGTTATTTAATTAGAGAGACCACACCTGAATTCCGCTCTTCAATTACTCTAATCGCATGCAGATTATAAAATCAGAAAAAAAAAAATGTTGCTGAGAAGGGAGAAGGACCATTAAACTCGGCCACAAATCGTCCCCTGGTAGGACAGCAGGAAACAATTAGTCGATCCTAGGAGTTCCTCCAAGTCTGGGTAGGATTTGCATTGGATCGATATGTATATACGATTTCCCGAGAGTCGGGGGTGGAAATAAATCCTATCTCTTTGCGAGTGTGTGGATTATGAGGGTGACGTTTATAGGCGACTCATCCCCTTTTTTTCCAACGCCACGTGCCATTAGAGGACTCCAATAATTAACAAAATCTTTAAACAATAGCACCCTTTTTTAAATCATTCAACTCTTTCCGAAAGCTTACACGAATAAGCATCCGGAGTTGGCAGAAAGCCAGAAGCCCCTTGTAAATATCGAGTAAAACGGGTCGCCCGAAAGCGTAAAAACAACGTTTTTTATGGAAAGCTAGAAAAGGCAGGTGAATCTCAATAATGGTGGGGAAAAAAACCTTTTTGGAGATATGTGTTATGTCTCAATTACAAGCCAATACAGCAAGACGCTGCTAAGTCCAGGGTCCACTGGTTCCCGTTTGACTGGAGAATATTTACCACTATCCCAGTCAGTCCAAATTACTTTTTCCCAAAACTCACTACATAGCTTCCCGCCAACTAGTCATTCCAAACGCGCCATTACTGCAAGATTAGCTCCAACTCCCCTATTACCCTACTAGCCCACGTATTCCCTAACCCCCAATCACTAGGTACCTCAACTCCGACCCTCCAACTAATCATAATCCCCCTCCAACATTTCCCCAAACTCCCCCATGAGTATGATTGGTTGCTTTTTCTCAGCTCCCAGAAAACCGCTTGTCTTGAAATTTGACACAAATCTTCTTTAATATGATCAGAAAAAGCCATTAAAATTTCAAGTCGATCGGACCTCACAGAGCTGAGAAAACACAATGTCTCTTTTGGCTTGATTGTCCATTCATACTCAAAGTTTGTCTCTGAGTACCTCGCTACTTATCCTTATGCTAGGTACCTGAATTTCGGTGCGCAAGTGGGCTTGGAAAAAAGGGAATTCTCTAGTTGACCAAATACAGTCAAGTAAACCCAATTACCTTTCCCAATCTCAACAACCCCCCCTGTCTTTCCCCATTTATGCTCCTCTAACCCCATTCAAAATTTCCCAATGCTGCTAACACTTTATATATTGTAAAGATCATAAAACTACCCAATGTTCACTATCATTCATTTAAACTACATTTTTGACAATTCCGCAGATTTATCAAAAGCGTGAATTGTATGGGGAGTCTCAGGTGGCGTAAAGGCATCAAATTATGGATTTCTTAAAGAGATAGTAAGAGACATTACCATGTGGGGCAGTGCCCAATTGCGGGGCAATAAAGGAAATAGACTATGCATAAAATAGCAGTTAGAGAAGCTTCTCGAACGACGGGAAAAACGCTATTAGTCCCCTTCCTCCACTCACGCAAAAAAGAAAGAAACCCGTGTATCTTCATTAGGATCATAGCTAATTATCTAAGGGCGACACAACGCTCGTTAAAAACGTTTCTTTATTGCCTCTTCATTTCTGAACTTGAACCCAAATTAAGTAGAGAAAATCCTTTTATCCGCCAAAGGGAAAAAGAATCAAACAGGTCGTTTCGCCCCTCCGTGTTTTGTCCTTTTTTTCACCCCTCAAGGAAATCAATAGTGTTCTAATTTTAAAAGAAATCTTACCAAAAAGGCTAGACCCTTTTTTTTAAAACTAATATCGTAGAAGGACCTTTTAGAATTCTCACAGTCCAAAAAGTAAATTAAAGTTAAATCTGTTCGACTTTATCTTCCTCGGTTTTAATTTAGAGATTTAATTTCCTTTTAACCACGACGTGAAGATTAAAATTATTAACTTTTCCAACTCAATTAACGTGACGCTACGAAGGACTATTGTTAACAAAAATATTAGGAAGACGAATAAAATGATGAAAAAAAATTTTTTTTTCTTAACATTTTATAGACCATCTACGTCTTTTCTTGCGAAAGTACTTAAATTATGATATCCGGTGGATTCTTCATTAACTTTTTTTATTCTTTATGAAAAAATATTCCATTATGAAATAATTGGTTTTTTCTAATAAAGGTACTTAAAACTAAATGTAGATATTTTCATTAAAAAATAGCACCTTTCTTTTACAAATTATTTACTTTTAAATTCTTCCTGGCGGAAAATTATAAGAGCAAAATCGAGACTCCACAAATAGGGGGCCACCAAAGAAGGCACAGAAAATAAATAAAAAACGCACGTTCAAACGGTTTATAAAATTTAAAAAAGTTTATTTATTTGACTTGGTCTATTTGGTTGGATATGGGTCGAACAGAAGCACATCAAACAGAGGGGAGTTTTTTTCATCAGTCTTTAATGGCAGTTTTTTCATCATTTCAATCATTTTTCGGCTCAGCCTAGTCGTTTTGGAGATAAAAATTACTTTACTAAATTTTACCTCCAGAAACTAGTAAAAATCAACTAAAATAAATTTAATCTACATTGCTAAATTAGGCATAAGGTCTTTTTGAAACCATACACATAGTATCGAATATACAAAATTTGCTTGTACAGCGCAAAATAGTCGTTTAAAGCGGAAAATTCACTAAAATTTACGATGAAAATATGATCAAAACCTAATCAAAACTCTTCTTATTCGAAATTGGATATACTTTGGAAACTAACATCAAAACTGCCAATCAAAGCAAAAAAAATAAAATACCTAATAGGTATTTATATCACAGCTAAGATCAAAATCAAAAGAGTTTGCAGATGAAAAATAGAGGTTTTTGGTCATATTTCGCTTCTAAACTGGTGTCTAATAAATTTCAGTCATATTAAAAGTCCTAACGCGTAAAAATCATCGGATTTACCACAAAATCATAAAAGTTCACGTAAAAAACCAATTTTTCATTTTATTTTAGGAAAGTGAATTGAAAAAGAAAAAAAAATGCGAAATCACGTTTTAAATGTTTATTTAGGTATTCTGGCCATCCCAAGAGTGTATAAACCTATATCACAATATTTTTAGCATAGGATGGCCAGTTTTTTGTGTTTTTTAAGCGAAAAGTTAAGGACTTGAAGTTTATTAACATAATGAAGCAAAACAAATTTGGTAACTGTGAAAACCAATATTATTGTATTTTCCATCAAAAAAATGCGATTTAAGTCGAGTTTTGTGTCCCTGAAACTCTGTGAGTTGTAGACGAAAGGAGGGGGGCACTTAAGGGGTTTAGTGGGTGGGGGTGAGGGTAAGAGCGAGACAGAGGTAAAACGTTAAGTGGACATCAATCAGGGGAACACAATTAGTTTACACCCACCCTTCCTGCACTCCACACATGATTTTTATTTGTAGTAAACCTTAATTAAAATTATAATTGAATTTCAAGTTTTTTTCGTGGTGAAAGGCTTACGAGGACAGTTCGCTTTTGGAACAAAGGAATTTGTTGGTTTTTTAAGATTGGTTGGAGAAAAAGCTTTTTTTAATAAAAAGAGCTTACTTGATGGTTGTGTCGGAACTTGGTTTTTTAGTCCATGACAAGGGAAGTCGTAGTGTCGCAAAGTGGGGAGGACTGGTTCTCCTTGAAGACTGGTTCGAAAGAGAATTTTCTTCCCGAAGCCCCTCCGGAATGAGCGAGTCGAAAAAGGCGACGGTTTTCGTACACTTGATAATAAAAAATAAAAAACGACACTTTTGTTTTTTTTCCGCGGTCCGGAAAAAAAGTCGAGACGAAGAGCGGGTCGAGCACAGAAAACGACGCGATCAACTAAAAACGGCGAGGGAAGTAAATAAGCGGAGTTCCTTGCCGGGCAAAGACTCGACAGCGACTGAGCGTCGTGGTGGGGGAAATTGAAAAGGCGGTTGAGAGAGCGACGGTGGCGTTACCACGCGGGCGAGCGGCGATACTAAAGAGACGGGCACGAAGGGAGGCGGAACGTCTTGCGCCCCGCCGCCAGGAGGCGGGTCCCTCCAAGCGCCTCCTAGCACGACCCCATTGGACGCCTTACTTTCCACCTATAATTAGTCCTAGTCCACTCATTATCGCTTACTTTTTCACATCGATCACCCACGCCTCGTTTAAATTCGTCCTAAACGCTTTTCCACCCCTTCCAAATTTAGAGCTCGTGCACTCTTGACCTCATAGTCGAAACATTCAACCCCCCCTCGAAAGCGACCCCAGAGACTTCGAGACCCCAAGACACACTGTCAAATCTCCTCAATTATTTATACCCATTTCTATTCTAGAATTCCATTAAACATTTAATTTATTGATAATACAGACTCTCTTTGAGTTATTCTCAACCTTCAATCTTGAAGAATTGTTATATTCTCAAATCCTTGACGAGTATATATGTTTAACAATAAAAAAATCTACCTATAGCCAAACCTTGGGATAACTTTAAATAACTTTGTTTTGTTTACTGTATATTTTTATAAAATCTTTACATGACTGGACTGATGGTAAGCGATTTGTATGTCGATAACAACCATTAATCATTTTATAAACTATTTATATAATTTTGAATGTTTGAAAATCTTTTTTCTTTAAGTCTGTCAATGGACTTATGTAAGTGGATTTTGAAGTATGTAATCTGATATTGGAAGACCCTTTTTTGTGAATTTTTTTTTACCCTTTTATTACATCAGAATCGCATTTTCATTGCAAGCAACATCAAACTATAGAGCTGAAAATTATTATTTTGAGTGGCTGAAGCTGTTATACCTTAAAGTAAAGGTCGAGAAAAGGGTAAGAATTAGCTCTTCGAGGTGTCAACTCGACTACCTGATTCTACCGAAAAGTAATTGTCACAAGTGTGGTTTACCGTTAGAACTGTGAAGGAAACCTTTTTATTTTGACGGAACCCACCCTAAAAGGCTTAGTGTCTTTTTCAGGTTAAGGGGAAAAAAACTAGGTAACTATAATTTATCTTTGTAAATCAGAAAATAGGATTTAACCACCCCCTGTCAATTATTTCAAGAAGAAAAAAATCAAACTTTGCTGAATATTGTTTAACTGACCACTTTAACTGTGAAACTTCTCATAGGCGGACACTGATGGGGATCAAAAAATTGTCCGCCTATTAGAAGTGTCATTTTATGAGAAGTTAAAATACCAACATTATACTTTTACTTACTTACTTTTTACATTAGTTTTTTTTTCTTTATTATTAAATTTAATGATTTCCACTTTTTCCTTCAAACACAGTTTTTTAATTTTCCCCTCTGGAGCCATATGGACTCTATGAATTCAGAATTAAAACTAAATTATGGGTTCTTTATTTTATCAGAAAGTACGGGCAGTAAATTACTTTCTTAGAAATGCAATAAATTAAAAAAATTCACATGTCAATGTTACCTATCTAGATCTAAACCATAAATAATTTGTCCGTGTCAGCGATAACGAAAATTTCAATTAAAAAAACAAGGACGTTGTCAAATAAGGGATTACATATTACGTTGACACATTTAAAATAAAATTTTTTTTGACCTTTTATTAGAAGTTTTTTTAGACAAAACCTATATAAATTTGACGGGGACAAAAAAAAGTGTCCGTCTATGGGAGGTGTGCCTTTGTAGAATTGATCTACATGGAGCTGAGAAAAAATGATCCAAAAGTAGATATTAGACTCTAATTTCAAGCTATTACCAACCTCCTATTGCCTCCTCCAAATATCACTAATTAACAGTAAACTTTCGATAACTTTTTTCAATTTTTTTTACCCATTGGGGAAGTTATTTCAATGCAAGAAGTCAAAAAATTGAAAAATAGAAGGTAGTTATTATCACTTGACTTAATTTTAATGTGAAACCAATTTGGTTTCAAAAGGTGCCCATTGAGTAAAAATGAATTCCTCATACTCCTCGCACTCACCCCCCTCACAATTTATTCTCCTTTTTTTTTGTCCCTCCCGAAAGCGTTTAATGTTTTCAAAAAGGCGGCCCCCAAGGGGTGGCTAATTGGGTGTGATCGGGGACAATAGGTGACAAATGGTGGGAATGAGGGATGATCCCATCCGGCATCCGAAGCCCTCAAATCAATAGATTTGTCATTTTTATTTAACAAAAAAAAAACTTTGTTTCATGTTTTTAAATTGTTGACATGAAAATCCAGTTCTTCGACACCCAGAATCCCCCTTCTCAGGAATGGGGGAGACAAAAAAATCCTCAAACGGGTTCCGAGGACTTTTATGGCTCACTAACTTTTCTATTTTACGACCCAGATTATTCCTGAATGTACAGAATCATTTTTAAGTCAAAAACCTCGACTAGTTTTTTTAATTATTTACCATAATAAGTCAATATATTCTCAAAATGGTAAACTCATGCGTATGTTTTAAAAAAGAATCTCTCTCTAATTATGGTCAGTAAAAAGATAATAAATAAAGGGAGGGTTTCGCTTAAAAAGGCTTCACTTGTCTTTGAACAA
Organism: Orius laevigatus; assembly: GCA_018703685.1. Classification (NCBI taxonomy): domain Eukaryota; kingdom Metazoa; phylum Arthropoda; class Insecta; order Hemiptera; family Anthocoridae; genus Orius; species Orius laevigatus. The sequence continues at coordinate 71,837 of JAGWEN010000060.1, read as the reverse complement.
TGTAGTCGGTTATTATCCTTTTCTTAAATTTATGCTCTTTGAGTCTGAAGCTAGAAGGCTTTATGACCCGACATGCGTCTTATTGCTGCTCCATGTAACCTTTGACTTGAAGATTTTGAATCTCCAGACGCGTAGCGGCCTCTCTTTGAAAAACCGGTGGTATGGAGGAGGAACCCCATAACTCAAACTTTCTCAAGAAGTCGGGGCTAGACTGATCTCTCCGCTAACTCCAAAGACCATAACGATTTATCTAGGAACGCGGTATCGTTCCGCCCCGCCAAGCAAAACTCCGAACACCCCACTTTTCACCAATTTTCTCCCAACCTCCCACACTCACTCATTACCTCCACAACCCTCCCCCCAACCTTCCCCGTGAATCAGTGACCTCCCCCACTACCTCCCCCATACTATGGTTCACCATATACCGAACTCCCATCACCTCCCCTACCATTCTCGACCTTACCCCCTACCTCCCCCACCTTTAAGATACTTGTATTTGGTGTGAATTGGGGGTGGGGGATGTAATGGGGGATGTGGGGTTAAAATAAAGTCCCATTGCCTAACTCCCCTGGAGTGATGTCTTTATATCATGTTGTATTTACATATCGACTCCAGGCCCACACTATACAAAAAGTGTAGATATGAGTAACCTACAGGTGTATTACGTTTTTTCAACTACATAGACGTAAATCATTTCAAAACGAAAAATGGCAATATTACAATTTTTAAACATTAAAAACCGGATCTGGTTTTTTCGATTTGTATTATTATCGGCCTAATACTACAATTACGGTTGAGCCATTTTTAAAACAAAATTGCTGGAAAGAAGAGTTGCAGTTAAAGGCGGTTTTAAAGGGTTATTGAAAAAAGGAAGTCAAAAAGGAAGAAATGTCTTGGTGGACTCGTATTTTTAAGAGAGAACAAATTGAAGAAAGCCGTTTTGAAAGGATTGAGGGGGAGAGGTCGAAGGGCTGGCTCGTGGCTGTTTACACGGGCGAAGGATTGATGCGGAGTAATGACACGAGGCCGTGAAACTGCCAGAGGCTTGCGGTCTGGGGTCCTCGATCTTTTTTTGATTCATGGCTTCTAAGTGTTGGTTACCACCTTCGATAACCGCGACGTCCGGCGTCCTCCCCACGCTTAAGACGTTAAACGGCGACTCCCTCCCAGCTTATTCGAAACAGCTTTCCTTCCCTTCTGCGGTCTCGTTATAAATCATCGATCGAAATACCACTTACCAAGATTTGAACCAACTTGATAGTAAAATCCTCCAAAGGGAAAAATAAAATAAAATGGAAAATAACAAACTCGTTAAAATATTCTACCGGTACAGCAATAGTCCCCATGCCTCACTACCCTAGGATTAGGAGGATGTAAAAATTTCGGATACCCAACAAATAGCCACTTGATAGGGTAACATTTGCGGTAGGTGTAGTTTTTCCCCTGAAAATCAAGTGATCAAATGAATAAAACCCCTTTGGTGATATATTTCGCCCTAAAAATAGTCAAAAACCACATTTTGGACGAAATCGGAAAATAAAAATTATCAGGTCGAAAAAGGGAAGAAAGGTCCCTTCTTTGGTGAGGTCAAAAAAAAATTTTTTTCATATCACTTCAGACTTCAGATTCTTGTTTTTCACCCTAAAAATGGTCAAAAACCACATTTTGGATGAAATCAAAAAATAAAAATTCTTGAATAAAAAAAGTGAAAAAGGGTCCCCCCTTAGGTGAGGTTGAAAAAAAATTTTATAACCCGAAACCGTCTTCAGATTCTTGTTTTGTACATTATGGTCAAAAACCACATTTTGGACGAATTCAAAACATAAAAATTTTCAGGTCGAAAAGGTGAAGAAAGGGGTGGAAAAAAAATGTTTTCATATCCCGAAACCGTCTTCAGATTCTTGTTTTTCACACTAAAAATCGTATTGGATGAATTAAAAAAAATTGACTTCAGATTCTTGTAATTGCATGTACTGCTAATCACTTTGTTTGGGTAGTTTCGTTGAATTGAAAAGCCCTTCCGAATTTTCATTTTTTCCGCTTCAGGAGCACTATGAGTTTCAAGAGGCACTGCACGTCAAACGAGCATTAGCTATGAAAATTTTTTATACAACATCCGATACGATACACGATCCGTCGGTCGACCATGAGACATTTGCGTGCCAGATTAAAATTTTCAATGTGACTTCAGGCTAGGAAAACTTTTAAAAGCTTAACGTTTTTAAGATGACCTTGCAATAATGAATTTCTTTCCCCCATATCTATCAGCATATAGTTCAATTTCATAAAAGTTATATAACTTTTAGGACAAGCCCCAATTTACCAAAATAAAAAATACCAGGTTCATAATAGTTTTATGGCCATAAAAACAGAAAAAAAATTTTATGCTCTAAAATTCCAAGTTGTATTTTCCCTTTGGTTGTAAAAACGAGTCGGATTATACTAAAAATTTCTATAATGCAAGTGGCCGATCATAAAGAAGACTCGCGTTGGGACCGGACCTCCGCGAATGAATAATAAAATGTCTTCTGCTCATTGAATTAATAAAAAGGACATAGGTGAAGCGAGAGGAAAAACGGACTATAAAACAAGAAAAAGGGGGCCACGTTTTTCTTCTTCCTTTTTTTTTCTTTCCTTCAAACTCGTAAACCCATGTTTTCCATCTTATGATTATTGCATCGGCACCATGAAGCGGGAATATTTCGGAACATCGTCCAGGGAACAACAACTTTTCCCTTTATCCTCCCTTTCATATACCGGTGAATAGACAAGTCGATGTAAAAGAATGAGATCCTACATAGGGAATTCATCCAAAACCTCTTCAGTCGAAAAAGTGAAAAAGGGTCCCCCCTTCGGTGAGATCGAAAAAAATGTTTTAATATCCCAAAATCGATCTCAGATTCTTGTTTTTTACCCTAAAAATGGTCAAAAACCACATTTTGGTTCAACTCAAAAAATAAAAATTTTCTTTTCAAAAAGTGAAAAAGTGTCCCCCCTTCGGTGAAGTCGAAAAAAAAATGTTTCAATTTCCCAAAATCGACCTCGGATTCTTGTTTTTTCACCCTAAAAACGGTCAAAAACCACATTTTGGACAAAATCAAAAAATTAAAATTTTCAGGTCGAAAAAGTGAAGAAAGGTCCCTTCTTTGGTGAGGTCGAAAAAAATGTTTTTACATCCCGAAACCGACCTCGAAATCTTGTTTTTCACCCTAAAAATGGTCAAAAACCACATTTTGGGTGAAATCAAAAAAATAAAAATGTTCAGTTCGAAAAAGTAGAGGTCCCCCCCTTCGGTGAGGTCGAAAAAAATGTTTTAATATCCCATGAACGACCTCGGATTCTCGTTTTTCACCCTAAAAATGGTCAAAAACCACATTTTGGTTGAACTCAAAAAAATAAAAATGTTCAGTTCGAAAAAGTAGAGATCCCCCTTCGGTGAGGTCGAAAAAAATGTTTTAATTTCTCGAAACCGACTTCAGATTCTTGTTTTTCACCCTAAAAATAGTCAAAAACCACATTTTGGTTGAACTCAAAAAATTAAATAAAATTTTCTGGTCAAAAATGTGAAAAAGGGTCCCCCCTATCAGGTCGAAAAAAAAAGTTTTTATATCCCAAAAACGACCTCGAATTCTTGTTTTTCACCCTAAAAATGGTCAAAAACCACATTTTGGTTGAACTCAAAAAATAAAAATTTTCTGCTCAAAAAAGTGAAAAAGGGGCCCCCCTATGGAGAGGTCGAAAAAAAGTTTTCATATCCCAAAAACGACCTCGAATTCTTGTTTTTCACCCTAAAAATGGTCAAAAACCACATTTTGGTTGAACTCAAAAAAATAAAAATTCTCTGCTCAAAAAAGAGAAAAAGCCCCCCCCCCCCCTATGGTGAGGTCGAAAAAAAGTTTTTATATTCCAAAAACAACCTCGGACTCTTGTTTTTCACCCTAAAAATGATCAAAAACCACATTTTGGTTGAACTCAAAGTATAAAAATTTTCTGCTCAAAAAAGTAAAAAAAGAGTCCCGCGGCAGCAGGACTAAAGAGGTAGATTTCTTTCAGATGGTTAGATCTCGAAGTTTCTAAAATTCGAAGAAAAAAAAAATCATCTGTTTCCCGGTAAAAATTCAAAAATTTTCTTTTTTACGTAGATTCAAATCTATTACACCCAGCTGATCCAAACCAACTTTAAATCTTTCTTAGACATCCCCATAACATCAATTTTAAGTTTGAAAGCAATTGGATGAACGGTTTAGGAGATACGCAGTTTAGGCCCTAAGCAAAGTACCAAAACCGCTGGTCCGATTTCAGCCGTTAACGAACTCATAAATTCTATTAGTTTAAAAGCCCTAAATACCGAATTTCATGATCGTCAAGTAAAAATTACTCAAGTTATCGTGCGAATATATATATATATATATATATATATACATATATATATATATGTACCCCCCATCATTTTTCTTTATTTTCTTTATTTTTATTTTTATTTTGTTTTTATTTTTATTTTTATTTTCAATTATCTTTTCCATTATTTATCACACACAATGCACCCCACACCCACACCTAAATGGCTCTCCTCCTTGCGCTTTCACTCCGGAAAAGTCGCTAAATATTCGTCCCATGTGGAATTCATTTCAACTTGTTTATCTGTAAACATTATACCAAATGGCTTCACGTTAAAAATCCCAATTTCAGCCACGCACCCGTCACTCCACCCCTTACTTTATAAATACCAACACCAGATATCCAAGGATCTGGCCCTAATCGTCTTATCACTATATCAAAAACTTCTTAATCAACACATTGCTGATATGACCTCTTTTTATAAAATCCTATCCCTCAGTCTGTCACAAAATGACTTTGCAAATCTGGTCCTTCCAATCTTATCCGATGCATTAAACCTCAAAAAACAAAATCAACAAAAGCATCTTGCTAAACTTTCCAACTTATACCGTTCCCATTTCCAAAACAGACTTCCAGTCCATATCCAGAACCACCCAGTGACCCCACCCACATCCACAACAGACTCCCCCTATTTAACAAATTCCAACCCTATCCCTCCACCTAATCCTGTACCACTCTCCTCTCATACTACACCAGCCCCAACTTCCCCCCTTAACCCTATCCTTCCACACCCCCAATACCCTCAAAACCTACCCCCACCCAACCCTTATTTTTGTCCTTCCCCTACCCCGTCAACAACAATTTTACCTACACCTATTTCCCTTACCACACCACTACTGGCAACTCCCTCCTCTCCACTACCGGCAACTCTCTCCTTTCCACTACCGGCAACTCCTTCCTCTCCATCCTTAACCACAACCACAATCGACCTATCTGAAGCTTCATTTGACCCTACCATACCCAGTAATAGTGACAAGCGATCACCACAGTTTCCCCAAACCACATCCACTCATTCCAACATTCTAAACCTCTCCAGCCGAATCTTAAACCAAACCGAAATAAGCTTGCTTGAAAATGGCCTCTCCTTCTCACCAACGCCCTCTATCGACACCCTCCAAATCACCAAGGATGTTGCCAACTTCTGCCGAAAACTAAGGTGGCACACCTTCTGGAACGACCCCAAAAACCACCAAAACCACAGCCAACCCACAACCACTGTTCCTAACACCCCCCAAGTGCCCCCTGCATCCCTTTCTAAATTCAAAGGACCCTCTAAAAACCAACCCCCTATTCTACACTCCAACCACCCAGTCGAAGTTTTTATCTCAAAAGTCATGGACCAAGTCTCATCTCCCGATTTTTTCAATCCCCTTTCACCTTCCCAAAAAAACTTGACCGTCCCCCAATCCAAAGCCCTAAACCTATTGAAAAAAGATCCATCCATAATAATCACACAGGCTGACAAAGGGGGGAAAATAGTAATTCTTGACAAACAGGACTACATTGAAGAATCCCTCAAAATTCTGAACGACCCTTCTCAGTACCAAATCCTCAAAAATGATCCCACTCCAAAATTCCAGAAAGAAATAGACGCTTACCTTAAGAAACACTTGAAAAAAGAAAATTTAAACCCCCTGGATGCCGATCTCCTCCTCCCTAAAAATCCCCGTTCCTCTTCCTTTTACATCCTGCCCAAAATCCACAAACCCTTTACCACAACTCCCCCTGGTCGACCCATCGTAGCTTCGTACGACTCCTTAACTGAAAGGCTCTCTGCTTTCGTAGACTCCCATCTCCAACCAATAGTATCCTCTCAACCTTCCTACATCCGCGACTCCTTCCACTTTATTGACAAAATCCAAAATATTACCTTCCCCCCCGACTCTTCCCCCATCCTCGTTACCTTAGATGTCACATCCCTTTACTCCAACATCCCACACAATAAAGGCCTCGAATCCCTCCAACATTTTCTCTCCCTCCGACCATTACCGCACACCCCATCCACAGATTTCCTTCTCCAACTGACGCAGTTCGTCCTTGAGAAAAACTATTTCACCTTTGAGGATACATTTTACCTCCAACTCAAGGGCACTGCCATGGGCACTAAAATGGCCCCCTCATATGCAAATTTATTCATGTCCCTATTAGAACAGTCCTTCCTTTCCGAACAACCCGTAAAACCCCTCCTCTGGCTCCGCTTCATTGACGATGTTTTCCTCATCTGGGATGATACCCCACAAAACCTAGACACTTTCCTTCATAACCTCTCCTCCTTCAGCCCTGTTCAATTCACCTCCCACATTTCCCATTCCTCCCTACCCTTCCTTGATGTCCTAGTATCCATCGCCGATCGCTCGATCAAAACCACGGTCTACCACAAACCCACCAACTCTCATCGATACCTTAACTTCAATAGTTGCCACCCCCCACATGTCTTTAAATCCATTCCTTATTCCTTATCAACCCGATATCACCGCCTCTGTAACAACCCAACATCCTTAAAATCCCACCTAGACAACCTCAACAATAACCTCCTTAAAAGCAATTATCCTCAAAATCTCCTATCCAAAAAAATCCTCCCCGCCAGTAAAAAATATAATAAACCACCTCCCAAACCATCCCACTCAGAAGTTCCGGCTCTTATTACTACCTATTTCCCAGGTAGTGATAAACTCCGCAAACTTCTTAAAGACCTCTCCCCCATCATTACTGCCCACCCTTCCACACAAAACCTCCTCCCTAAAGTCCCCACCGTAACCTACCGCCGCCCACCTAACCTCAAAAATATCCTAGTACACACCAAACCGCGCCCAGAATTCAAAACTCCGGGTTCCTTTCCTTGTAACCATCCCCGCTGCAAACTTTGTGAACTCCTTTCTCCCGCTACCTCTTTCACCAGCCCGGTTAACGGCACAACCATCAACATAACCTCCCACTCCACTTGTAAATCCGTCAACACCATCTACATCATAACCTGTAACCTATGCAATAGCTTCTATGTAGGCCACTCAACCACAACACTTAACCTGAGAATGAACAACCATCGTCATCACGTTCTAACCAAAACCAACGATCCTGTCCCCACCCATGCCCTCTCCCATTCTCCCTCTCCTAAATTTAACGACCTTTTTAAAGTCCTCATCATCAAAAATCTCCCACCTGACACCCCTGAAACCGAAGTGATAGCCTGGGAGGTGAGCTACATATGGAAGCTTGAAGCCTTCCACCTTCCCGGTCTCAACAAAGACCGTTGGTAGGACATAACACCTTTACACACACACACACACACACACACACACACACCTACATTTATTTTATTTTTTATTTTATTTATTTATTTTATTTATTTATTTATTTTTTATTCATTATTTATTTATTTATTTATTTATTTATTTATTTATTTTTTATTTTATTTTTTTTTATTTATTTATTTCTTTATTTATTTATATTTTTTTTTTTTTTATTTTTTATTTTTTTTTCTTTTATTTATTTATATTATAATTTATAATTTTATTATTCCTTCCTTTCTTTCCTCCTCTCCTAAAAGAGAGTTTGAGTGGCATTGACACCAACACCGTCAGTTTCGCGCTAAGTGACGTAACCACCTCGTTCCCGCGAACGAACAGGACCGCGTGCCCTTATCACGCCTCACCACATTACCGTCATCTCGCCCGTTGAGAGTCCAACAACGGCCACTCAGCCGCTCCTCTTGTGCCGAAGAAGGCGAAAACGCCGAAATATTCATTTTCCTGTGAGTCTTTATGTTTTTTGTTTCCTTTCTCTCCCCGTGTCTTGTTTGAAGTAGAAAAGTATATATATACATATATACATATATATATATATATATAAACTTTTGAGTTGAGGGTGGTTTTGGGGTCCAGGGGGTCTGAAATGAAAACCTGTCACAAAAATTTTTGATTCTGAGACTACTGCCCCCATTGCAATAGGTAGATTTTCTGAAAGAATAGAAAAATAATTTTTTGAAAGATTTCTTTCAGAAAATCTACCTAAAAGGGTCCCCCCCCCCCTATGGTGAGGTCGAAAAAAGTTTTTATATCCCAAAAACGACCTCGCATTCTTGTTTTTCACCCTAAAAATGATCAAAAACCACATTTTGGGTGAAATCAAAAAATAAATAAAAATTTTCAGATCAAAGTGAAGAAGGACCTTTGGTGAGGTCGAAAAAAAATGTTTTCATGTCCCGATTCCCGAAACCGATTCTTTTTTTTTAACCCTAAAAATGGTCAAAAACCACCAAAATAGTTGAAAAAAATGTTCTCAAAACCTATACGCAAATGTCACTGGGGTTCTATCCGCAAATGTCGCCGTGAAAAAAGCTGCACAACCAGTATAAAGAAAAAACTCGATGTTTCTTACATTTTTATCCCACCTAAATCAAAGACCATGACTTGGCCTATTACTGTTTTAATAAAACGACTAATCGAAAATCAAAGGACGGTGAAACAAATCAAAGCCGAATACTTCGAGATAATAAATTCCTTGTACAAAAATAAAATGCGAACCTAATGAGGTGGGACTTGCGTGAGAAGCTCACTTAATAAAATTATTACAAGTTCGTACGTTTAAAAAAGCGAAAGGAAAGGCGTCTTCGGAAGCGTCCAAGCTCGCTTTAATAACGTAGCCATGAATTATGTTCTTCGGTTAGCACGTTTGGCCAGCAGGAGGTCGAATATTTCATTATACCAAAAAAAAATTGAAATTTTTTTAATATGATTATGATGCAATAAATTGCAAAATGACTCAAAATCATGAAGTAAATGGTGCAGAATTTTTGTTAAAACTTTTTTTAAAAAGGCAAAAAGCTTATTGTCCAGCGTGGAGGGTAAAAAAGATTAGGGTTGTTTCTGACCGCCTCGCAAACGTTAATTTACTAACAATTGTCTGTTTGCCCTTTTCTGGACTTAAGTCACAATTCATATCTTATTTATGCAAATCTCCCACCGGTTCCTACACTGTTTCCCAGTCTAGTCCCGAAAGGGCTCAAACAATGGTGCTTGAAGATTAAGCCCTTCAGCCTATTTACAACGTAATGCCCCCTTTCAGAAGCGCTCCGCGTTTTTGGGAGAGGGGTAAACCTCTCGACAATGAAGTGGCGTACTCGACTTTCCAGAAAAGGTACGTTTTACCGAAAAGCATACAAAGGTTAAAGCTCCTCTCATGGATGTTAAAAACCCTTTTTCCTTGTTATAACATGAGTCGACCAAACAATAGATTTATTTAAAACGATTTTATTTTTTTAACATTTTTTATATAGACTTTAAAGGGGTTTTCTTTAGCTCAAAGGAAAAACAGTCGAAAGGGTCAAACGGTATGTTTACAAGGAGAGTGACACTGGGAACACATGTCATGGCGGAAGTGATACCCTTAGGGCCTTAAAACACAGCTGTCGCTCACCTAACATAATTAAATACACATGGCACAAAAGGTTCGTCAACAGCCCGTGACGATTCTACCTGTCCACAAAGCTCCCCGACTTCTCTTTAGTCCAAAAGCCTCGTAAAAGGGAAGGGGGATGTCGAGAAATGACAATTTAAATATAAAACGTTCTCACTTGACCGCTACTTTTTTTTTTCTAAGCGTGTCTTTCGCAGGGGAAAGGGTAAAGATCAAAAAGATTCATGAACAGAAATTTTTTCACTAACATTTTGAGAAAACGTTTGAAAAACATACTGAAAAAAAAGTTTGGAATTCTTTTGACTCAAAAATCCCTCCTTTTGTTATGGTAAAAAAAAACTGTTTTTGTTTACAAAACTAATTAACCTAACCTAACCATTTCATAAATTAAATCTGGTTTGCTAGCTTCATATGTACATATAAGGAACTATGTACTCAGAGTAGGCAGTGGTTCTCTGTTCCCAGCTCAGTGTAGACCGATTGACTTGAAATTAGACAGACTATTTCTTTTATGATAAATAAATACCTAAAAATTTCAATTCCATCGGTCCACGCTGAGAGACTGTAATTTTCATTTTGGTTCAGTTAAAATTGACACTCAAATGTCTCTGAATGGTTTGGACCTCTTTTTGAGTAATTTAAACCCCTTTTTAACTCGTTTTGACCACTTTATGATTGATTTGGACCCCTTTTCACTGATTTAGACTCCTTTGGACTAATTTGGACGCTTTTTTGACTGGTATAAACCCTTTTTCAAGTAATTTGGACCCCTACAGAGTAAATTTGACCCCTTTTTGACTGATTTGGACCCCCTTTTACTGATTTGGACCCCTTTTTTACTAATTTGGACCCTTTTTACTGATTTGGACCCCCTTTTTACAGATTTGGACCCCCTTTTTACAGATTTGGACCCCTTTTTGACTGATTTAGATCCCCTTTTTTATTTACAGATTTGGACCCCTTTATTAGTTTTTACTGATTTGGACCCCCTTTTTACAGATTTGGACCCCTTTTTGACCGATTTGGATCCCCTTTTTACTGATTTGGACCCCTTTATTACTAATTTGGACCCTTCAGACTGATTTGGACCCCCTTTTTACAGATTTGGACAACTTTATTACTAATTTGGACTCTTTTTACTGATTTGGACCCCCTTTTTACAGATTTGGACTCCTTTTTTAGTTTTTACTGATTTTGACCCCTTTTTACTGATTCGGACCCCTTTTGAACGATTTGGAACCCTTTGGAGTTCTTTGGACCCCTTTTTGAGTGATTTAGACCCCTTTTTGAGTAATTTAGACCACTTTTTTACTGATTTGGACCCCTTTTTATTTTACTAATTTAGACCCCTTTTTGACTGATTTGGACCGCCTTTTTACTGATTGGAGTAATTTAGACCCCTTTATTGACTGATTCATTCAGTCACTTTTTACTGTTTTGGGACCCCTTTTTGGAGTAATTTAGACGAATTTTTTACTGATTTGGACCCCTTTTTATTTTACTAATTTAGACCCCTTTTTGACTGATTTGGACCGCCTTTTTACTGATTGGAGTAATTTAGACCCCTTTTTTGACTGATTCATTCAGTCACTATTTCTTGGGAAAGTCACTTTTATATTATTTTTGACCTTGGCAACTCAATAGGTACCAATTGTTATTGATTGTCTTTGAAATATTATTTGATTGGACATATCGAAATATAATAATATAATCTTGGAAAATTAGCTTTGCCTTGAGATACATTCGGTAGGTAGAAGTAGCTTTAAGTCGATTATGACATTCGAATAGAATCTTAAAGATTAAAAGGATGAGAAGATTCGAGCCCCCATGGCCCCTCAGAACAAATCGACGCCGACAACTAAGTAAATTTGTCCTCGACAATCACTAGTTGCCGGCTTCTCACATAATAAAAGGCAATCAGAGTTAGGTGTTGCCTGATTGGGTATGCGGAGGAGGAAGTAAGCGGCCCTCCCCGCTGAATATTCCTGGTAACGAGTTCCCTAATTGGGTGAATTCAGGAAAACAATGGGGAGACAACGTGAGGATTGACGCGGTAAACAATTTGGGACCAAATGAGGGCCCCCTTCTGACAATGCTATTAACCCCCCTCCCCTTCCCCACATCACTTCTCTCTTGACTCACACACGTCGTGAATCTACTCAAAGAACTCTTAGGATAACCACCTTAAAGGGCTTTGTGGTTTATAAAAGTCAAGACTAATGGAAACCGTTTGCTTTTGTACGTGCCTCACAAGGTAAATTTGTAGAATCGAAAATAAAATTAAACTCCATACTATCAATATGAAAAACAAAGAAAATTTATATCCAAAATAAAATTAATTGGTCGAAAAAAAGGTCGAAGATTAGGCTCAGGCTGTTAGTGTAGCATGCAAGTATACCAGTTCATTAGGGGAAGGACGAGGCCACCCTTGGGAAATTCCCCACCCCCTTATCTTCTTGTTATGCTAACTGCCTCAACACCTGCCCAACATAGTCAGAAACCAACGAAATTATACGCATTTTAATTCCAACTATCATACCCCTCCCTCACACCCCGGCATCCTTTCCAGCGTTGAAAATTAACTTGAGCGAAATATTTTGGGAAGTTCAATTTTCGCCCCCTTTCTCCATTTTCTAAACATGGAAAGGTTAAGGAGTCTTTACAAATTAAAACCGATTCAATTTTATTCATGAGTGTTTAAATTCCTTCTCATTTTCACTCAACTGTGCCCAACTTTTACTAAGTATCCCACTAAGGGTTTTCCTTACAATTAGTCTGTCTTCAGCCATCAATTGTTTTTTTAATGCACTCATTATAATCAATGGCCGAAGACCCTTCAAAAACGAAAAAGAGCAAATTTTTCGTCTAAATTTTCTATCAAAAACCCACTAAGTCTAATTTGTTGTTTTAATTTTCCAAATTGTGCTATAAAAAGATAATTTCCTGTCAAGAGGCTCCCAAATGGTGTTATGAAATCCAATTTTTTCACTTATATTTTTTTAAATTTTAGGTCTAAAACCCTCCAAATTGTGTGGTAAAAGCAAATTTTCTGTTTAAAAGCCAATTTCTGTAACTCCCCCCAAATTGTGTGATAAAATCCCTCAAGGGGTATTCACGATCTTCAATTAAATGGTGTTAATCATGGTAAACTTTGAATTTAAGGAAAGATATCACGATTAACACGTGTTAATTGTATTAATCGTGCTAATAATGGTAAAATTTGAGTTTAACAGGTAAGTTTACCACGATTAACAGGTGTTAATTGAAGATCATGAATCACCTATGAAAAAGCCCATTTCTTTTTACGTCTAAAAAAATTGTGTGTTCACAGCTAATTTTCTAAATGTTTCCCAATTTTATCTAATTTCCAGTAATCCCCTTCCCATTTCCCTAATCTCCCCAAAATTGTGTTAAAAAACCAATTTTCTCAATATAATTTTTAAATTTTATATTAAAAAGACAATCTCAAATGTGTGTAAAAGCAAAATTTTCTCACTTCCAAATTTTATTCACATTGAAGATGCAACTTTTGGCAAAAATCACAGTTTTGGTTTTATAATAATCAAATGAAACGTGAAAATAATTTTGTAAAGAACCAAAGCATAAATCCGGCGGATTTTTTCCCTTGACCGTTCAAGCCGCCCCACCTTTTTCTTGGAAACCTTAAGGAAAATTGCTTTCAATATTGAGTCTGGCAGATTTGATTGATTTCCCCCGATACGCTCAGTGAATTTCTACATATTTACATCCCCTTTGATTCTTCACCCAAAAAAAAAAGTAGTTACCTACCAACCGAGAACGCAATTGTCTTCTACATGTCATTAATGAACTTTTTTAATACTACACATTTTAATTTTATTAAGGACTAATTGAACAGATGGGATGATAGAAAAAAACACCGTCGGTACATAATTATTTCCCTCCCGCTTATAATTAAATATTATTATCACTACTTCTTCTATACCGAACCTACCAATTTGCGAAAGTGGCACCTGCTTAATTAATTTCAAAAAAAGAAATTAATATAACGTTTTAACAAATTATGCACGACTGAACCAATTAGAGAAATATTATTGTCTTGAGACTTTAAGAGCCATCATTATTTAAAAATTATAAAAAAAAAATTCTTAAAAAGCAGTTTGTTTCTTTGTTTTGCAGAAAAAAAAATATAAAAAAATTAATTTTTAACAAAATAAAAGCTTTGAAATAATAGTGCCAAGTCGACAGAAATCAAAAAAATATGAAAAGAAATTTTTTTTTTTTAGATTTTTTCTTATGATATTGAAGTTGTAGAAGGGCAATTATGAGCGGAGGGACAATCGCGGGTTGAAGGATGGAATTCTGTGAGGTGGATGGGGGGTTGAAATTTGTCAGCGGTCCTCAATGAGGTGATTCACTCGGGTGAATAGACCTGTAAATTGTACAGGGCCGTCAATTTACAACGAGGGTGGATTGTTTAAGACCTCTCGCTCCCCGTGCCACTCGTAAGGGGCGGACGGGGGTGTTGAAGACGGAGGGAGAATGAACGTGGAATAAAATATAAGGTGCCCCTTTTAAGGATTTAAAGCCTACAATAAAATAATACCCCAGTCAATAACAAACGTAATAGGATTAGAAGGTGCTTTTTTTGAGTGAAAAGAAAACCGCAATAAAAAAGAAAAAAAAATCAAACGAATATTTTATACTATGTAGGTAGGCCTTTCGTGTTTTTTATTAATAACCTTTTTTACGAGATCGTTGAACCGCAAAATTACCATTCGTAGAAAAGAAAAATTAACAAAAGAGCTCTTATTGGTCAGGGTGCTATGCTATTGGCTAAAGAAATAGGCACAAAATCTTCCAGGAACTATTTAAAAGTCCGGCATCAAAAGACGAAAAACTGATGAGTTCAAAAATTATCGGTTCGAAAGATTAATATAAAAATAAAAGGAATGTAATTTGTAAGTTAATATCGGCTCTAACTTGATTGAATTGGCCGGATGACTAAATGAAAAAAAGGAGTAAAGGAGAAGGGGGCGTTTGAAGGGGAAAAAATCGTATTCATTTCCAACATGAATTATAATGCAGTGAAGAGACGGTCACGAATCGTATTATGGGAGGTTGGGAATCGTTTTTAAGTATGGTGTTATTAGCGAGAGTTTTAAAAACATGGAGCCCCTCTCTTAATCATGGTTACACGCTTCGTCCACGGGTCGTAAGGGTCACGGAGCTATGACAAATTTCCATCTTAACTCTCTTTTGATTAAGCGAGACTCATTTGTACGTCTTCGTTAATCTTTAGATTCCCGCGACTTAAGATACCTATCTGGGATGGAACTCGATGTAGCAACTACGAAGATTCAAGTACATAAATCCTATGGCTCTTATTCCAATGTTACCTAGTAAAACTTCGTTATAACGCTCTTCTGGGGACCAAATAAAAGGAGCGCTATAAGCGGGAAGTCATAAAAATCCTTAAAAAACACTTAAAATTTAATTTTTAAATTGATAAATGTACATGATAAGCAAATCTTCGGAATGAATACGATTTAGCGAGATTTCCTCCCGTTTCTTTACATTTGTCCGGAGTGTACATAAAAGGACTGATGTTTTCTGAAGCCACGAAATTTTTTGGTTCAAATTCGTCGAACTCCATTAACGCTATTCTTTCTAAAATCGAGAATGATTTTATTTTAATTAGGTAACGTTCACTCCTCAAAAAATTTAAAAAAATTAAAGCGACTTCGGAATTCGTGGAAACATATTGTATAGGTTTGTTTACATAAAGTCATTGAATCTGCACTTTCTCAGAATCCATCGTGAGAAAGCATCCTTTTGTAAGATAAAACATCTTTTATCTTAATTGGTTTTTGAAAAATTGCACTCGACATCACTTTTTTTGTCTAATCCGATACGAAGAAATGACAAAATGCGATAAAAAAAAATTCTTCCATCGAAGCGCTATAAACGGTATATTGGAGCGTTAAAACGAACAAAATTCCTTTGGAAATACACCCCCAGGGACCGGGACCAGGGAAAAAGAGCGTTACAACCGGGAAATCGTTATAAACGGGAGCGTTATAACTTATAACGAAGTTTTACTGTACAGAGTATCATTTGCATTTTGTTGCTTATATGTACCTATAGACTCGGTCAGAGCTTGGTATAATTGATGATAATTGATAAGGGAGGAACCACAAGAGGAGGAATTACCTACAAGATTTTTTTTTAAATAAAACTCTTCCTAATTAGTACAACTTGTCATAAAAAAAGTTAAAGATTATGTTCAATTGTAGTTGGGACGAAATTATGGCGAGTTGCTTTTAGGACCAGTTGTTTTTAGGACGAAAGGTATACACCCGTTATGGGGAACCTATCAGTACATATTATAGGTTATGAAATATTCTGACAGATATTCACCCTATTGAGCACCACCATATTAATTGATTTCATGGTTATGTAGTTTAAAAAAAAATTTCAAGCTTTAAAGTTTAAATAAAAAAGTAATTCCATTATTTCTGTTAAACCAATCGCCTCGGGAAAAGGTAAAAAGCTAAAAACATGAAAGTCAATTTTTTTCACCACCCCTCTACATCTCGGTGAATTAACCCCGAAAGAATTGTTTGTACTAAATGTTTGTCAACGGCGTCCACCTCGTGTCTGTCTTTCGGGTCGCTTAATTCGCCGAGGGGGAAAAAAATCCCGTGTTTTAACAGAGTAAGGTTCGTTTGGCGTGTAGGAGTATATCGAGTACGCGGCGGAAAACAAGGCGAGAGCTAAAAATGTCGGAAAAGTCTGTTCAGAAGCAAATAGAGGACGTAAACACTGAAATAGTCCGATGTTTATTTTTTGACGTTATTTGGCCAAGTCCGAAGCCACATCGTCGAGGGGTGTGTGGCCGTTTAGCGTTCCAGATGAGCCCTCATTTTCCACCGAAAAACTTCAGATTCGTCACAATATTTGTTCCAATTACCCACATGTTTGCTCTCGTTGGCCAAATAAAAAAACCTTTTCAACTCCATCGTAGAAAATAACTCAATTTGTTTAAAAAGATCCTTAATCTTTAGCAATTTACAACCTTTTCTTAATTAGAGGCTTTTCGATGACATACGGAATTGCTGAGAGGTTTTTTTTGGAAAGAAAATAGCACACGCAAAGGGACTTCAAGTTTAAATTATTAAAGGAGTTAAATGAGATTCCACCTCTCCACCCAGCCTCCCTAATACTCTTTAATAAAGGGATGTGTACAATTAAAGTAGAAACCCACACACTCAGGAGTTATAAAACATTAATTATTGTAAACTGAGCCCTAAACATTTTCATTAAAAAAGCAACAATTTTTTTTCAACTTCGACTTACTAATTTAATTTTTTTTATAACTCACTCTGCAATATGCTAAAAAAGGAAAACATACCATAAAATTCATGAAATGCAAAATAACAAGGGTAGCAAAGGGCAAGGTCCTGAGATGAGGAAGTTTCCACAATTCATGTTTCCTAGCCTGCGAGTTGATAACCACTGATAAGGAAGAAACCTTCCTGTATCTTAAATAGATAGTTTTAAATAGGAGATTTCAGAGTTTTAGTTTCAATTTAATTCTGCGATAACCTGTTTGAGGTTTGTGGTTGTGGGGGTGATGTTGAGGGAGGAGGTAGTTGGTGGTTGAGGCTTGTGGAAGGGGATTTTCGAGAAAGTTGGAGTTATGGGTGCCTCCATACCCCACTTATTAAGATCTTGAAACCGAGCACCCTTGTTAAGACTTTGAAATCTTTGTTTACATAATTTAATTAGACACATTCAAGTAAACCTTTTTCGTTCAGAAGAGAGGAGGGCGGATTTGAAAAGACGAGTGGGCCCTTATAATTTGACGTTTATTACGTATAATGGAGGATGAAATCTGAAACATGTTGTAATTGCCGTTTCCTTCATAAAGGAAATATCTTGTTAATTAATTCCGGAGAACGCTATAAGGATTTGTAGGCAAAGCGCGTTCTCCGACCTCTTTTACTCCGAACTTGAAAGAAGCCAATTTACTAAATTGCGAATAAGTATAGGTTGATTCTTCTTTGACAAGGTTTCCCATTATTTTTCTAAACATTTTCTTCCCCCCTGACGTCTTTTTCAATTCCAAGGGGCGATTGTAAGAGCGCTTATGAAGTTATACGGTTTTCTCTCCCATACAAGAAGGGAGGGGGGGGATAAAATTAATGAACATGTTTCTGATAAGCAATTTTCCTATCGTTTTATGTGGTATGGAAAGGTTGTTAACGTGTCTGGGGCCGCTGTTTAAAAGTTATAATAGCCTTTTAACAAAAGCTCCAAAAGGCCAGCCTTGATTGCAATCGATCTTCAAACTTTTACTTCCCTCCTAAATAGCCGTTTACACAACTTTTCTTTATTATTAATCAACGCTTTTTTAAAAACTGCTATCAACAAAAATACCAGAAATCATCAGATTTTGACGACCAGGGTTTACAACATGCAGATTAGCATAACAATTCTCTAGTTAGAAGAAGTTTTAAGGTTCCATAGATGACTGCGACCCAAAGTAATTCTTTTTCCTCTTTATTCTCATGAATCATTCTTTTCGGTCCGTAAACTTTGCGTTGTCATATGGGAAGGAGGAAAAGGTATAAAATTGTTGGGACAATCAGATTCTTCTCAGAAAGGAACAAACTAAAACATAATGCCTAATTGGGCAAAACCAGCTCCCTCTGTAAATAAAGAGGCCTCGCCTGTTTGCATAGAATCAGCGCGCGACAATCCAAACATGACGTACTACGTAATGGAATGTAAACAATTAAAGCAATGTAGTTATATAGAAATGGTTGGGACTTGAATGGTCAATATAACAAGCTATTAAAGTCTATAGTGTCCTTTGGTTAAAATTTACTTGATGAAATTGTTGTTCTAAAGGGCGATTTTCCAACCTCTTGGATATTATTGTAAAACAACTGACAAAGCTGATTATTATACTGACCCATGATAAAAAAAAATATTTAAAACTCTTCTTACTTGGAAGAGACGGATTATAGAGATTTACACACTGAATATGTTAATGGCTATATGGTAAAATATCCATTAAATCAAAATGGTAAAATAGAATTAAAGCAAAATGATAAAATTTATTAGGTAAGCAATTTCACTCTGGCCCACATTGGGTACTTTCCTCATTCGCAGCAGGAAGCCCTTATCAAACATTATTAGCAGGAGTAGAATCTCTTGTTTACTGTAAAATTGCTATTTTACTGTTACTACTTTGTAGTGTTGCCAGATTTGACATTTAATAGAGAACGGGGCTATTTTACAGTGTTGCTGTATATTAATATTATCGAAAATTTGGCTTGCTCTTCACTGTACAGATTTGCCAGATTTAGCAGTGCTTTGTAGCGAAGTGGGCTCATTTAGGCGAGTTATGTCAAAAAATCGTCAGTTTTTACTGAAAAAAAAAGAAAAGGCGTTTTTAAGTACCTTGCTCAAGACCAAGGACCAAGCCCTGAAGGTTTATGGAGTAGTGCAAGCAAAATAAAAACAATAGCTTCCTTTCCTTTGGAGACCAGCTAATAAAATTAGGGCTCTACAGACCACCACACAAACGCCAAATGCCACCTCCCCACCGTCCAATCACTTTCCTTAATCTCCCCTCGAAATCATCCCACTGCCACCCAACCTTCCACCACCTCCCTTGCTCTTCTCTCATCACCTCTCCTTTCTCACTTCCCCACCTACAATTATTACACCTTGAGCTATGTTGGCTAATAATCAAAAGCCTAGGCTAGACAAAGAGTACAGCCAACAACAGGATGCCCAATAGGTCCAACTAAGATCGCAATGCTGTGGCCCATTTGCCAGTGCCAAGGAAAAGTGTAAAAGTACTGTAGTGAATTCAAGGATAATACGATAGTATTTTTTTTAAGTTAAAAATATCCCAAAAATCGAATAACAATAAAGTGTAGCTCATGACATCTTTTATCACCTAAAACCCTTTAGTTAACCATTCTCAGAATATGACGTCATTTTGTATTCTGATAGGCATTGATGTGACGAGTTGTATCGAAGTTGTAAAAACACAGAGGTTATTCAGAAGTTGAGTTTACGTGTTTATTCGGTCGTTCCATATTTTAATAATTTCGGTTCTAATTTATGTAGAAATATTTCCATTTTTTCCCGAGCTAAAGTGTCCCTGAGACGGGCCATGTCTCTGTTTAGAAAAAGATCTCTTTAACCCATTTCGATTTAGTAAAGTTAAAGCTTGTAAAAAAATTTTTGCAAAATGAGCGTGGACGACCTCGTCGAGTCGGTGACTCTCTACAAACTTCGGCCGGTCTTCTTCCACGGTACCATCTTCCCGTTTATCGTCCCTTATTTCGCATGGTTCTACACTTGGCTCTTCGTCTACGGAATGGAGGAGTTCTCGGAAGCCGGCTTCGTCGGGACAGCCGTCATCGCCGTCGTCCAAGTTCTCAGCTGCCTCTGCTGCTACTGGTCTGTCCACGTCCAGAGTTTCCTCAACTGTAAAAAAGTAAGAACTTCCACGTTCCCGATTCCCATTTTGACCTTTAAAAGCCCCGATAGCCCCACCCAACTTCTTCAAAAAGGATAATCCCCGAAGGAAAATTGAAGGTTGAAGATTTGAAAATTCCTTCAAATGAAGTCCATGGAGTGGTTGGCCCATCTACTCATAGAATCCATCAACTTCAGTGACGCTTCGTTGCACCTAACTTCTGAGTTCCTTGATTTCAGTTTGTTTCACCACCTTGGAAATGGTGGTGGTTTGGACTCATTTTAAACGGGTTTGGGCCCATTTTAGACGGGTTTCGTCCCATATTAGACGGGTTTGGTCCTATTTTAGACGGGTTTCGTCCCATTTTAGACTGGTTTGGACCCCTTTTAGACTGGTTTGGACCCCTTAGAATGGTTTGGAACTTTGGACCCCTTTTAGACTGGTCTGGGCCCCTCTTAGACAGATTCGGACCCTTCCAGACGGGTTCGGACCCATTTTAGACTGGTTTGGGCCCATTTTAGACGGGTTTGGTCCCATTTTAGAAGGGTTTGGACCCCTTAGACTGGTTCGGACCCATTTTCGACAGGTTTTGTCACATTTTAGACAGGTTTGGTCCCATTTTAGACGGGTTTGGTCCCATTTTAGACGGCTTCGGACCCATTTTACACTGGTTTGGACCCATTTTAGACAGGTTTGGTCCCATTTTAGACGGGTTCGGTCCCATTTTAGACAGGTTTGGTCCCATTTTAGACGGGTTTGGTCTCATGTTAGACGGTTTTGGACCCCTTAGACTGGTTTGGACCTCTTTTATACTGGTTTGGACCCCCTTTAGACTGATGTGGACCTCTTTTAGGCTCGTTACTATTCAACTATTTGAGGCTACTATAAAC
This sequence comes from Orius laevigatus, assembly GCA_018703685.1. NCBI lineage: Eukaryota > Metazoa > Arthropoda > Insecta > Hemiptera > Anthocoridae > Orius > Orius laevigatus. The sequence continues at coordinate 50,651 of JAGWEN010000060.1, read as the reverse complement.
TCCTGGCAAAGGTGTTTTTCTCATTGAAATCTGGCTGAAAAGGATCTATCTCGTCACATGAGGTTTATAATTTTTCGTTGAAGAATTTTAGAGACCGGATTTTCTTGTTCCAAAAGTTCTAAACTCTGCGTCTTTTCTTGTTGAAAATCATCATACTCGCTCAATATGAACCCTGCTTATCTTTCAGCGGTCAATTTCTATTCTACATAATATTTTTAATTACATTTTCAACTTTTGTTTTTAGGTATCAAAACCTCATGAAGCTGAACTAGTCAAGGTAGTTCCCACAGAAAATAACGGATCTTCTGAACTTGTCACACTTCGCCATCCTGAGGTATATTTTCTTATTTATAAAAATTCAATATAATTTTTTAATTTCAGAATATTGGTGACACTGCACAATGGTTTACATTTCAAAAAACAAAATATGTTTGGAGCGAAGACAAAAAAGAATTCCGAGGAGTCCAGTTTCCGATCAATTTACAATATGGAGAGTACATGTCCTGGAAGGGTTATCACGATGAGATTGAATTGTTCAAAGCAGAAACCAAATATGGAAAAAATACGTACGTTTTTAAACATTAAGGACACATTAATTTCATGAATCTTATAGCCTGGAAATGGTGGTACCCGAATTCATGGAACTTTTCAAAGAAAGAGCGACCGCTCCTTTTTTCATTTTTCAAATTTTCTGCGTCCTCCTTTGGTGTTTGGACAAATATTGGTACTACTCGATATTCACTCTGGTCATGCTCGTCCTTTTCGAATGCACTCTCGTCCAGCAACAACTGAGAAACATGGCGGAAATTCGGAAGATGGGAAACAAACCGTATTCTCTTCAAGTAATATTTCTTTTTGTTAACACATCAATTAATTTGCTTTTTTAGGTTTATAGAAATAGAAGATGGAGGTCGATTTTATCCTCTCAACTTATTCCAGGAGATATTGTCTCCATAACGAGATCTCAAAATGAAAATTATGTACCTTGTGATATGCTTTTGCTTCGTGGTCCGTGCATTGTCGACGAAAGTATGCTTACAGGTAAAAATTGATGAAAAAGGTCTTTCATGCAAATGATTTTATTTAGACTATTAGTTTTAAATCCAAGTTTTCCTCCACCATTTTGAAAAAACCATCCCAAATCGACACTTTTCTCAGTTTTTGACCTCTAGCTCAAAAACTATGAGTTCTAGCGACTTGACCATTCAGTACAAAATGAAAGATTATTCAATTCTGCTTCCAATGAGCTTTCAAAAGTCAAAATCGGTCAATCCGTTCAGGAGATATCGATGGTCAAAGTATGGCTCCCACGGGAGAATGTCCTGAACTTCCTTGGATTTTCCACTATTTTGAAAAAACCGTCCCAAATCAACACTTTTCTCAGTTTTTAACCTCTAGCTCAAAAACTATGGGTTCTAGCGACTTGACCATTCAGTACAAAATGAAAGATTATTCAATTCTGCTTCCAATGAGCTTTCAAAAGTCAAAATCGGTCCATCCGTTCAGGAGATATCGATAGTCAAAGTATGGCTCCCATAAGATAGTCCTGAACTTCCTTGGATTTAGAACTACCTAGTATGTACTTTAGTTGGACCTCAAAAGAATGGTAAATTGCTTTTTAGGTGAATCGGTGCCTCAGATGAAAGAGCCAATAGAATCGTTAGACTCGAACATCCAACTCGATATGGAGGGAAGTGGCAAACTTCATGTACTTTTCGGTGGGACGAAAGTAGTTCAACATACACCTCCCAGTAAAACTTCATCAGGTTTAAGAGGTTCGTCAAGCCCTAAAATTTTATATTCTAAATGGTTTTTTTAGCTCAAGATAATGGTTGTGTCGCATACGTATTGCGAACCGGTTTTAATACATCCCAAGGAAAACTTCTACGAACGATTCTTTTTGGCGTTAAACGAGTGACGGCTAACAATTTGGAAACGTTCGGATTCATTTTGTTCCTTCTGATTTTCGCTGTTGCCGCTGCAGTTTATGTCTGGGTTAAAGGCTCCGCTGATCCTACTAGGAATAAATATAAACTCTTTTTGGAATGCACGCTTATCCTCACTTCTGTCATTCCACCTGAATTGCCTATTGAGTTGTCATTGGCTGTAAATACGTCTTTGGTTTCATTATTCAAATTAGGTTTGTTTAAAATTGATTTTAAATTTTTTTAATTATTTTGCTTCATTAGCCGTGTTCTGTACGGAGCCTTTCAGAATCCCTTTTGCTGGTAAGGTCGAGATTTGTTGTTTTGACAAAACTGGGACGTTGACAAGCGATGATTTAGTTGTTGAAGGAATCGCTGGTATTGGGTAAGTTATTTAACTTCCTGGGGCATCTTTGTAATTCTATTTACAGTGAAAATCCTGAAAGCGTTACTGACTTATCTGATGTGCCTCAAGAAAGCATTCAAGTTCTGGCTACATGCCATGCGCTTGCTCAATTAGAAGATGGCATAGTAGGCGACCCCCTGGAGAAGGCGACACTTTCTGCAATTGATTGGAACCTCACTAAAGGTAAAGTTTTGATTTTTAAAAATATTATTATCTTTTTTGTTAGGTGATGCTGTAATTCCTAAACGAGGTAAAGCACCTGGCATGAAGATCTTTACAAGGCATCATTTCTCATCGAATTTAAAACGGATGTCTGTCATCTCAGGCTACACCGTGCCAGGAACATCAGATACGACTTACATTGCCACAATTAAAGGAGCGCCAGAAACCCTAAAACCAATGGTGATTCACTTTCTGTTTGATTTATTTTTTTTTACAAATTTCGTTTTAGTTTGAAGAACTACCTGAATGTTATGAAAAAGTGTATTTGGATCTTTCAAGAAGGGGTGCTCGAGTTTTGGCCCTCGGATGGAGGATGTTGGGCCATTTGTCGCATCAGGAGCTTAAAGTCTTGACTCGAGAGCAGGTCGAGACGAAAATGAAATTCGTCGGTTTCATCATAATCTCATGTCCACTTAAACCAGATTCAAGAGCTGTGATAAAAGAAATAATCAAAGCTTCTCACTGTGTAAGTTAAGAGGTTAAAATGGGCAGCACAATATGGAGAGGCACTACAAAAGGGAGAGTGTGGTTGGGTGCACCACAGCATGGGCTAGAGCACAAAATGAGAAGAGGGGCCACCAGAGGCGGATCAAGGAAATTTTCTGGAGGGAGCAAACCACTAAAAATCAGAGCCCCCCCCCCTAAATTTTTTTTAAAAGAATGTTATCTTTAAAAGGCTCATAAAACGTTGATTTTGAGGTTTTTGACGAAAAATGGTCTCTTAAAACGTAGATTTTGAGGTTTTTGACAAAAAATTGTCCCTTAAAACGTTGATTTTGAGGGACTATTTTTTAAAAACAAAAATAGTCTTTTACGAAAATTGTTGATTTTGAGGTTTTTAATGAAAGATTGGTTCTCAAATAGTGTAAATTCTAAAGTTTTTAACAAAAAAAAAAGCCGTTGACTTAGAGGTTTTTGACAAAAAAAATTGTCTCTTAAAACGTCGGTTTTGAGGTTTTTGGACGAAAATTGGTTTTTATAAAATATTGATTTTGAAGCTTTTGATGAAAGATTGGTTCTCAAATAATATAAATTTCAAGGTTTTTGAAGAAAAATAGCCTTATAACGTCGATTTTGATGTTTTTGATGAAAAATAGTCTCTTAAAATGTTGATTTTGAGGGGTTTTTTTAAAACGAAAATAGTCTCTTTTTTTTTGGACGAAAATTGTTGGTTTTGAGTTTTTTGATGAAAGATTGGTTCTCAAATAATGTAAATTCTAAGGTTTTTGACAAAAGAGCCGTTGATTTAGAGGTTTTTGACGAAAAATTGTCTCTTAAAACGTCGATTTTGAGGTTTTTGGACGAAAATTGGTCTTTATAAAATGTTGATTTTGAGGTTTTTGATGAAAGATTGTTTCTCAAATAATGTAAATTTCAAGGTTTTTGAAGAAAAATAGCCTTATAACATCTTTTTTGAGGTTTTTGACGAAAAATAGTCTCTTAAAACCTCGATTTTGAGGTTTCTTGACGAAAAGTTTGGCTTTTAAAATTTTGATTTTGAAGTTTTTGACGAAAATTTGGCTCTAAAAACCTTGATTTCAAAGTTTTTGATGAAAATTAGGTCTTAGAATGTTAATTTTTACGAGTTTTTTGACGAATAATTAGCTTATGTGTTGATTTTGCCTTTTTTTAAAAATTTTATGAACAAAAAGACGCGTTTTTGAGAACAAAAAATTTTTCGGAATTTTTTCATAAAATTTTCTTCATTATGGTTAATTTTTTGAATCCAAAGGATTTTTGCCCCCGCCCCTGGATCTGCCATTGGGGACCACAAAAGGCCCCCCAAAAAGTTGATATAAAGAACAAAAATTATTAAAAATATTTTTAGGTTATGATGATCACCGGTGATAACCCTTTGACTGCATGTCATGTAGCAAAAGAATTAAAATTCATCCGAAAATCCAAAGGAGTCCTAATTTTAACACAAACAGAAAAAGATTGGCTCTGGGAAGACATTGAACAAACCGTCCAGTATCCTGTCGACCTCGAAAACGGAGCTCTTGTCGATAAATACGACATTTGTATCACAGGAGAGGTAAAAACTGAAATTCTAAAAACTTACTCTAATATTTTTGTTGATTTTCAGGCATTAACGTTTTTAGAAAAAAACCACAATAAACTTTTGAAAAAAATCATGCCTTATGTGTCCGTTTTCGCTCGGGTCGCTCCAAAACAAAAAGAATATGTGATCACAACTTTGAAATCTTTGGGCTACACGACTTTAATGTGTGGCGACGGCACAAATGACGTCGGCGCCCTCAAACACGCTCACTGCGGAGTCGCCATCCTCACCAACGCCCCCGAAGCCAAACTAGACGACAAACAAATCGAAAAAGAAAAGGAAAAAGTCAAAATGCTCACAGAAAAACTTGCCAGCAATCAACGAGGCAACAACGACGCCCGAGCTGTATTTTTCTCTCTCTTAACTTCAAATTTATTCATTTTTTTATTTCTAGAATGCTATAAATTCAACAAACGAAAAAATCCAAAGATTACTCAAAGAGATCGAAGAAAGCGAACAGGCTCAAATCGTAAAACTCGGTGATGCGAGTATAGCAGCTCCTTTTACCAGCAAAAGATCATCCATACAGTGCAGTAAGTCGCTCTTTTAATTATCAAAAATTTGTATTAATTTTCTTTTAGTTTGCCATGTAATTAAACAAGGAAGATGCACATTAGTAACAACATTGCAGATGTTTAAAATATTGGCGCTGAATGCATTAATTCTTGCATATGGCCAGTCTGTGCTGTATCTTGATGGGATACGTTTTAGCGACATGCAAGCGACCCTTCAAGGTCTCCTTTTAGCCGCGTGCTTCCTCTTTCTTTCTCGCTCTAAGGTAATGCCCTTATTCTTCATATTTTCTCACAATTTTTTTTCCAGCCTTTAAAGGTTCTCTCAAAACAAAGGCCGTTACCGAACATTTTTAACGTCTACACAGTATTGACTGTTTTGCTTCAATTTGCTGTACACTTCCTTTCATTGATTTATTTAGTTCAAGAAGCCAATGCTCGTTCGCCTGAAAAGTATGTTTTTCTTAGTAAAAGTTTTTCATGAAACTTATGTCCATAGCTCCCACAATTTTTGATTAATTTTATTGATATTTATACCGTTAGAAAGCTCTTTAAAATAGCTTTAGAATGGTATAAATATCCATAAAATTAATCAAAAATTGTGGGAACTATGGGCATTTAAAGGTTAAAAGTTATCATTTTCATGAAACTTATGCCCATAGCTCCCACAATTTTTGATTAATTTTATTGATATTTATACCGTTAGAAAGCTCTTTAAAATAGCTTTCCAACGGTATAAATATCAATAAAATTAATCAAAAATTGTGGGAACTATGGGCATTTAAAGGTTAAAAGTTATCATTTTCATGAAACTTATGCCCATAGCTCCCACAATTTTTGATTAATTTTATTGATATTTATACCGTTAGAAAGCTCTTTAAAATAGCTTTCCAAGGGTATAAATATCAATAAAATTAATCAAAAATTGTGGGAGCTATATGGGCATTTAAAGGTTCAGTTGTGCCTCATTGTTATTTTCTAGAGTGAAAAAAGTGGTCGATGAAGAAGAATCAGAGTTCGAGCCCAGTTTGTTGAACAGCACAGTATACATTATTTCCATGTCGCTTCAAGTCGCTACGTTCGCCATCAATTATAGAGTAGGTTTTTGATATTTGAAATTTTCCCATAAACTTTTTTTCAGGGTCACCCTTTTATGGAGAGTATTTTCGAAAACAAGCCCCTTTTGTATGTTATCGGTGGTACGACAAGCGGAATATTTGCTCTAGCATTGGGCGCAGTTCCGGACATCGCATATCAATTCGAAATCGTCGATTTTGATCAAGATGTAAATTCTTTTAATCACGAATTCACCTTTTTTAATTATTATTTTTCAGTTTCGAATAATCCTGGTTGGAGTTTTATGTGCGGACTTTGTCTTTTCGTTCATCGTAGATAGGATTTGCCTTTACATATTCGGAGAAGGGAGGTTGAAAATAAATAAGTAAACCCAGCGCCACTGTAGACTGAAAATAACAATTTTAAATCAATAAATTTTCAGTTATTTCTCCTTTTCATTGTTTTTTATCATTTTTTCCACAGCGTTCAAGTATTTTTAAGTTTCCATTCAGTTTTGTATTGTTCAGAAAGACAAGATTTTTTTAAATAAAACATTTTTTTATTTGCCATTAATTTCATTCCTTGGCCTTGGTAGCTGCATGGTCATTTTATCGAAGAAAGGACTGGAATCTACTCAAAAAATGATTTGATAACTTGGCTCTTCCTGAAAACTACGAATTAGAGATTAGAAAAATTGGTTCCCAGTTTTTCAAAAGTCTTGAAGGTTATAAGGAGGTTATCTGAAAAGAAATAAAAATGAAGAAATTCAAATAAGATGTATTAGGTAATGAAATACAAAAGAAAAGAAAAAAAAATTACACATTAAAACATTGAATTATTTAACATTGTAATGTATACAGATTTACACCTATGTCCACTTTTAAAAACTCATCTTTTTTTTCCATTTTTTTTCTCCATTTTTCCTATTAAAAATACATGAAACATACAAGTCAAAAATATATTTAGGACGAAAGAAACAAAATTTTATTTACATTCAAGGTTTGAAAACAAAATGTACGAAAAATCTATGCTATTCTAGGAACACAGTTTTTTAAAATGGGAAGTAACAATTTTTTTCAACGTTTTTTAATAGAATAAAATCCAAAATATTTTAACATAGACTAACATTTAGGTCTTTATAATATTTTTTTTTTCTTTTTTAAATAACTAACATTTTGATCTATATATATAGAATATATATAAGGAGCTATTGAGCATCTGAACACAAAACAATGTAAAAATAAAAAGAAAGCCTTTTTTACAAGGTACGTACCAAAATTTTTGGTCTTACCAGGAGGGTTCGTTTTTGTATTTTGGGACAAACCTTGTAAACTATGTACAGGTAGAGTAAAAAGTGCACTTTGTGTAATAGGAGCTGCCAGCATCCATTTTTTCAAAAAAAGAAGTTATTTTGGTGTTATAAATAGATGCGGGTAGATCTTATAACCACAAAACGAAAGAAAATAAAAAATTCGGTATAAAAATTAGACAAGGAAAATGACTTATACTAAACTAGATGTTATAAAACCATATTCACTAGAATACCTTAAATTCTATTAAAGGCCGATTAAGTAATAAATTATTTAAAACTGACTGTATCAAAGATATAATCACGTTCTAGGGTTAAAAAATATACTAAAAATTAAGGTTCTCTAAAACCCGGGATTGAAAACACCTAACATCTAATACATTATCACACAATTTTTTTTCTCTTTTATTATTCCTCATTTTCTAAAGTTATCACCAAACTAAAATAAAAAGAGGGGGGGAGTTTGAATTCCCGAGAGTGAGATCATCGCGAACAGCGTTTTTTTTAACTTTTTTTATGTTTTTAGAAGGAAGCTCAGTCGAAAAGAAAAAAATGAATAAAATTAGTTAGTTCACATAAAGGGCTCATCCGCGAGGACTTCGATAGGTTTGACGACGGACGTGTATTGGTAGACGAGTTTGGTCGGCTGCTGACTCGCTGCGGACGCTGATCGTTTGACTTCAGACGTGCTGACGCTCCCGCTCGTACTCGAAGACTTGAGCCACTCGTGCCTCATCGCCTCCTCAGGTATAAGCCTCTTGTTCACATCCCAACTATTCAAATGTTTAAACAATCAATCCATAAATTCAAAACTTACCATAAACATTTTGAAATAAAATCGACGAAAAGTTTATCGTTGCATCGAATCGCTGAAGCGAGAGTGAGCGTCCCGGGTTTTCGTTTTCTCCCTTTGCTATTCACATAACTCCTCGGGTTTCCTCTCGAGTCTAAAAAAAATACAATAAGTAACTCAAAATATTGGTCCTGGAGCTTGCCCAGAGGGCAGAGACACGAACTTTCTCAAAGGTCTACAGATTTCGGGGGATCCATAAATTTCACCCAAACACATTATAATTATTTAATTAGTTAATTAATTAATTTATAGAAAAATTTTTTTTTCAGTCATAACTTGAATTTGGTGATAATTTGGTGAAAATAAGACTAATTTCACTTAAACACATTATAATTACCTAATTAGTTAATTAAATAATTAATTTTTAAAAAAAAATTTTTCAATCATAACTTTAATTTGGTGATAATTTTATGAAAATGGGACTAATTTCACTCAAACTCAATATAATTACCTAATTTGTTAATTAATTTAATTAATTAATTTTTGAATTTTTTTTTAAATTTTTTTTTTGCAATTATAACTTGAATTTGGTGATAATTTTATGAAAATGATAAAATTAAGTTAATTAGTCATAATTACCTAATTACATAATTAATTACCTAATTAGTTAATGAAATTTAATCGGGATCACGTGAAGATTATTTGGTTAAAATTTGGTGAAGATCGGACCGGTAGAGAGCCCGTAGCACATTTTTGCAAACTTTAGACAGACATATCTCCGCCATTTTGTCGAATTTCAAAAATCGCTCTCGTCACTTTCAAGATAACCACGAAAGGAAGATTTTGTGAAAATTTCGTGAAAATCGGATGAAAATTGTGGCCGTGAAGTGTTCCGGAAAAAAAAGGCGACGGCTGGCACCACAGACAAAGTCATGTCCGGCAAAGATCAAAAGTCAGTTTGACCCTAGGGAGTCTGGAAGACCCTTCCCCAAAAACCCGAATCCGACGGTATTACAATAACTTCTCTTTGAGAAAGTTAACAATTTAGGATTTTACTTACCGAAAAATAGCCTTTTTCTTGAAGCTTTTAATAACAGATCTTCTGGAGGTACTCCTAATATTTCCATGATGCAAGCAAGCTGCTCAGCTTCATTCTCACCAGGAAATAAAGGATATCCTGTGTATAGTTCGGCTAATATGCAACCTATAAATAAGGTTAATTTTACAAATTAATGATAAAAGTTTTAAGTTACCTAAGCTCCACATGTCGATAGCCGTGTTGTAAGGTAGGCCTAATAAAACTTCCGGACTTCGGTAAAACCTCGATTGTATATACGTATACACTCTTTGGTGTACGTAACAGGAACTGCCAAAATCAATAACTTTTATTGAAGTACTGCCTCTTCTACAGACCAGTATATTTTCCTGAAAGACATAATTTGTTTATAGAGAAGAAAGCTTAAAATATCTACTTACAGGTTTGAGATCACAGTGAATAATATTCTCTTTGTAGAGAAGTTTGAGACATTTGACAAGCGATTGTGCAAATCTCTTGATTAAAGCAATCGAAAAACCTTGGTAGCTGTTTTTCTTGATCAGTTCGTATAGGTTAAGGCTGAAAATAAAAACAAATTAGCAATTTGGAAATCATGGATGGTGTTTTATTCTCTTCTAAAAATAGTCCAGTCAATCTACAAAAGGGGCTTCAATAGCGTATAAAGGCTATTCGATTTTTCACCAATATCTCGAAAACCGTAGGTCGTAGGAGAAAAAGTTATAAGTACAAAATTAAAGCTTATTTAATTTGCAACAATTTTTAACTAAACAGATTTTTTGTAGAACCAAGTGTATCTGAGCTACGAGGCGACCAAAAAACGGGATTTTCAATTTTGACCTCTGAAGGAGGGAAAACTTCATCTAATCAAAAAGTTTATTTCGTAAAAGTTGTTGAGAATTTGATTAACTTTAAAAAACTACTCTCAAAAAGCAATTAACGATCAATAAGCAAGGGTGGGGGTAAATTCAGAAAAATTTAAGACAATTTTAGCGGATTTTTTTTAAATTTTAAACAAATTTTAAAAGCAAAATCAATTTTTTTTTTCTTACATTTGTAGATTATCTGGACTAAATTCAGGGGTAATCTTAAAGTACACCATACTTACTTCATTAACTCAAAAGCGATGCATAAATGATTTCTGAAATAAAAGTAATCAAGCATATGGACTACGTTGTGAGTAGAGTCTTGGTCCTTTTTCCGGAGGTGATCAAGAATTTTAACTTCTATGACTGCTTGGTGGTGAAAGCGTTTTTTATTCCTAAAAACAATTAATTAGTTTTCCTAATTAAAAAAATTAAATCAAATTTTTTACCTAATTATTTTAATGGCGATATATTGGTTTGTTTTATGATCAAACGCTCTGATCACTTGTCCAAAGCTACCTTTTCCAATGACTTCAAGAATTTCATATCGGTAACATAAATGATCGTGCACCACCTATAAAAAAAAATAAATAAATAAATAAAAATAAAGCAAAATAATTTTCTTTTTCTTTTCTTGTTAAATAACATAATTTGATTGTGGATTAGATAATTACCTTATTGTAGCTACCATTATCGTCGTCGTAACCTCCATTTTGGCCCTGTGTCATATCACCTTTGATCTTGCAGGCTCCTAAACCGAGATACCATATTTCTTCGTAGTCGAGTATTTCTGTCCTCTCGTATGCTGTCAGTCTACTCCCATAGTATTTTATTGCCTCTGAAAATTAAAAATAAAATTTTTGCTCCATTTTTAAAAATTGATATATTTACCGTTTGGAGTGAGAGGTGTCTTTTCGTGATAGTTGTTGTTATTGTTGTTATTATTGTGGGGTGAAGTATTGTCGTTGAGGTGAGGGAGGACTGGTGTCGAGTTTGAAGACGAATCAGACTTTGAGGAAGGCTTGCTCGTTGGTATAGGTTGAGCTTTGATAACTTTTTTCAAAGGTGGTAACTACAAAAAAGAATAAACGATTACATATATTCCAAAAACATCCTAATTTAAGAGAATTTTCAAGCACTTCAGGTAAAGAGACTCTTGACACTCTTCCACGAAGACTCTTCATTATATTTTAATCAATTTTTTTAGGAAACATGAAATACAAGGGACAATAAAGTGACATCTTGGACCCCATCTGACCCTTAGGAATTCGAGAGGGGAAAAAAAGGGGGACGTGGGCCCTTAAAAAATCGATTTATAGCAGTGGAAATGAATGGTAGGGTTAGAAACAAGAGGCTTTTTTCATTCCCAATTTAATATTCAAAACGCACTTATGAATCACAGGGTCGTTTTAAGAATCGCTAATTGACAGGAGACGCAAAAGATTGCGACATTTTCCGGATTCCTCGAAGTTTTAAGAAGAAAAATTTTTTTGGCGTTCATTCCTGTATCTGACAGGAAGTTGGGAAAAATTTCCCCAATAGAAAAAGGGATAAAAATTATCTGAAGTTTGAAAACAGAGACACGTGATATTGTTTAAAAAATAATGGAGATAAGCCTAAATCCGCACGTTCAGAGCAAACAATCTCTCTGTTTGTATTAAAGCGAATTTACGATCCCGCTTTAAACACTGAAAAAAGGAAGGTAAATCAAAGCCTATTTTATATATGCCGGACAAAAATAGAGGGAGAAAAAAGCCATTTGGCTTTAATTCGAGAGAGGTTTTTAAAAAAATTAATCACTCCTATAGTGATTGATTGAATTTTCACGGAAGCCATCCGCTTCATTGCAAATCGCTTTATGGAGAAAAAACAAAGCAACTTTCCAAAAAGTAATTGATCAACCTTGAAAGTCAAAAGTTTGACTTAAACGAATCATTTCTAGTTGAGAATTTTGGATTCATCAAATTACATAGAAGAGCGATTTTAAGGATGAACGTTTAAACGTCCGTAACTTCCTTAATGTTTGACCGATTTATTCGATACTTATACCGTTGGAAAGCTCTATTAAAGACGCTACAAAAGTTATTCTGGCATAAAATGTCTTAGGCCACTCCTTAGCCCTCAAAAATGGACATGAACGTTCATGGTGATACATGGATACAGCGGACTAGGTGATGGGAGGGGGTATTTGGTGGTTGTGGAGAGGTCTGTAGAGCCCCTCGAATAAGTCAGGACAAGATGGAATTAAAAGCGACAGGCATGTTGAAAACAAACTAGAAAATCCAATTTGCTCATAAAATGTTTTGCTTATTGATTTAGTCGAACAAAAACAATCAAAAAAGCAGTAAAACTCTGGGTCACGAATAACACGCAGTTAAAAAATGAATAAAATTTAAGAAATAAATAAAAACGTACCTCTTGTTGCGAGCTTTTGGCCGGCATTGCATTTCTGAGTTTATTATGCGGTGCGGGTTGCGTTTTCGTCACGATGTTGTACTTGGCCAAAAAGTCCTTATTCAGGTGGACCCCCCCGGGACTCTGAAAAACAAAAAGAAAAAACCATTAAAACAAAAAATTCAAAAAAACCATTTTCCATACACAAAACTCGCAGACGTAAAACATCGCTCATAGATTCACCTCTGAGAGGGAAAACTTATCATTTTTGTTTTTTTATTTTCGGGGAATAAACGTGGAAGATAAGATAAAAATAATGTATTTATAAGGAGGGGGAATGCATTTGCTCTCTTTTAATCCAGGTTTCATGACGACAACCTTTTATCTCGTCCTGAATTATTCAAAAGCAGGTGATATTAAAAACTTTTTTTTTTTCTTCCTGAATTTTATCAAAAATAGCTCGAAACGAGTCAGAAAATAGATTGGGAAAACCTATTTCGAGTCTTCATATTTATTTGTCCATTCATCCTCAATAAAAACCAAAACAAACCCACGGGACTCGGTCCAAAATGTCGAAAATAGAGTATTTGACCACGGTTGGAATTTCCATGAATCGGGACGATTAAAAATAGAATAAAGAAAAATAATCGAAACTTTCTAGAAAGTTCTTTTTTGGCTGATTGTTATGGCTCCATTAGGCGAGATGTTTAAAAAATGATTTAGCCTAAATTAAAATTAAAAGCAGCCTACTTTTCCCATACAAAGCTTATTAAAATAAAATTGCTTTTTTGCTTTGTCAGCAAGCAACAAAAGGAAAATTAAAGCTTTTCAAAGTTGATTATGTAGCTCCCTCTCAGGGGGGGTGAGGCATCGGGACTATCTATTAATTCGAAAAAGTTTTAACTTTTTTTTTCTCTACAAAGAAATAGGAGAAACCTACTTTCGAAATTGGATTTAGCATTGAAAAGGTTTCACAAAATATTTACGTCGACGAAAAACGTTTTTTTCCACGTGCTTTTAGGGTTCGAGAATTATTTTGACATATTAGATTAATTTTTTGGGTCTGACGTCAAGAAGGAGACGTGACTGTTCAGTCAACAACGTTTCTTTTAAAAAATGGCTAAAAATTTAAATTTTGAATTCCAAACAGCCCAAAGACCTTCTTCCGCTGTTTTCTGCGACCCGGAATCCCTAATTGTACTCTTTTATAAAATAAATTAAAACAACCTCTCCACGCGTATAAAAATAGACCTTGATTGGGGTTAATGCCTCTGTAGTCCTAAGAGACCATTTAACACAATCTCCGGCCACTTCCACGAGTCACAGCGACAGGTTGTTTAAGACCCCCTGGCATCCCGAAGGGCGAATGCAAGACAGAATAAAGAGAAGAAAAGAAAGAAAAAAAGCTTTATCGGATAAGTGAGGGAAGAGCAACGGACGTGCCAAGGCATCGCAAGGTCGTTTATCTGTGCGGTGACTCGATAAAGTTCATCAACCAAAACGTTTCCAGAAGCCCTCTTTCATTTTTAATCAAACTTTTACAAATTAACTACGTAACTTCTAAAGCATTAAAGTTTAAATTAAACGTTTGTCATTATAAAAACTTTATGTAATTTGAGCTTTCACAAAACTAAAATATTTGACTCTTTCACCCTTCAGTAGCATAAAAATTTGAGTGAATTTTAAGAGTTTTTTGGATTTGGAAGTATGAAAATTTATTGTTTCATAAATCTTGAGGCATAATTGAGTGGATAAAGCAGTGGTAATCTACAAGTTGGTCCGTTTATCTTCACTAATGGAGAAACTAATTGCAAAAGCCATAGAGGGGAGATGGCCTCCTATGAATATTAAAAGGCCACCTAACGTTCCTAACCCTTGAAAACTTCCCTTTTTACACCGCCTCACTAAAAAGGCCCCACTCGCAATTTTCGACCCACTTCATCGCTGAAAAATTCAACAAGGTCAGATCCCAAGATTGAGATCTGAGATTTTCATTTTTCTTTCTAAGGTCGCCCTTAATGTTCTGGAAATGGTTCGGTTCACACAGAAAAAGTAAATGAAAGGGAAACTTTTAAAGCGTGGAACCGCGAATCTCCTTCAAAAAACCCTGGGCGTAGAAGGCTAATATGGCTATTAGAATAGTTCCTTATAGTGAAACAAGGGTCAAAATGTCTTAATTAACGAGAATCGTACAGTTCAGTTTTATCTCTTGATGAGCGGACCTGAGCCATTCATGACCTCATTAGTTCAAATGACATCTCTATAGGTAATTTTGTAACTATCTAGCTGGAAGCGCTCGATTCTCGGTTAAGATAAATGTAAGAAACTGCCTGTAAACGTCTGGTCAGTAATTCGCTAGATTGAAGCTACTTGAATTGCTTCATCGAACGATTACGTCATGAAGAAGGTTACTGTCAGATAACCCCCACTTGGCCTCAAGGTAACCATTAGTAGGTACATACTCGATTGATGACTTCGAGACGATTTCTGCTTAAAATTTGGTCATTTGATGACCCAAGGGAAGAGGATGATGAACCCTGCAAATTTCAAGTCGATCGGTCCACAAAGAACTGCAGGTTTTGTTTTTAACGTTTTTAGACAGGTTTTTGAAACCTGATTATTTTTACCATTTTCAGACAGTTATAGGACGTTTTTAGACCTTTTAAGATTTTTTGAGAAGGTAGAAAATTTTAATTGGATCTAATTAAAGTCCGCAAAATACATCAAGTCATTATTTTATGAGGGTGAATGGTTCTTGAGCATTTTATTTGTCATATTCACACCGAAGGCCTTTCGACGACGATAGTCGCTAGGAAGGTTTTTACGATCCTCTCGATACGCCTACGTTTCCACGATCGGGTTTGAAAAACAGCTCGAGAATCCCTAATGAGAGCCGTGCGACGCAAGGACGGAGATTGAAAAGCTCCTACATCCACACCCATCGGTTTGTTAAGAGAAAATAAATTTAAAAAGAGGGAAAAAAAACGCAAAGTAAAGCCTGGAAAATGAGGCTATAAATATCAATTGAGTGACCGTGACTACCGAGTGCGTGGGTTTGCGAAAAGTAAGTAAATCTCACCGTTGGATAGGCACCTCTTTTAAAAAAACAAAACAATGCGGTATCTAATAGAACGGAATGAGGAAGAAGGATTAAATGATGCCCACACGTTTTTCCTATCGACTCTAAAAAAGAAAATTTATTTTGCACTGTCCTAGCGTGACATCAAGGATTCTCGTTTTTGATGAATATAAACTGAGTACTTAGAAAATCTTTAAATAGTTTTTAAATTATTAAGTATTGAAAGAATTTCGGTCCGGATATGACAGTGAAAATTGCCAACCGTTTTGGCTCATTCCCCTTATTATATTTGAAATCGTACATGGAATCTAGAAAGCTTATCATTACAAGTTACATCTGTTGCACATTTCTTGGCTCGGTAGGACTGTTTAATAAAGCGTACCAGGAATAGGACAAAAAAACTTCCAACGAGTTAATTTTCTTCCAAACAACGCAAGGTTGGAATGAAAAAACGTTCCAAGTTTGAAGACCTCCGCATTCTCTCGTTTTTAATAAAGAAGTTTGCAAGCCGAAAATGTTCGATCGGAAGTTTATTTAAGGGCCGAAGAAGGCCTATAATGAATTTTCTTCTTCCTCTCTTTTTAGAAAGTGGCAAAATATGGATCAATCAGCGTTGTAATTATAGTTCTAGAAGAGGGAGCGTTTTGTAAGGCATGAGACCGGGTTAAGACGGAAACTATCAGGTCAAGAACCTGACTCGGCTACCCCACTCGGCAGACGATATTCTATCAAGGGTCAAACGCTGTCCTCATAAAATAGGATCGCCATTTTTGGTCATAAAACGTACGGGGCCGGTTTTTAATTTCATGCAGTTGGGTAGGGGGATTAATTACTTAATGCGTTATTTCCACTCAATTTATGATCGATTAGAGACATTTCCTCATAACCAACGTTTTAATTTAATAAAAAAGAATATACGAAGGTAAATTAGTTTTGTAACTTGACACCAAAATAAATTACACAGGAAAATTTCGATTATCCTATGTCACACACATAAAACATGAGTTTAGGTGGTGAAGATAGTAAAGACAAAATGAAAGGTTTTAACATTTTGTTTGATGATGTAAATAAATTAAAATGACGTAACGAAACACGTCAACAAGAAAAGATTATGCGTGTAAATGAAAATTTCATATAAACAAAAGCATTGTTGAGTAAATTATAATAAAAACAATAACCCTGGTTGTCTAAATGGATGTCAATAATTCAGAAAGGGTTTCGTCGATATTTTCTGAGAAGGGGATAAAAAGGATGGCGTGACGAAATCGTTTTTAAGGGGGTGAAGATTTAAGATTAACGTTTGATGAATTTCCCATGTCAATCTTTGCTTTCAATATTTAAACGTTTGGTTAAGCGGACCACGTTTGGCTTTTTAAACGAATAAAAAAAGGATTCTTCAGGAAATCATGATTGACGTTGAAACGAGGGGGTGGAAGTTTTCGACGAATTGGTCGGCTTATCGTTATTCCCGCAATGCGTCGCCTCTTGAATAGCCGGATGCGAGGAATCAGGAGGTCTAGGGCTCGCCTTTTCTTTTTTATTTATTGGACTTCTAAAATCAGGGGTTGAACACCGGTCACGGACTAAAAACTGCCGCCATTTCCTTCCAATTGTCTTTTTTTGCGCGATCCGGTGACGATAATGAGATTTACGGTTCCGACATGTACAAAACGATTTTGACCCCAAAAAAATAAGCTTTTTTTCTGTATTATTTCAACTAGGAGTGAAATTCAGGAAGATCCAATTTAGAAAGTTGATTTAGACCTCAAAATTAAGGGAAAATTGACCTTGTACCTCGATAAATTGCTTTCCTGAGAGCTTCCCGTGGACCGTCCCTTAACGAAAAATTTTTAAACACTCAAGGCAAATGCCGTTAACCGCAATATTTTCGCATTATTGACCTTGGTCTTTCTCAATGACAAATATCACAAAAGGAAAATTTTTTTTTCCTACGCTTTTAAAACGTTGTCATTATCGAGATTAAGATCATAGAGGCATTTACAATAAAATACCCACACGGATTAATTGAATATTTTAAAAAAGATAGAAATTTTCTTAAGATGTGACAGAGGTTTGTGTGTTCCGATATTCTATTTGTGGGAGCTATTTAGAGACGTCAACCACACGCATAGAATTCCCGATTAGGGACTCGTCCTTATGGTGCATTTACCCAAAGAGGGATAGGTTATCTAGTTATATACGACACCATCGAGGAAGGAAATAGGGGAAGGAAAGAGAAAAAAATGTTCGATTTACTTAATTCCTTATGGATTTTTTTTTATTTTTAAACTCGAATTGGCAAGATCGCAACGAACACAAACGCTAGGCCGTCCTTCGGAATTTACTAGCCGTCGATTTGTTTCCTAGTCCGCATTATCTATGATGTTTACTATCGCTTCCAAATTAGGTCAAACTTTAAAAATAACTTTTGGTAACAAAAACCAGTGTAGTTCATAAAATTTTTTTGAAGACCCAATTAATTTATTTCCGACTATAACTCAACAGTTTTCCAAAGACGACAGGCCTATTTTTAAAAATATTTTTCTTAAGTTTTAAGCCAATTTTTTTTACAACAAAAATTTATGTTTTGACATCAGACCATCTTGCCAGGAACATTTATAACTTAAATCGAGGAGGTATTTATTATAACAAAAAAAAACTAAAAGGCCTTTCCCCCTACGTTAAAATTACAAAATAATCCCCTTCGATAAAACAAATATCGGTGGGATGGGGTGTAGGACGGACTTTACGAAACGAATGTCAAATTTGAAAATCCGAGTCATTTCTCAAGTTTTTTTTTTATTCAGTACTAATAAAGCCCACATTGTATATTGTTTTTTCCAAAAATATTTATTAGTCTAAAAAAGATTTATACTGGGCCGAAACCCAAATAGGCTTTCCTTCCCACCCTTTGGCCCGATTTTCAACGAGGGGTGTTAATTTTAGTCCCAGAAATTTTTTTTTAAACCAAAACAAAAAGTACCCGCATAAAGAAATATCTTTTAAACTTTAATTCCTATCATTACTAACCCGGAAATTCTTGAGATTCGGTCAATTTGGATTTATGAAATTGTGCGATTATTATCTGGGCATCCCTTTTAGAGATATTTCAAGGATTTGAGTTAATGATACAAAAATATGCACCAGAAACCCTTCCCTGAAATAAAAAATCCGCTAAAA
Organism: Orius laevigatus; assembly: GCA_018703685.1. NCBI lineage: Eukaryota > Metazoa > Arthropoda > Insecta > Hemiptera > Anthocoridae > Orius > Orius laevigatus. Next base: position 31,793 of record JAGWEN010000060.1, on the reverse strand, counting down.
GTTGCGGAAACTTTCACTCTGAATTTTCGAATGTCGAAAATATGTCGTAAATAATATCCTGGCCATATATGGACCAAATATCAAAGTCAAGGGTGAACTTCCTTATGAAAAAGGTTCCTTTCATGATTTAAAAAATTGTAATAAATAGCCTAGGATAGCTAATGAATTTCAATTAATTTTAAATAAATAGGCCTTATTGTAAAAAATAAGATGAAGGACTGTGTCAGAATTTGGCATTGGTCAATTTTTAAAAGAAGTTCAAGTGGGCCGCGTGATTAATAGCGAAGTTGCGGGTTTGTGCACTCGCTTCAATACTTCCTCGAAACCTACGAGCGAGAAATATTTTTATTGATAAAATCAGTATTTTATTGAAGGATTTTTACGATTTCCTCGATAAAATCGGGCAAAAGGCCAATGAAATTATTACAATGAGAAAACTATCTGGGAGATTAGTCACGGATTGTTTTCTATGTGTCGTCTCTTGGTGGGAGGAAAAGTTTTTAAGAGGAAATGGAATTTTTCAGTGTAATTTGTTTCTCATGACAATAAATAACTGTAAATGCGAATTCGGATCACGTGGGCGAGGCGTAATTGTGGAAGTCTTTTTTGCATAATATAGGCTAAAGAGGGTCTCGGGTGTCATTGACAGCCACCCCCTCTTCTCAATCAAATGGTTAAGGAAGCATCTTTTTTTAGTGAAGCTTCCACTTTTTTTGAACTGTTTGGATCCGACAATATCACAGGATGTTTTAGTTATTGAACTTCCTGACCAGAATAAACAAGAGTGGGAAACTGTAAACATTCGAGGGCTCGTTAGGATTCATTTTAAAACATTGAGGGCATAAAAATGTTTATCGAAATATATACAGGGTGTTAACTAGGTTACAGGGTGTTAAAGACGCTGCACAATTTTTCGGATGAAACCCTCCACCCCTAATGCAAAGCTTGAAAATTTTGTTCAAAACTCTGGCAGCTAATTTAATACCCAGTAATATTAATAATTTTTTAAAAATAGAGTAAATTCCGTAGTAATCTTGATTACAGCAATACAGGAAGCGTAAAATAGCGTAGCTAAAGGGTGGCATTTAGACTAACCATGAATCATACGAAATGACACAGAAGTGAGGAAATTAGTGACCTTTATTTATTTTTTCTCTCTTTTCAAACGAGGTAAAGTGCCTTTTTAAATATCGGACACAGGTGGATTATCTCACCTTTTAGGCACGCCATGAAAAGGGATTTAGAATTTGTTTAGAACCCAAACTTCCTCCTTTTATTTCCTCTTTGAAAATAAGGGATTTGCAGGTTATTGGCTTTATGTCGCTATATTTTGTTGGCGATCTCGGAAGGAGGGGTGCCAAAATTCTTTTATTTACGTTTTTTATCGTCCCAACGAAATCGAAAGTAGATGCAACCATTTCATGAGAAATCTCAAAACAATAGAAATATGTACTTTGTTCTGAAAAAGAGCTTAATAGGATGAATCAATCAGAAACTAATGGATTTCCGCATGTTAGACTTGACATGAAATTGACCTTAGTGGTGTTAAAATAGCAAGGTCGATAATTCAATTTTTCGAAGCGAAACTAAACCACTTTCCTCATCAAGTGAAGATTTTTTTCTTCCTATTATGGATAATTTTGTTTAAAAAAATTAATTAAATAATAAAAGTAAAAGCGATATTAAAGTCCATACTTTCGACGCAACAAAATGTTTATGTCAGCTAGAAAAATTGGTTAGTAACGCAATGGCGAAAGAGTTCATTGTCAATGGCGAAGAATGGAATAATGATGTCACAAAAAGTTCGAGACATTCCGATTGAAAGAATTACATGAGCATGCTTGGAAAAATTTCTGACTATTCATTGGTATAAAACACCTGCTTGAAACTTTTTGTTTTACGAAATGTTTCAAGGGGAAAATGTTTATTTTTTCGAAGAAATCAACGTAGCAAAAAATCTGTGACTAATCTGGGTATTCTAAACACCTGTAGTGATTTCACGAGATTAGAACGTCGAAAGTGTGCCGACCTTGCAAAACGATAGGGAATGAAGAGATTTTTTAAATGCATATTTGAGTGTGAAATGCGATACCTGAAAGTGCTGAGCCTTAAAATCCCAGACGTCTTAAGAAAGAGGAGGCACTGCACAAAAGATCACCGACAAAAGGCTCGGATGTAAATGAACGAAAAAGAAAGAAGTGCCAAATAAGAGTTGGCCGAAATTCACTAGGCATTTTTTTTAGTCGCGTATTGGGGAAACCTATGTTTAGATGAGGTTGAAGACCCGGGACAGCAGATGGGAGAGACGGAGATTAAAAGAAGAAAAAAACTGGTCAATTAAGCAGGTGGTTTCGAAAGCTGAACTCAACAACACAACTTTCAAGAATATTTCAAAAAAATATTTTTTATAAAAATTCGGTGAAATAAGGTCTAAAAAGTGATTAGAGTGACTTACCGAGACTGTACTAGCCAAAGACAACAGGCCGCAGGTAGCCATCAAGTCGGTCCTCAACTTAAAAGAAGCAGACAACGACTGCTGGATAAAACTAGCGGGAGGCCCGAACCCTCGTATGACTCGGAGAGGGGAAGTGCTAACGGACTGAAGAGAGAAGGAATAGAAGAGAAAAAAAAAAATAAATAAAAAGGACGTCGAAGAGGGGGTAGAGTCCAGCTGACGTCACACGCCCCCCTGAGTCACATGCAGGCTTCGGGAGATACGCTCGCATGTTATGTAAAAACTTAAGACCAAAAACCCCTCGAGAATTTTCAGTAGGCGAACGAAATGGATTTTATGAAAATTTTTCAACGTTTTTCGACCTTTTGACCATTTTCGGACGACATTGGACCGAAAGAGAAAGTGTATCAAAATGCAAATTGTCTTTATTATTAAACTCGATACGACCTTGTATCGTTCACAACCTATTAGTTGCCAAGAGGACTAATTAAGCAGAGTTTATTTTCACATAATCTAACAAATGACTATTGCCTAGGACATTTACTAAAACGCCAAATCTAAAAATTGAAATGCCTAATTATACGTCCTCTTTATTGTCGTTTAAAAACGCAGGTTTTCCTGCCCTGGGGGTTCATGGCCTCCTTAAGTCATACTGGCTCAGGGGTTCCAGGCTTCCGATGTAAACTGAGTCGTTTTATTGAATTTCGAGTTGGCAACCTTAGCCTATAATGTTGCTCGAAAACACGCAAAAAGTGTGGATAACGACAAAATGACAGTATTGGTTAAAAATTACAGCAGAGAAAACAAGATAAAACTTTAAAAGGGTTTTCCTCACCCACATCAATTATTGATTACCTCCAACGTGAATCAAACCCGTTCCAGTGAAGAAAACTTCTATTCTTATCTTTTGTGTTCTAAATAGAGTTAACAAGACTTCCATGATGTAAGCAAGCTAATGCTTTTTACTTCTCTTTCTGAATGAAAAATTCTGGCTTGACTTGGCCCAGGGGTTTCCAGGCCTCCTATTGGCTCATAAGTTTCAGGCATCCTATTAGCGCAGGAGTTTCCTTAGGTCCTATTGGCTCAGGGGTTCCTGGCCTCCTATTGGCTCATGAGTTTCAGGCCTCATATTGGCTCGTGAGTTTCAGGCATCCTATTGGCCCAGGAATTCCAGTTTTCCGATATAAACTGAGTGCATATCATATCTTCAAACAGCAAAATTTAAAAAATTTCTCCAATGCTAAGTAGGCAATTTGAGCTTATCTAGGCCACTAAAATGTTTTCAAAACGAAATCGTGTTTAATTTTTTTCTTTTATAAAGCGTTTTTTTTATTGACTCCTTTAAACAAAAAGGCGACCGCCATTATTAACGGGGTTTAGTTGTTAAAATAATGTCAAGCAATTTTGTTGGCCTTAATTAAGGCTCAATTTAAGAGGGAACGTTACCGAGTTAAATCATCTCATGAGACTCGCCTTAGTTATCGATACTCGATGGATTTTCGAAGGGCGGGGGTAAAATTAAAGACTTTTCGTGATGTTGAGAAATATTGAGATCTATTTTTCAATAGTGGGTGTTAATAGGGGACATTCGCCTCAAAACGTGTCCGAACAGGTTCGAATGAATCATCCGTTTCATTTAAATTCGCATTCTGTGCAGACTTGTAAACAAAGTCGATTTCTTTTCGTCTCATCGAAGGATCCGCCTTTCCCGTTAGCTCTCCTTACGCAATATTCGTCTTGAAATAATAAGGTATCCTCCTCCTCAATACCTGACATTGTGAAATTAGGCCAAGATTTTTCTGCTTTTCTCAGACGAAAAACGAGCCTTTATTTTTCAAATAAATATGTCAGTCTTGTTTATTTATCAAGGTAAAGAAAGAATTTTTTTCTTTTTAATTTGGAATACATCAGAAGACCCATTTTCTCTACCAAACAACCTTTTAACTGCATTAGCTTCAGCCATACCACTAAAATGCTACTGAGAGCAATATTGAAAGTGAAAGAATTTTGAAAAAGAAAAGGCTCAACAGCTACCAATATTTTAGATTTAAATTCGGTGCTATTTTTAGACTGAAAAACGTGAAATCGCGTGCCTTGAGACACACGTTCCATACGTAGAGAACACGTGAAAATTATCAAGGGATTTTCGACGAAGGGTTTCCTTGTCAAGTGATTTTATACGTAATAAGGTTTTTATTTTCTTACAATAGAAATGTTTAAATAAAAACTGGGTTATAACTAGTTTATCTCATGTTCTATTTTAGCTAATTTTTGCAATTTTGTAAATTAAAAAAAAAATATGCATTGAAAGCAAAAAAAGGAAAAAAAAAAGATGAATCTGATTTGTGGAAGGAAGAAAAACAAACTAAGGAAATCGGACTTCCGATCCGAATTCCCTGAATTTCCGTTTGCTCTCGAACCACGGATCGATTCTCCTGGTAAGCGTCTTAAGATTAATCCCGGAGGTTTATAAGGGGAATTGTACAATATAAAAAAAAATCTTTAATCTATATAGGTTGTAAATAAAAGGTTGCGTGAGCGGGTGCACTTAGTAGGTAAAAGTGGTGAAGGGTTTTTGTCCGACGAGGAATAAATGCGTGACTCTAAACATGCATACGACCGAAAAAGGATGAGGTTTAGACTAAATACCCTTCCCCGGGCACTGATCACATATATAATTCATTTTATTTAACTGATGGGAACTCATCGCATGTCGCTTCTATTAAAAATGAGGGGAGAAAAGGAGTTTGAAGGTCTAACTTAATTTTAACTCTAGTAAAGAGGAAATGATTAGGAATTTAGTTGACGTACCAATACCGACATCAAGTTTCATTCAAAAAACAGGAAAATCGTTGACACAACTCCATAATTCACATAAAAAGAACATTTTTCCTCTCTTGAACCCCTCAAACTCAAGGTTTAAAGCTAATTTTATGTATAAAGCTGATTTTTAATCCTTTTTGGACAATAGGGGATCTTTTTATCTCGATTTTTGGACACTAGGGGCCCTTTTGACCTCGATTTTTGAGACTAGAGGCCCTTTTTACCTCGGTTTTTGGGCAGTAAGGACACTTTTGACTTGATTTTGTACCTTTACGACTAAAAAATCCCATTTAGCTTGATTTTTGATCTTTTTTGGACACTAGGGGCCCTTTTTACCTCGATTTTTGAGACTAGAGGCCCTTTTTTACCTCGGTTTTTGAGCATTAAGGACTCTTTTGACTCGATTTTGTACCTTTACGACTAAAAAAGCCCTTTTTAGCTTGATTTTTGATCCTTTTTGGACAATAGGGGCTCTTTTTACCTCTATTTTTGGACATTAGGGGCTCTTTTAACAATATTTTGTACCTTTATCACTACAAAAGCCCTTTTTAACTCGATTTTTGGGCACGGGGGCCCTCTTTACCTCGACATTTGGAACATCAGGGGCTCTTTTTACTAGATTTTTAGGTTATAACTACAAAAGCCCTTTCTAGCTTGATTTTTGATCCTTTTTGGACACTAGGAGCCCTTTTTACCTCAATTTTTGGGACTAGTTTTGGACCTTAACGACTACAAAGGGCCTTTCCCCTGGTCCAGTTTATGGCAATCAAAATTTACTTTTCTTCCCACAAAATACAAAATTCTTGAATAACCGTAAAAAATAAGCGAAAAATGTTGGTTATATAAGCGAGTAGGGAATAGCAAATGGAAACTTTTGACGGTGAAAATCGTCAGGCGTGCGTGAGATCGATAAATTCGAGACTATCAGTGCGAACCACTTTGGAGCCTCTAAAGTCGATTCTTTTTATCGTTTTCGTTAGGGAAAAACCAGGTGAGCCTGCTTACGCGCACGCCGGGACCTTTTTAAAACGATGACATTTCGTGACTCAAGAAAAAAGAAAAAACTATTCGGAATGAGATGTCGCAATCTTCCGGGTTTTAACTTCCGCGCGATTTTCGTTTTATCGAGTCGCGAAATTATTCCGCCTAAACGAATCCCGAAGGAGAAGGTCGATTTGACAACTCGAGGGATTCAATTAAGCTTATCGTCTATCCTTGCTCCCTCCGTTCAATCTGAGATCAAACATTTTAAAAATAAAACTATTTTTATTGCGTTTTATTTAAAAACCGTTTTTATCCACGGGAGCGACGTTGCAACAACGAAGGTCGGTCAATTTGCGAAAAAAACGTCCCCAAAGAAAAAAAAATCCCATCGAAAAACCTTTCATTATACCTAACGCGATTATAGCTTTTTATATTATTCAAAATCTATTTTCAGAATTTCCCATAATTTTCAACGTCAATTCAATTACACAGAAACTCATTAATTGGGACGTTTAAATATTGATCCAGCCCTATTAATTTACGTAATATGAAACGAAACGTTGGTCAATTTAAATAAAAAGTTTTAAAACCGTGATAAAAAAAAAGAAGAAAAAATCCGCTAAAAAAATTAAATTATAAAGATATCAGTACCAACAGAATATTAATAGATCTCAAGGGATTTTATAGACTGACGAGTAAAAACGAAGAATTTCGAAAGGAGTTTAGGTATGTATCTTGTTGAAAACTTGGGAGTTTTTCCGACCCATAAACCCATTAAATAACCCAAAGTGACCACGATAGGCCAGAAACACGATAGGAGCATTTTCTCCGCAATTTCCGATCCTAGGAAACTAGAGAGAAAAAATTCATTTGACCGTCCAAAAGAAAGTTTGGTATTGTAGATTTTAAAAATTTTGGTCCTTATTTTTGAACAATAGGAAATTTTCTTCAAGAAAATACACATGCGAAACTCAAATAAAAATTCTTCAGTAAAAACGCAATCACGATTCGGTATACATATTTTTAAATGCGGATTATCCTAGCGGAGAAAAAAAATTGAGCAAAATGGAAATTTTTGCATTCCAGATAAAGGACACAATAAAGATCGGGGTTATAATAAATCAGGATTATTCTGCAACACGATTTAAAAATCGAATAGTACATAAAAAAACTCGTGGCGAATATGTAGGATTTTAAAACTTCACACGGAAAATCATTGAAACTAGATATTTTTAAATGAAAATAATATTTGATACGAGTGCCACAATGATGGCAAAACAAAATGGAAATACCATTAGGAATATTGGGATGTAGGCATTAAATCAATGTTTAAATGACACGCAATGTTAAAAACAAGATTTTTAGGTCATATCGTGAGAGAGGATATTATTTTTGACACATATGGGATTACCGGAGCGCATTTCTTTCGAGGAAACTCCTACACGTTTGACTAATTCCTTTGTCCCGAATTACCGGATCATTAGCATCGTTTGAAACGTATATTTTATATTTTTTCCATTGCATTTTTAATTTTTCTCCTTCCATTGGAGATTCTTTCCGCTGCGGGGCAATAATTGCGCAAGGCGATCCTCAAGATCAACGACCGCGTGAACGTAAACGATTCTATGACGAATCGGAAAAAAACAGAATGATCTAAATAGACGTTTACCTTTATTGGATTTTAATCCGACAATAAAAACGCTCCGGTTTAAAGACCTCGGACAGGTTCAAGGATTCTGCATGTAGGGAAAAAAAATAGATTTAAAAAAAAAGGGTTTTCAATGTAATTTTCAACTTTCGTAATGAAGTTTTTATTCCGGATAATGTAGATTTCTAGTAGTCCGCTAAAAAGGGCTCTAATCTAGTCAAAAAGGAATTAAAGTCAGTCAAAAGCAATCAAAAAGGGGTTCAAGCCAGTCAAAAGGAATCCAAGATAGTCAAAAGGGGCCTAAACCAGTCATAAAGGGTTCTAAAATAATCTAAAAGGGGTCCAGGCCAGTCAAAAAGTGTTCTAAACGAGTCAAAAAGGGGTCCAAACTAGTAAAAAGGGGTAACACCAGTCGAAAGGAGTCCATATTGGTAAAAAATGGGTCAAAACCAGTCAAAAAGGGACCCGAACCACTTGAAAAGAGATTTAAGGGGCTTGAGTACCCAAAAGTTAAAATCGATTTTTTTTTAATTATTAAATTTTAAGCATTTCTGCGCTGTTTCCAAAAAGCAGAAATCAATTTGATCAATTAGAAATATTTTTAATTAATTCAAAATAGCACTACGATAAAAAAAAACCAATAGATTTAGTGCCCGTTTAAATCAACATTTCGGGTGGGAAATTCGAATTTTAGTTTTTTGCGTTTCCTGAAAAGTTACGTTTTTCAGACAAAAGTCCCCTTTTCTCGTGAACTAGTAAACTTTTTTGAGATCTGTTTTTTTCTATATTTAGAGGAATAATAAGGCTACATTTTGAATTGAAAACATTTTTGAAATTCGGTGTTTTTATTTTTAAAAAACGTTTTAGAAAAAAAAAAGTTTTTTGATCAGTTGTAACTTTTTTCCAAATTGAAGGGCCGTAAATCTGTTAATTAAAATAAAGTCCTATCCTTCATGAATACGTGTGAAAAATTTCGTTAAGATTGATCCAGCCGTTTCCGAGAAAAAAGGACACAAAAAGTGCCATTTTAGGGTTAAAATCAGCTGGTACCCAAGCCCCTTAAACTGGAAAAAGTGGACCAAATTTGAAAAATAAAGACATGAATTCAAAAAAATCTACACAATAGTGACTCACTTGCAGCCCTGCGAAAATCAGAACTATAAATTGCCTCTATGTATAAAAAAAGGCTCCCGCCGGTTAAGATAGGCGAATCGGCCCCGGACGAGTTTTGCTCTATAATTTTTTATGGTCTTTTATATCTAAAAAGAAACCTACTCACCAAATTTAGGGTCCTAGGGTGCCCCTAAGGTCAGTTACAACAGAAAACGTGAAAAAGCGAAGTTTTGTCACTATTTATTTTTTCTCGGACGAAAAAATCAAATAAATTTTTTTGCGAAGTCGAAAATACTTAAAAACATGTCAGAAACAACTCAAATTTTTTTGGTTTGGATCAAAAAATTATTGAGACCAGTTTTGGACGTTTTTATGCGAAAAACCAGAGTGCGAATTTCACATTTTCTATTAAAAACAGTAGTTAAAAAAATCGTGACACATTTATATTAACAGGAAACGTGTATTTTTATGTTAGAAACACTCTCAATTTTTTCAGAATTTTAAATTGGTGGATCGACTCCGTTTTCAAAGAAAACCACACATGATTTTTGTAACGATTAACTTTAAACGTCCATAACTTCCTTAATTCTTAACCGATTTACTCATTCAATACATCGTTGGAAAGTTATTTTAAAGGGCTATCAAAGTTGTTTTACTAAAAATAATGCTCAGATGACTCCTTCACCCTCAAAAATCGACTCGAAGTTGACCAACCATTATTTTTTTATTTGCCCCAAAATGTGGTTACCAACGTTTTTTGGTGTGAGGAACGCGATTTTGAAGTCAATTTCTCGATAAAAAAAAATTTATCACCCAGAATGCCTTCGAAGCCCATATGAAGCCAATTTTGTCAGAATCATGTGTGGTTTTCTTTGAAAACGGAGTCGATCACCAATTTTAAAATTCTGAAAAAAATTGAGAGTGTTTCTAACATAAAAATACACGTTTCCTGTTAATATAAATGTGTCACGATTTTTTTAACTACTGTTTTTTAATAGAAAATGTGAAATTCGCACTCTGGTTTTTCGCATAAAAACGTCCAAAACTGGTCTCAATAATTTTTTGATCCAAACCAAAAAAATTTGAGTTGTTTCTGACATGTTTTTAAGTAATTTTTGACTTCGCAAAAAAAATTTATTTGATCTCTTCGTCCGAGAAAAAATAAATAGTGACAAAACTTCGCTTTTTCACGTTTTCTGTTGTAACTGACCTTAGGGGCACCCTAGGACCCTAAAATTTGGTGAGTAGGTTTCTTTTTAGATATAAAAGACCCTAAAAAATTATAGAGCAAAAACTCGTCCGGGGCCGATTCGCCTATCTTAACCGGCGGGAGCCTTTATTTTTATTTTACCTATTTTGGGAAGGTTTTCACAATTTTACCTTGACTGGTCTAATAAACTCGCATTAGCTTACCTGAAACAAAACAGACAAAATAATGAGTTTTTTAATTTAAAAAGCGCACTGGTTAAAAAATGTAAAAGGCAAAAAGTAAAAGTTCATTTTAATATTTCCCCCTTAATTGAGAAGCTTGAAGGGCAAGTTCTTTACAACATATTAAGTTAATTAAACCCTTTGATCCTTTTGGCTAGCATAGTGTGTTTAATTAACTTTGATAATTCGACCAAAGATCCACCGAGATCTAACCCAACTCAAAAGTCAAAATAGAAAAATCGTCGGTTTGATTATTCAATGAGAAAATTTTAAGACCCTAAAAAAGAATAGCTTACGTTTGAAATCGAGGAAACTCGTTATTTCCCATAACTTCACCTTGAAGGTACCTTTCCAAACTTAGAACAAAAACTCCTTGTTAACTCGAAAGAAAAGATCAAAGTCGTGGCATTCGTCTTCCTAGGAGGCATATTCTTTTACATGCGTAAAATGTTGAAATCCGCCGATGATCTCACATTTATCGTACGCAAAAACGTGATTTCCTTTTCATCCAACAAGATTAGGCTAATTTTTTGACCATGCCAAAACAAAGTACGAATTAAAAATGATCGTTTTTGACTGTTTCTGACAGTTTTTTTCTTCTTTTTTTCAACTTTTGGTAAAAAACGTTTTCCTACATATTTGCCTTCCTGATCGGTCTAATTAATTTGTATTAAATTCGTGTTAATCACTCGCCTAAACTTGAAATTCTCCAAGGTCGGAAAACTATTGAACACAAACTCAACTTGCTAATACTCTGTTAAGTCGACGAAAGTAAAACAAAGTCGAGTTTGCAAATCCTAATTTTCACCTCAAGTTCTAAAAAGAAGCCTTAAAAAACAAATTTGAAAAGCCAACCAAGTTTTAAAAGTTTTGCGGATGTCAAAAATTAATTTTTTTATTGACACTTTAGAAATCAATTTTTTTTAAACAAAAAAACTTTTAAGTAATTTTTTAATAGAATTAAAGAGGTCATTTTTTAAATACAATTTAATTTATAAATAACTTTCTTTAGCTTTCAAAACATCAATCCTACGTCTTTAATAAAAAAAAAATTCAATAAAAAGACCTTTTTTTATAAATATAATTGAGGAAAAAAAATCTTAAGAAATTATTTTTTATAGAACATTAAAGTCCCACTTTCAAATTCATTGAAAAGAGAAACATTTCAAACTCCGGTTAAATAAACTGTGTAGGTAGAATAAATTTTTTTATTGCAATTGATAGAGACTTTTATTGGTTTATTAAATTCAACTCTTACTTTTCAGGCCATTTTTTTAATGAAAAAATTCCTTCGGAGTTCACACGTCGAAAATTAAAAGGGTTGATTCATAAACAAGTCAAGCAGAAAACATTTTTAACAATGTTGCCCTAAACCGTTTAGCTAAATTATTTTTTTGACAGGCTGATTTTTTTAAATTAAAGCATTTAAGGACTTTAAGAAATTCTGTCAGTTAGTATTAATTATTAGGGAATCAGTTTTGGTAAAAAATCATTTTATCGACGTTTCCTCGAAAGAAAGAGGAATCAGATAAAATCCGCCCTCTTCGTTTGAGGAAGTTTCGAAAATAAAAGGACGTTTTTGGACGATCGTCGCCCTTCTTTTTTTTTATTGACCGTAACCGTAAATCTTAAGATCTTGCCGATAGACACGTCTCTTCCATGTGGGCTTCAAGGCTCATTTTTACAATCTTCCAATAAACTTTTCCAGGGTTTAATTTTTTCATTAACTAAGGAGGGCCAAATAAAATTTACGATGGAATAAATTAAAAAGTGTCAGTTTTAACCCTTAAAAAAAAAAAAAATGCAATATTTGTAATGGAATAATGAAACTGCGTTAGTTTTAATGTGGAAAATGGGGTTTGGATTGAAAATTCATTGGTTTGTCGCATAAATCTCACCCCCGGGCTGTAATTTCCAGGTTGTCTCTTATTCAGGGACCACAAGACGCCTGCGCGTTTACGTCAAAAAGCAGAAAATCCTTTTTTTTATTCCAAGCCTGTATTTTCCTTTGTTTCCCCACATCAAGCTTTTCGCCCGAAAGACTTCCGACTTTTGAACTATCCGTGACAATAAATAAGAAAAAGGGGAGAAAAGCATCGAGGACAAAATGGAAATTGGAATCTGGTTTTCAAATACAATACGAGAAAAGATTGAATTTTGAAGGTCTTGTTCACTGTGGGCTTTTTTATATGTAAACTATAGACGTGTAAAAACCGGTTAAGAGACGTCATTTTGTTCTAAATTGTCAGCTGATTCATTGCAATTGCGTCATAAAGTCTCGGTTAATAGGGCTCTTACGTAAAAGTCGCGAAACTTCGTCCTTCAAATTGGAAAAAGGAATCTTTATAGGGTTTCGTCAAATAACAAGGGATGAGAGTTCTTTGAGATGAGGTTGTGTGGAAAAAAATTTCTAAAAACAACATCGAGTTTAAATCGAAAGGGAAGGAGGATAAACCAGATCTAATTTTTTTTTTCTTCAAAGATGTAGCTCGCTAATCGCTCTCTTCCTGCTTTCTCTAAATTTCCATCCAAAGAATAAAATTCGACAAAAATCAATGCAAAGTTCAAGGACTATGGCGACCGACATTCCCAAACTGGTGTGCGATATCGATTTCCATGTTGACACAAAACTAGTGATTTCCCATCGGTATTAATTAACCTGGATGATATTTGCATGATTGTTGAACGTTATTAAACATAACGTTTTTACCCTGACTAGTTGAGGCAATTTTCAAGATTATTTAAACAAAACATCATAATTTATGCAACGAGATGTGAAGCAATTTAATAATTATTTTTGAATCCTTTATCAGTGAAAGACAATGAAAATAATTTCAAAACGTGCCTATTTCTAATCTTAAAAGATAAAAAAAAAATATTAGAGACGGCTATAACAAGTAATCACTTGACCCAACGCGTGGCCAATTACTCGATAGTTTTTAATGAAAGTGGTAAAAAAAAATCTTTTTCTTATTGATAACAAAGGCAGACTTGGGTGCAAAGTTCAAGGATGAATCACGAATTTTTAAGATAAATTTAAAAATATCGAAAAGGGAAATAACGAAGAAATTGTTGATCGGTGACTTTCAATCACCGCCCTTTCCCTTTACGAGTTTTAAACGATCAATCACTTGTTGATTAAATCAAAGAGCCCCAGACGTGATTTAGTGTAGTTGAGTTTGGAATCGTTTCCGCGGTCTTCCTTTTTCCTCGTCCTTTTACATTCTTTGTTCCTATTTTGACCCGCTAGCCCATTGACTTTATAAACCAATTATCCAAGTTCCGGGTGCTTCCTTATTAATTTAATTAAACCAATTAGGATTCTAGAATGCGAAATTCCTCGTGTCTGCCTCTGAGGACAATTTTTTTTTACCACACAATAAACATCCAAAATATTTACTTAAAGGTCCAGTCAGGTCCAGACAGACGAGAAAATACACCTTCCCTACATCCCCCCACTTCCCCTACTCAGTCATCACCTCCTCGACTCTCCCCCACTACCACATCCCCCACCTCTTTTCTTCGTTCGTTGCTAAAACGACGCAGAAATCTTATATTTCCTTATTATCAATAAAGATTTTAAGAATATACCTGTTTTATAGGTATCGATCTGTATATAATTTATGGTTCCATTATGTTAATTTTTTTCTCCCAGGCATTCAAGGATTAATTTTATTTTAGACTGACATATTATTTAACGACTTAACATTCCTAATACTTCCCTTTTCTATACGCCTTCATAAATATGCATTGCACAGACGTTTTTTTCTAATAAAGGCATGTGCTAAGACAGAACTAAATATTATGATCACTGATCAGTTTTATCGGGTATAAATAGAATTTTTTTTTCTTTTTGTCGAGTGATAAATTACATTTAAAAAATGTGTCGCTAATGAAAAACGAAAGGTTGTTCCTGACCTTTGGACCTCCCACGGGATATCTTTATCTCCTTAACAAGTTATAAATAAAAAAAAATTGTATAAGAAATTTTGTATTTTAATTTATTTTCACCAGGTCCTTCAGGCATTTTTGCTTTAGAGTAGGGTTTTGGAAAGAAGGGCAAAACTAATAACTTTTTTTTAACGAATTCCCTTTTTATCCTCAATTTTCCCAAGGGTTTTTACAAAATTCAAACTTTTTTTTTATCTCAGGAATAGGTTTTTGTTACTAGATTATATTGTAATTTTTGAAAAGTTACAACTCGCTATTTAAATAATTGATGTAGTCCTTGATTTACAACATGGTATTTGAAAACAAAACGCTCTATCCTTAATTACAATTTCGCATGTTAAGCCTTACCCTTCCGCGCCTATATCCCTTGATTTGTTGAGGCGAACGAGTTTTGAGCACCCAACCCGCCCTTGAAAACGTAAAAGGGCACATTTTAATCAACTATGAATCATTATTTTTGAAAAACAAATCAGCTAAAGCGTTTTCTAGGTAGTTTTGATTGGTTCAAATTGACTTGAGAGGCTTATCTTTAAATTTTTCCATATGGAAATTTTATATTCCTTTTAAAAATAAGGCTCACGAGTACCGTAATACTAAATGTGCGTTTTTATATTAAACAATTCAGGAAGCGAGCGAATGAAAAATTCTAAAAGAAACTCTCTAAGGGAAAATTTAACCTTTTGAATAATTCCACATTTTGTTTAAATAAAACAAATACTATTAAAATTAAGGTAATGATGAGAATAAGAAGGAGCAATTAAATGCCTAAATAAATTATACCAGCATACTACTACAACCCATGAAAATTCTATATCAATAAGAACAAAAGAAGGGAAAAAAAATCATCACCTTATTTTCGTCCTTTGAGGTTGTCAGCAACGAGCGCATTAAACCCGCCGAGTCAAATCGACAGGAAGAAAACCGTCGCTATTATTGATAAAAGTAAAACTTTGATAATTAAAAAATTTGAAAATAAAAAATTACTTTAAATACCTTGTATAATTCCGATTCCATTTTTAATGAAGAGCAAAAGTTTTAGTTGGCTACCTTGTGGTAAGTGATCTTCGCGATTGAAAAAGTAGAGTTCCCGATAAAAGAGAATTAAGAAAAGAGAATTAACGAGATAGTCAAGAAAAGTGTAAACATCAAGATATTTTGGTATGAAATTGAACTTAAAAAATTCAAAACTGAGAAATTTCAAATTTAGAGGAGCCTGGGAAAGACCTGAATTTCTAGAACCACTAAAAAGTGACCAAAAAAGGGGGAAAACGATGTTTTTCATCCATAATACAAAAACTAAGCTAAACCAACGGTTTTTCAGATGAAGCCAGTTATTCGGTTTTAAATTGTTAATTTAGAAAGTAAAGTGCTAAATGAAATAAAAGTGCGGAAATAATTTTCATTGATTTAGTTCAATTTGTTTAACCCGAATTTTCAGCTCTTTTTGGGTATTGTTTTCACAATCGATTTGATTGAAGTTAATAGAGTCGAGAATAGATTAAATTGGTTTCCTAAAAAAAGGGTCCATTTTTAAAATTCAACATTCCTTCCAATATCAACAGGGTCAAAAACCAGTAATTTTCACGCATCAAGGGCCCCCGTGGAAGCCCGAGCACGTGTGTACACAATCTAACAACCTCCGTCTCTTTATTAAAACCTAATTTTGTCTAAAAGCAACTTTTCCGTATAAACAAACGATCCATAGACGGAACATAGGAAGTTTTAACGAGTTATAAAAAGCCTTCTTATATAAAATTGTCGCTATCATAAACGTTGACCTTCTTAGCGTAAATTGATTCTGGACGCCCCGCCTCGCCCTAAGAGGCCTCCTTTCATCAAAAAACCCTCCGGAGATTGTTTTTCTTCAAAACATGTATTTTAAGACCTTGCTTTAATAGTCAACGAGTCTAATATTGTTTATGTCCGGATTTCTAATGCGAACCTAAAAAGGTTAATTATAGCTCAAACTGTTATTTTTCCTTATCACATGCAATTTATAATTTCACCATGCTGTCTCATTAAGAATATAAGAGAATAGGCGACGAAAAAAATTCGTAATTGTCGAATCCTGTTAAGGCCTACATACCTATATTCCCGAACAAGTGACATTTAGGAAACAATCCTTTTTTTGGTTGGGTCTTCTTTATATTTGGAATTCTTAAAAGGATTTACAAGCTTAGCGACCTCAATTGACGAAGAACTTTCAGATTTGAGCAAAAAAATTTAATTTGATGCAACTCTGTCGAGGTCAAAACTCGTTTTCGTCCAAAGAGGTGTATTTTTGGTAAACGTGATGTCATTTTATGATTTAATCGGATTTAGTGTTAATTATTCGCAATGCAGGTGCCCACCGAACACGCGACTGCCGAAAATAAAACGTAGAAATCCAACTCGAATATTTAAAAGCTTATTAGGACAAAAAGCGGATTTAATAACACTTGACAAAATTTACTTTGTGCCTCAGTTTGTTGAACCGCACAACGGGACCATATAAAGGGATTCGGATAACATAGTCAAGATAATTTATGACCGAATTATAAATCTCACTCGTTAGTTTGAACGTTGAAAACTAATTAGTAGTACAAAACCATCATTTGTCCTGGATTAATTCTAATTAAAAATAAATTTATTGAGTTTAATTAAAATTTTTCGTATAACTACCTTTTTACTGATTTTACAAACATAAAAATTATAAAATAAACAAATTTAAATCTTATAGCTTCATTATTTATCATTGTTATCAATTATCATATTTGTCATTTTATCCTACATCTCGTGTTTATGTCCTACATAATGGGGAACCTTGTACCTTCGCTATGATTTATTAACTAAAACTGTTAAAAATGTGTTAAAAAAGCCATTTCTTCTACTCTCCTTTCACCCAAAATCCACCCACCACACCTCCGCACCCTTCCCCACCCTATCACCAACATCCCCTCACCACCCTCCAACCTCCCAGTTGAGGGCATGATGGCATAAAACAAAATGCTCTATTTCCAGTTAAATCCTTCATTTGAAAATTAAAGTCCATAAATCGCTAAACCTCTCTTGAACTTTTGCGGAAACAAAAAATCGAGAAAAATTTCACAGTTTTCTGTTCGAAATGAAGTCGCATTTGAATAAGACATTATTTCACTATAAGAGAAAGAGTTGACGCTTAAAAGGCGTTCGAACGACGCCATAAATTTCCGTTTCCTAGTTTTTATATATACGGCGAAAAAAAGGCAATAAACATAAATAAAAGGAGGACTTTATAAAGAATAATAAGGAATTTGATTATCCATTAGGGTAAAGTCGTCAATAAATTTCCAACTAGGGTAATGGCCATCTTTTTTCAAATATGTAAATAAAAAAACGCTTTTTTGATTTAGTGTGCGTGTAATTGGATATTTACATCCGTAGTTCCATTAAAGGCGGTAAAAAAAGGTTTTTCTGGAATTGAAGGACGTTTGAATACTCCTCCTTTATTATTTGCTGACCCTCCGGCCGCTATATCTGGACGGAGTCTAAATAGTTAAGGAAGTAAATGGACCCGCGAGACCGCCAAAGGGTTCAAGGTTCGGGCTCCCAATCACGGCCGTTCGCCTTCCTAAGGAAAATCGAAAAAGATGCCACAATGTCGAGATTAATGAGATTCTCTAGCACCTTCCTAATGGACAATAATTTACATTTATGATATTAAAATCTATTTTATCCAAGGTACCTACTTTAGGCTAGTTTTTTATTTTATTGTTAATTTATTTATTTTTAATCATTGAATTGTTATTTCAAAGCATTTCTCAAGTTTGATAATTTATGTTTCTACATCTCGGGGCTATTTAGACCCTAAGGGGCTATTCACGTCAAGAAAGTTGTAGATGGTTAGCAATTATAACTAAAATTATGTTTGCACCTATCAATTCAAATTTAAAAGGAAGAGGAAAAAGTCAACATTGTAAACGTATAAATAATTTATCAGTCAATATAACCGACGATTCAAATCCCCTTCCGTTTTCTTTGATTCTTCGATATCAAAGGGAAGAAAACCCTTCGGTGCACAAAAGAAAAGGGATTTAATCTCACTTTAATAAGTATTACGACTTCTCTATTACCCTTCTGGGAATTTTATATCAAGAATAAATCACAATGCGTCAAAAAAAGGACTAAATCAATAATAAAAATAGACAGTCAACACTTCCCCCCCTTGCTTTTTCAGCGGGTGGAAGCCACGCGATAAAATGTGACGGAAAACGCAGAAAACGTGAAAGATATGCTCGTTTTATTGGTGAAAATGACACTTTTGTTTTATTCATTATCAGAAATGTTTATGCCTCAATAAATAATTTATTTTCCACAAAGGCCATGCCTTATTTTAGCTCAAGAACGCGTATTTAAACAATTTTAATTCATTCTTCAAATATGGAAGGAAAAAAGTCAATATAATTTATTTGAGTCTAGAGATTCAACTTTTTTTTAACCAGAAATTGAAGTTTATGAATTAATTCTGTAGGATGACAACGTTATATTAGTCACGTAGGGGAAAAAAATACAAGTCACTATTTGAATATAATCCGTTCTGATTCAAGGGCCATTCCTGGAGATGGAGTGTTGGATCCGGCCCATTATAATTCTAGCAAGGAACCTTTTAATTTGCATAAGCTCTTTGAGTAATCCCACTATTTTTTTCCGTAAAATATTTTTATAAGGCCATTATTATGGTAATGAAAGAAAAAAAAAGTCGTTATTTTAAGAAAAGTTCAAAAAACATATTTTATTCAGGGGATGTAATTCATACGCTCGTCTTGCATAACAATCGACGAAAAAAAGGACAAATGTCGTTTAATATTGATGCTAAGCCCGGAGAGCAGATCTGTTTTGCTGGTTTTAGCATATCCAAGAACCTTCAGGCGCTTTTCAGTTCCCATTTTCTGTATTAATACATTCTTTGGAGTTTTTTCTCCTTATTTTTTAATGGGAGGCGAGGAAAAGTTTGGCGGGTCGATAAAAAGACAAAACCGAGGACCTTAGGAGAGAAGGAAAAAAAAACCTCCCCGCTTTTCATTGTTATGAAAACAATGCAAGTTCACTTTCAACAAAGGGCTTTTCCCTTGAACTACTCATAGTTAACAAGAGGTTGAACGCTCTTCCGCGAAATGGGAGGAAATTGCACGTAAATGATCGATGGCTTTGAGACCACAAATTACGGCGAACCGGATAAAACGGTGGAATCAAAAGGGGGATGAAGAAGCGTTTGATGAAAATTGGTAGAGAACGAATATAGAAATTTTTGCGGATATGCTATTAAATTTTGTCCAGGGCCTTCCTTGTATACCCTCTTTAGACTTTAGGGAGGAATCGATGTGCATCAATAACTTTTTGATTCTACTTACTGGGCGCTCCTGAACTTCCCTAACTTTGTTATTTTAGTTACAAACCTTATGTTTTGATGATTGAAATCCGTTGTACGCTTGATTTCCAGATTTACTTAGAACACTTTTTTGATAAGACCAACGTTCCGGAGTAAAGTGGCAATTAACTCCGGAATGTTTGGTCCTATGAAAAATGTGTGCTAAGTAAAAGTGACTGGAAATCAAGCAAAAAATCGATTTCGATCGTCAAAACATAAGGTTCGTAATTAAAATAACGACGTTAGGGTCGTTCTGGAGCACCCTGTAAGTCGGATTCGAAATTTATCGATGCCAGTCGATTTTTCCCCAAAATCTAGTGGGGGTTTTTCTCCGTCAGGTCAAAAGTGCGGGTATAAATGACATATTTTGCTTGATTTCAAGAGCGTCCTGATCCTCAAAAGTGACCAGGAGAGTTTGTTTTCCCTAAAAAAACGACTTACAATGGATTTGCATTACGCGAAAATCGAGGAATTTTAATGTGAATATACATTTAGAAAAGTTACCTCTTCCTAGATTTAAAAAAAATCTATAACGTGCTTGTGAAGTAACTGGGGTGAAGCGCGTGTAGGATTCCTCTTCACTTTTCACCCCTCGTTATAACTTGCATGAGTAACGAGATATCGCACATTTTGAAAACGTCTGAATCCTCATAGATTATTACGGGAAAGTCAAAATAAACGTCGTGATCGCCGGAGTTTGAAGCTTTCATCGACCTCAAAACCGCAGATTGACAAAGTTCCGAGATAACTGCCCTCCGCCAACTCCGTTAATTGCGCCCAATCCTATGAATAGTTGACGAATTAAAGGGATCTAACTTTTACGACCGAAGGAAACACTGAATAAATCAATCGAAAAATCAAATTTAAAAAAAAATACCAGTTTTTGAGGCATAATCGCTTAAAAATTATATTCTGGTATAACAAAGAGTAAAATCATTTAAAAGATTCTAATGAATAAAATAAAAGGAATGAATAAGAAATTGAAACAATAAAGAGAAGTAAACCTACTTAAAAAAAAATCCCAGAATTTTATAGGATTTAAAAAGGCTTTTCAACGGCAACGGAGCAACAGTTTATTTCATTTTTCCTTTCATAGCTTTCATTATTGCCTACTTTTTATTCATTTAAAGATCTTTTTGTTAAGATTCAATTCCAATCAAGATTTGGCAAAATTAATAATAATTACATAAGTAACTGATTGGATCAGTATAAACAGTTTATAAATATATGATAGTTCATAAATAGACAATGTTCATAAATAAAAAATCATTTTAAATTTTATAATAAATTTTTTTTATTAGTTTGGGTCAGAGATTGTGGTTGGAATCATCAATTATTACTGTGTACGCCGTGAAAAGCAGGGGTTGAATGTTTAGTTTATTATAAATAAAAGGGATGAGGGATTAGATGTGATTAAAAAGAAATCGGCTTACCAGGAAGGGACGGCGCCTAGATTCGCACCTAGTTAGAGGGTAGGTATAGTAGGCCATGTGTAGGTCCCATGTCAGAGGGAAGACTGGCTGGCTGGGCGAAGAAGGGTCGATAGGCTCTCACCCCTTTCACCCTCGCCGCCCCCAACCGGCATCTGGATCAAACCCCCAACTGGGTCACCGTGTCATTAAACCCGGGAAACAAACGGACAAAACCAGGGTTCGCCCACGTTCCACACAATCCCCCAGATTAGGGACCAAATCGAGAATTTAGGCGATTCATACTTTTTTGAGGGGGAGGGGGCCTTTTTATTTTTTGAAACGTAATAATCTTCTAAATATAAATCTCGAGTGGAGAGTGAATTTAATGCCAAACATTGAGAAAGTTCGATTCTTAGAAAAAAATCTAACAGTCATCATTTTATGATGTCTACTTATGCTTACCTACAACAAACAAATAAAAACTCTACCATGTACCTAGACTTGTTTAAAAAAAATTCCTTTAGCAATAAAAACAACGGTATAAACAACGTAAGGACGAAAAATAACGTTTTCAAGTTGGCAAATAGCGCCGCCTTCACTGAATCGCGAAATCGCGGAAGAGACCTTGAGATGTTCCGTGCAGTTTTAAGACCCATATTTAGACTGACGGTTCATTGACTTGATCTATTTGCCTTTAAACTCACGGCCGAAGCCCTACAATCACTCCATTCACGGTTTCGTGAGAATTCGCATTCATCGTAACTCAACCCCAAGGGATTTGCACACAAAACAAAAAGCTCCCAAAACACAGTGAGAGATTCATTGAACACGTTAATAAATTAACGAAAAATGTTGGAATCAGTATCATAAAGGGTATTGAAAGAAATTTCAAGTCCATAGTCAACTAAGTCAATGTCAATCGCTGTATCCTCGGGAAATCACTAACTTTTTCAAGCAAAGAACTATGAACTTTAAAAGTCTAACGTATTATATTTAATTGTATTATTTTATATTACAATAAGTATTATACAATACGTAAACTATTGTATTATTTAAATCAATTTGAACTACATATACACGTAAGTAAATAAATGTTTTCTTCTTTCCTTATTTCTTCATTCAAATCAAAAATGAGACTTTAATTGCAGATCGTCGGAAATATTCACTATGCAGTATCAAAGCTAGTATACCCCCAGTGGGTACCTAGTAAGTTGCTAGGTTAGACGAGTAGAATCTAGTCTATAGGCATACCCAAGACAAGGGGTCTAGTTACTAAAAAAACCACAGCCCGCCACGAGTGCTCCAAGTAGGTTCTTACGTTTCATTTTTACTCCTGATACTATAGGTCCTTTGGGAAAAAGAAGAGAAAAAATCGCAAGCAACTATTTTTGAGTATTCATACTTAACTTTTTATCTGAATTAATTATAGTTATAGTTTATTAATGATTGATCAGTAAATCATTAATATTTTGCTTATTCTTATTGGACAAGTCAATTATTTGATACATAGGTAGTACAACGAAAATGAAGGAAAACTGGAAAAATCCTTGTAGGTGAAAGAAAAGGTAGGTCGCGTAGCCAAGCGGTACAGAGGCGAGGCATAAGCTTGAACGATCTCTCCGCTAGATTTCACACGTCGCTCTAGTTTTAATATTAATAATATTATAAATAATACATAATAATATTAAAATAATAATCAGTAATTATTTTCTAATTTCTTTACAAAACATTCACCAACTATTTTTATGTGCATTTGAAGATTTACTTTTAAAAAAAATGCAAAAAATGTACCTTTCAACATTTTTGTGCAAAAGTATTCAGGTTCGGTAATATTAATATGCACCCTGTGCACACTGGGACTTGTGACTACATATTTGGGTGGATGAATCGAAAAACGAAAGATGATTAGAAGAAGAAAATAATAGAAAAAGAGAGATAAAAACTGAAGATATCAGTAAAGAAGAGTGTCTATGACTATGTAGAGATATAAGTTTGTCAATATGTTTAAACATACAATCCTGCAAATAAGTAGGTATGATTTTTAGCGATTTCGGAACTAAACCATATTCTTAAACCACACATTTCATTAAAGCTGATGATTTATTTCTTTAAACAAAAAAGGACAAACAGTATTATGTTGTCGAAAGCTGAATTCTTTTATTCAGCTCACCTTGAAAGTGAAATCAAGGCAATTTCATCCAGTTCTTGATTTTTTTTCTTTCTTTTCTAAGGAAATAAATAGTTGTTAGAAAGCACTTGATGAGCCCAAAATAAAAAGGAAAATGAACTCTCATGACAATAATGCTTCAAAAGAAACTTTTCGGGCCATAATTTTTCGCTGGGAAACTTGGTATTACATAGGAAGCAAAATATCGAAGTAAGTCTATTATTAATTCTAAATTTTATTCCACTCAAGTGTAACTTCACTGACTAACTTAGTTGAAAGATAAGCCAAAAGATTATTTTATTAATCTTTAAAAGCAAAATCCCTCAATTAGTAAACCAAGCCACACTTAATGAAAGGCTATTTTTCACTAAAATGCTACAAACTTAATTTATCTTTGATCCATAGAATCATTGGTCATTAGAACTCAAAAAAAAATTATATTCATGTAAAAATTGTAAACTCCTGGACCTATTCTATTGATTTCTTTGGAACCTAGAAAGTTTGTTGGAATTCTGAAGAAAAGTCCATTTTCAGTGAAACATTTGTGAAGCTGCAGTATTTCTATCTTTTCGATTAGCTATGCCAAAACGATTCCGGGAAAGTATGAAAAATTGATTTCAGGTCTTTAATTTAATTGTCCACAGTTTAATCTTCAACCTTCACAAGATATGAAGGAAATCGTGGAAGCTGATCTTTTAAAAATGTTTTTCAATTGAGGCTACAAGACCAAACACAACGGTGGTTTTCAGGGAAAAAATTGCTACTCTAGATAATACTCCATAGAGGGTTTAAAAGGAGTTTATTACGTGTGAGACAATAGGAGCAGCCACCTGCGAGAGAATGCATCCTGAAAGCTAGACAATATAATTAGGGAGGTCTGAATAATGACGGGTGTTATGGGAAAGTCGATGTACTCTATTGTCTCCCACACGACCCCGAGGGTTTATTGTTAAAGGCAACAAAAAAGTTCGACAAAAAACGCTCTTTTTTCCAAGTGGCAATGGTTTTCCCTTTCGTATAAAAAGTCGAGAGACAAACCTGTTTCATTAGCCCGTTATGCAAGAGAAATTGAGACGAGTGTTTTCTCTAGACGGGGAGTAGGAAGTGGCTACCTTGAACCAAATCGAAACCAATCTGTATCGACTGGCATTTCGAGGGAATCGGGCCAAGCAAATTGCTCGGACATGACAATTTTACTATCAAGCACAAAATGACGTCCACAGTACTTCTTCAATGATGGCTATCAATTCATTATTTGGCAGGCTTCCTATAATGAAGGTTTTTCATTTTCGTTGGCATTATATGAGGCCCTTGACTGCTAGCCAAAAGTCAATTGTTTCAAAATCAGCGGTTTTGATGATCTTCAAGGTTCAAGGATGCAATTCTCAGGTAATATTGTGGCTTTGTAGAGGTCATAAATTAAAAAATGGACGTTTTTGGTTTTTATAAAACACAGAAACAATTTACAACCTGTGGTCTTATATGAATATCAAAAGTTCAAGATTCTCATAGCAAGAGGTTTGGTAAACTCTAATGTCCTTATCTTCATTAGAGTCATATTAACCAGAATGGAAAATTGAGGAGCGTTTATTACAGGAAGCCATTAAAAGGGCATATGTCCATGTAATAATTATAATAGGCGAGCATGAGAAGGCAATATGGGCTCCATTATTTTCAATTTATGTCGTTTAATAAGATTGTCTTCCTGAAGTTTAAGAAAAGAGCACGACAAAGTAAAAATATCAGTTTTGAGCCATTAAAGCCATAAAAAAGAATGCTGTCAATAAAAAAGTAATTTATAGCATATTGGGCTGAAACTTTGTATTTGAAAATATTAGCAGTGAATGGAATTGCCTCTCAAAAAATGCAATTTATGTCAGATTTTAATAGGAGAGGAGGTTCTTTTTAGAAAATCTTAATTTTTCTTTTTTTTTGTGGGGCAGGCCTTTTTTTATGGCTCAATACGAGTATTCGGACAGGTCTCGACGTTTTTTCTTTCTTCGGATATAATTTACAACTGGGTAACAATGAGAATGAATTTTTCATGAGCATTCATTTGGCAACTTCCTATTCGGCTTACAATAGTTTTTCCTTTCGGTAGGTCTAGTTTACCGAGGGAAAATAATGAGGGTCTTAAATAACACCTACGCGTCTAATTTTAAGGGTCACCAAAAGTTTGGAGAAGCTACCACCACCATTTGAATAAATAAAGACGTACCGTATCGTTAAGGACTGAAATATCTCGGTCCCTTCTGCAATGGCGACACTGGCAGAGTTTTCTGTATCCGAGGTATCTAAGGGGAGGTGGAGGAGGGGGGACCGGAGGCGGAACGGGCGAACAGAGTTCAAGAGAGTCCGAACTCGAGTTCGTGTGCGGTTTGAGGAAGTCTTCGAGAAGATAGAAGGATTGAGCCCGAGGAGACGGAGGTTGCGGTGCGGCCCTTAGCAAAGCGCCTAGGGATCTCCACCGTCTGGCGCTTTCGTCTTCGCGTTTTTGCCTTTTCGACCACCAGCCTCCCGGAGAGAGGAGGGACGCCGACTTTTTGATAAGGACTTCCCTTAAAGTGTCCTTTTTCTGTTCGGACTCCTCTTCCTCCTCGGGCAATGCTCCGTATCTTTGGACGAAGCCGTAGTCCGTGTCTGGCAACGTGGAAGTCCGCGTCCGGTGTGGACGGTGACGGGGGATACACGAGAACGACGCGGAATGACGCAACTGCACGTTCGCCGGCTGGTCGTCTTCTAACCACATCACCTACAAACCAATTTTCGAATGAACAAAAAAAAAATTCAACTCGACCCACCAATGCCGTCAAAATTAATTTTATTCTTCAGTAAGCACATGTGCAAAGCTAACGGGAAAAAGTTTTTTTTCTGCAGTCTGCATATCATAAGAATGAATCCTCCCAATACCAACACTTTTTGATTCTATTCCACATAGGAAATAAATGTACTCTTCATTCTTATGATCTGCACACAGAATTATTAACATATAAAACAAAATAAAAAGTGCATAAAATCAAATCTTGTACGGCTAAGTGGAAGCAAAATAAAAATAAAATAAACGGTGCTATTCATTGAGCTAAGCAAACTAGAAAACAAAAGTGAATAAATAAAAATTACAAAATAAAAAATGTATTTTTAGATTATAAGACGGAAAAAAATAATATTCAAATAATATTGAAACAGGCAGGTGGACGCAGGCACCTGCGTGTATAATCCCGCTTATTCCTCTGGAACGATGCAGATGGAAGAAAGCACCTGATACTAAATGATCGAATTATAAAAAAACGCTTTCTACAATATAAACAAAAAAAACCGTAGGGAATGCTCATTTTGTATTATAATTGGAACCAATCTAAATATAACTTTTCTCTTCTTATGCAATCGTGAACGTAACAAGGAAGATCCAGAAGGGTAGTCGAGAGAGAGGATCGTCTCGAAAGAGGTCAGATCGGGAGGGTCATGAAGGTAGGAGTGGTGCAAGCCTTACTTCACAGACCTACATCCACACCCACAAATTGCTCAGATCTTTAAAAATATGATTCCCATTACAAGACCGACGTTGAGTACTTTAATATAAATAATACAGTATTTAACCATCGACCCATTTATCGAAGACTTGTCCGGACAACCTTGGACTTTAGCCTTTATTCTAATTTCGTAACATCTTTTTTTTTCTTGTGATACTCATAATGGGTATCAAAGGACGTCGTATCAAAGAAAATTTTAATTTATTATTTAGTATACAAAAAATGTTCTTAAATGGAAAACGTACGCGTAATTAACTTTCTATCGTAAAACAGATCCTTCCGTCAAAGGTAGTAATAAATCGTTAATTAATTAACACGAGGAAAGTCACTCTTACTTGTATCGATTACTCTTTTTCTCTTTCTCTCCTGTTCTAATATTCTCACTCTGAGGCTTCACCGGTTTTACGAATTGATGCCGATGAATAATTCAGGAGTTGGGCGCTCGTGTGAACTTAAAAACGTTACTTGCCTTTGTTCATAAGGACTTCCGACGATTTTCTTTTCCGCGGTCTGTCATGATGAGATTTATCGTCTAATTCATTACTCGGGCACAAACCGTTTCAAATGAGGGTCAAAATCATAAGTGTAGGAAAAATTCTTATCAACCGTTCTCAAATGTATCCCTGAGGAGCAGTCAAAATGGGACTTAGCGAATGACATGAACGTCAAAGATTAAACTTTCAACTTGTCACTCCGATCATTTTCATTAGCACCTAATGGGAACTCTTGTTTTCAAAAGCCGTCTTTTCGATATGATGGGAGCGGTTATATTGGGAAACTGTACTTCCTAAAAGGGTGCGAGGAGTAGGCGGTTTTGTTGTGAGGACTTTCGGGCTCCACCGACACACGTACTTAGAAAGTTTTCAACTCAAGTCGAACTAGTGCAAGTCATCATTGTATATTAGTGACAGGGACGTTTGGCATTGACCTACATAAAGAAAAGATAACTACTTCCATCAAACTAGTCGCTCTTTTCACCCCCGCAGAGTGCAAAGTCTTGAAATTTAATCTTAACCCACTTCTCCGAATTTCAGTCTTATCAAAAGAACTTTTTTTTCCAACAATAAGTTCATAAGAAACTTGATCTTTTCAACTCCATAAATTAGAAAAAAGTATAAGCTTTTAATATTTCATCACATAATCTTGAGTGGCAGTCAAGTAAGAAGCGTTTTGCTGACTTTGAAGATATAAATTAATTCCAAACACTTAAAAATGTGCTTGTGAAGCAAGTTAAAGACACCCACTGGAGCCAATCATGCTTTATAAGGAGTGACATAACGATATAAGTAGGACTCAGGGAACAACCGGACCGTTAGACGGGAAAATGCTCGTTTCAGCCAAGCAGCGCGTTTATCGTAAGTTTTAATTCGATGAAGACTGTGGAGAAGAAAAAAACGGAAAAACGAAAAGGCCAATGACACGTTACGCTTCCTCGGCCAGAAAACATTTCTTCTCTTTAAAAAAATCTTCGATATACGACCAAAATCGCAAGTTGGCTTTTTTTCATGAGTAGAAAGTCGCAACTTTCGGTTCTATTATTATCAACCCCATAAGTGTATTCATACTGCATCATGTAGAAAACGAAAGTAATGAATTTTTTCTAGGTGAGGCGCTCAGTACCTCCCTTCACAATAGTCTATTATTAACCAGCAACAGGTTTTTATTGACCAAAAAAATATTTAAAACCCTGAATTAAAATGTTACTGGAAACCAAGGAACGTGGGCGTTTCTGATGCTGATGCAGAGACACTGAAAACGCCGAGAGAACAAAAGGATGAGTCAAGGACTAGTTTATGTGAAAGTA
This sequence comes from Orius laevigatus, assembly GCA_018703685.1. NCBI lineage: Eukaryota > Metazoa > Arthropoda > Insecta > Hemiptera > Anthocoridae > Orius > Orius laevigatus. The sequence continues at coordinate 3,089 of JAGWEN010000060.1, read as the reverse complement.
AACCTTTCCTTAATTGACCTTTTTGACCCCCCTCGCGAAGTCTCGCTCTAAAAAGATAACAAAGTAGAAAGTTACATAATTAGCACGTTACAATTCATTAAAAGGGAAAAACTTCCACTTTTCGAATCACGTCAACATTCTTGTCGAGTGTTTGAAAATTTCTCGATGATGGTGGTTGACTTGCGTGTTCGCCTCAAGAGGAATCGAAACATTCGTAAACAAACTTTTTGTTATAAAATAGGAAATCAAATAAAACGAATTGTTGGAAATAGAAGCATGAAATTTGCAAACGGGCTAGTAAGCAAGTTTATAGGCACGTTTACGATACACACATGGAATGTTAAGTTGCATAATTTAATTAGAAATGCAGCTTTGGACTTAGAAGCGGATTTTCGAGTTAAAACACATTTTGAAACTATTTCAACAGAGGTGTTTATCGGATGAGGATTTTTTTGAGTAGGTTTTTAAATGGTGACACCGAAATGCGTCGAGTAAGCATCGAAGTCACGACAGTCAAAGAGAAAAAAGAGGGATCCGACACGTGGCCTGAAAAAGCTTTTATTTCACCGTCAAAAGTTTTTTTTCTTATCATCTCAAGAAGAAAAGAATAAAAAAACGTTACAATCCGGGATTAGACGCGTTTGAAGGATGGAAAAAAAAGTCAGGGATCATGACCGTCAACCCAAATAACCTACTTAGACCTACTTCATTGTCTTATTTTCGCTTTCTTCTCACCGTTTGTAACTTAGCATGGCCTCCATGTAAGTGCCGTTTTTTTCTTATCGGTTTTTTAAGATGAATTTATCGGTTAAATGTGTTTTGACGTAAGACACCTTGACTTTTTTTTGTGTCCTCGTCTGCCATCGACTAAATAATTGCCAGAAAAAAAGGCGCAACATCCTTTTTTGCTCAAGATTTGAAAGAATCGTGTCAATATTTTGAAATTCACAACGCTTTTAATGAGATTGCGACGTGGTCTACGAATGCTCGCGAACCATACTAATTAATGGGAGCATGGAAAGGAAAAGTTGAGGATCCTTATGCTCCGCTTTTACCTCCAATATTCTAATTCTCTGATTGAGATTAAAGAGAAAAGCCATCCCAACAAATTTTTAAGACGTTCATATTACATATTATGTATACCCCCATCACAAGGGACGGACCTAAAAAACAGATTTTCGAACATTTTTGGGTATAATTGAAAGAAAAAAAATTGCGTTTCCTGCAATATCTTTTCTTCTAATACAGATTTTTACACGCTACAAAAATTTTTTTTAGCTTTTACATGTGAATGTGGTAAATTGATTTAAAAGTTGGAGGCTAATTTTATAGGAAACAATTCATTTTTACCTTTTTTTTTTTTTTTTATTTTAGCTAAGACGGATGAAATTGGTTTACAAGGGACTTATGGGCTATACCCACCCTTTGGAATTGTTTTATTTATAAAGATAATTTGGAGTGGTCAACGAAGCGTGTAGATCAAGAAAATTGTTTACACGAGGCAAGAGACAATATTGTAATTATTCGGTCCCCCGGGGCTTCCTGTACAGAATCTGACTTCCTGTAAAGCCCCCCCAACCGGATTCGACGATAAGAACAATGGTTATTCATATTTGACAAGAGAGAGCCAAGGCGTGAACTATCAGAGCCGAAAACAACGCCTTTTTTGAGCTGTCGAAAAAAATCGAAATATGCGAAAGTGGGACGTCACGAAAATAAGTAAAGAGTTGAACTTTAAAAGTCAATTGAATATGAGGACCGGTGGCTTTTTGAGTTCTAATCATGAAAACAATGGAAGAAGGAAAAAAAGATGAAAGGGTGTCTTCCATCTGTCCTTCGGTCAACCAACTCCAAGCACGTGGAACCGCTGAACCTTTTTCTCCGCGAAACATCTGCCGTTGCCAGTTGGCCTGTGTTATATTTTTCACCAAAATTTCTTTTAACGTTCAATAGACGGATGTTGGTAAACATCCGGAGAGTTATAAAAGGAAACAAAGAGACTATGCTCAAAATATCAACGTCGAGAAGTTGATATGCCATGAAATGATAGAACTTAGTGGGTTTCTGTAGGAAGAGTTTAAAGAGTTTTCATTTTTAATGATGACAACAGGTAATTGAATACAAAAGCATGAAAGTAGTTACATCACTTTGAATGAAAGCAGAGGCCTTCACCCACTTGTAGCCCTCGGGCACGGCAAGAGGCTAATGTCAAGGATGAGTCATCAAATGTCATAGGGTAAGTTAAAAAAAAAAATGTAGGGGATGTTTTTTTTTTGTCTTGTGGAAGGAAAAAAAGGTTCTGAGATAACATCTAGAAGGCGGCTTTTGGAATTTTAAGACATCTCCTGGTTCATCATCGCAAAATCAGTCAAGAGCAGTCATGAGGAAAGTTATGTTTCAAGAAAATCTCTCAGCTATTAACTTCTACGTGTTTCGTCACAAAAGGCGATTCCGATGAAAAAAAAAGAACAGAAAAAAACAGTTCGCAAAGATCCGACGTGATCCTATGTTGGGACAATGGCAGAGTGTTAACGTCCTCGCAAGACGGATTCGATTCGGCACGCTCGGCTGGCCTCTGGACCATAGAACACCTTGGAAAAATGGTCTCAACAAAAAAAAAGTCTTCAGTTGATTTTCGAAGAAGCCGCGGAACCGTTGGCGTGGGATGTCACTGACCACAAGACCGTCTAATGTGTGAATCAAAATTCACAAACCATCATTTGTCATCTTTTAAGTGTCAACCGTGACTGATTAAAGCCACAAAGTCGCCTTTCATGACCAATTCCTATTGTATCTTCAATTGCCTCTAAAAAAATTCGAGTTAATGATTTTCCACTAGGAAATGCCCTGCATTGCAGCAAAACGAGGGGGCTCTCACGGTCGCCCGGGCGGAGTTCCTCAAAAGTTATTTATTAGAAAGGGTCATGTTAGGTATTAGATGGCTATGATAAGAGAGGGGCCTTTGAATGATGACCGGACATAGTTCTCATAGCGATCCGGGTGAGCTAATCGAGCCTCAGAGGTCTCTAAACTGACTTACAAAGGGTTATTGAGTAATATGGCCTTTGAGAAAAACGGAGGGCCATCAT